>CANTUS010000012.1:3000000-3580000 GCA_947683365.1 Euphorbia pulcherrima
CTAAATATCCTTTATTTAAGCATTAATAACAAATGAAGTGATTTTTAAATGCCACCTTCTATAAAAGATAGTAAAAACAAATTTGAATGCTGCTATTAGTAACAGCGTGACTTTTCAATTTGACACACTTACATTAAATTTTCAATTTTAATCTACATAAAAAACAATTGCAAATTTGTTAAAATTACTTAATTTTAGTTATATCTAAGGTATATGTCTTATGAGATGATGAAACTAATTTATAAACACTTTTTTTACTTATAAATTGAGTAATAAAATGTGTATGATAACTTATGTAAACACTTATAATATCTATTTTTTAAGAAGTTTATAATAGAAATTATGAATTGATTAAAGAAAAGACAAATATACTTATTTAATTTTATACGTGTGTAATATGTAATTGAATAATTTTTTTTTTTTATAATTATAAGTATTTTTATTGAGAAAGTTTTATTCAGGGTTTAGTAATAGTTAAGGCTTCTCATCCCTTTTAAAAAGTGAATTTAGTAGAATTTAAATCTTGTCCATCTCCAACTTATTTAGCTTACATTACCAACTGAGCTATACCTTATTAATGAATTTATAAGTTAATTATAAATGAATTTTGTCAAATACTTGAATTTATAAGTTAATTATAAATGAATTTTGTCAAATACTTTTACTATACGTCAAAACAATTTATCGCTGAGAAATTAAACAGCACAACATAACCTTAATATCTATTTCTTATATTTCTTAGATTTATCATATATTTTTTCCAATTTATTTATAATTAATTTGTATCATATTATTATAATTATAAGAAAAAAAGAAAGAAAAAAAATATGAAAACCTCATTTGTATTCTAACTTTTCCCTTGTTCTTTCACTTCTTCTCCGAGCCTCCATTGCCACAACCACCGCAGAACTCCCGCAAAATCTAGGGCTTCTCGCGGCTTTACTAAATTAGTACATTAAATCTACCAATTGCAACTTTCAAGGTATAATCTTTATCTCTCAGTTTCATTTATTGACGCTTTACTGTATGATTTGAATAATCTATAAGATTTTGAGCTGAGTCTTCAAGATTTTTTTCGCCTTTTTAGCTTACATATGGCGAAAGCTGCGACTGCTAGCCCCAGCGGTAAGACTGGAGTTCGAATCGTGGTAGCTGGAGAACGCGGCACTGGGAAATCAAGCTTAATAGTTACTGCTGCTGCTGATACTTTTCCGACGAACGTACCGCCGGTTCTTCCGCCCACAAGGTTGCCGGAGGATATTTATCCCGACCGAGTGCCTGTCACTATCATTGATACTTCATCTAGGTATGTGTTGTGTTCTCTTGGTATTGATACTGAACTGAGAGGCAAATCTGTTTAACTTAGAATTTGTTTATTGACTTGAAAGAAAGTACGATTCAATAGCATAAAACATATATTGGTTTTGGTTATGTTGATTTCTGGGATAAGAATAGATAATAAGGTGATAACTGAAGAATTTGGCTTAAATGCTATATTATCCTGATTTGGGTGTTTTGTGTTGATGCGAGATGTCTGTGCCAAGTATTGGTATCTTAATGATATGTTCTCGTTGTAAAATTGTAATGGATGTTTGTGATTTGCTAATGATATTCAGAGTAGAGGATTCTGGTAAAGTAGCTGAAGAATTGAGGCGTGCTGATGCAGTTGTTCTTACTTATGCATGTGACAAGCCGGAGACTCTTGATCGATTGAGTGTGTTCTGGCTTCCAGAGCTTCGTCGATTGGAGGTTCTGAGCCTTATTTTAGTTATTTTTATAATTCTATTAGTTTTTGTGTGATTAAGAACTTATCTGCTCATAATATATGAATAATCCGTGGAGGCTCCATATTTGTCGTCTTTCTAATTTCCATGTATTATTTTAATTTACCAAAAAAAATGTATTATTTTTCTTAGAAATTACCCCTTGAAATTTCGTGACTTCTGAGAATTTCCGCATGAGAGTAAATGACATTTCTGTTGAACCTAACAAAGATAGTCAATGGTCCATGTATAAATAGACATTCACTAATAACAAAACAATCCTTCGTGGAATTTTTCTGAGAGAAATTATGTGCCATAGAATCAGCTGCTTTATCTGGCATGCATGAATTCCTAATGGGTATATGAACATTGAGCAGGTAAAGGTGCCAGTCATAGTCGTGGGTTGCAAACTAGATTTGAGGGACGAGAACCAGCAAGTGAGCCTTGAGCAAGTGATGTCGCCAATAATGCAACAATTTAGGGAGATCGAGACTTGCATTGAATGTTCAGCTTATAAACATATTCAGGTAAGTTTTGGGATGCCTTTGGTTGTTTCCATCTGTATGTAATTGCTTCACAGGATATTGGTCCTGAATATTGTGTAAATTTTTATCGTTTTAGTAAAATGCAATAGTGTGCTAAGAAAGGTGAGGACTTGTGTACCTTGCTTTGCTATTCAGCTTTAGTTTCAATCTATCCTTTTTTCTCTCTTCTGCTTATTGGTATAATGTTTGTCTATTTTGTACGTAGCCTTGGCCATGAATTAACGATGATAAAAATATGTTTTTAGTTTGACCTTCACCTTCCAATTGTTGAGGCTGACTCTTCTTTGAGGTGTTTTGGCGTTATGACCAAGAATATAGTTGCCTGATTTTGGTCTTCCTTGATATAGATACCTGAAGTTTTCTACTATGCACAAAAAGCAGTGCTTCACCCAACTGGTCCATTATTTGACCAAGAATCACAAACTTTGAAGCCAAGATGTGTGAGAGCTCTGAAGCGTATATTTATTCTTTGCGATCATGACAGGGATGGTGCATTAAGTGATGCAGAACTAAATGACTTTCAGGTATGAAATCCTATTTATTTGTCTTGCCACATTATCCATTTATTTCGTGCCTTTCCTTTGACTTTTTCGTTGTTTGGGTACTTGACATGAATTTTGTTTTTTGTTTTTATATTTTGTGTCCACTATGTATAAATTGTTTGGCATTTCAAAGTTGACTCTATAAATACAGTCTCTAGATTGCAATTGCATGAGTTTTATCCTTCTTGCTATAGCTGGGAGTAAAGTCAAACTTCTAGGCTTCACCAACTTATAAATTCTGATTGGAATGTGTTAGAGCATATGGTTTCTATGGCTTTTGGCTAATACTTTCGTTATCATCAGGTCAAATGCTTCAATGCTCCATTACAGCCTTCTGAAATAGTGGGTGTTAAGAGGGTTGTTGAAGAGAAGTTACCTGGTGGGGGAGCTACAGACAGAGGAGTCAATGAACGTGGTCTGACTCTGACTGGATTCTTATTTCTCCATGCCTTGTTCATAGAAAAAGGGCGTCTAGAGACAACTTGGACTGTCCTAAGGAAATTTGGCTACAATGATGATATCAGACTTGCTGATGAGCTGATTCCAACAATTAAACGAGCTCCTGATCAGGTAATTTATGGTTATGTCACACTTCATGAATCAGAATTCATGTCCTGATGGCAACCGGGCCTTTTTATCCGTTAACTATTCTTGGACTTTCAAACTTTCAAACATTAGATTGTCTCAGTTCTGGAACCTGCTGTGAATATATATTTGAACTTCATATAAAAACTTGTCCAAGGAGTGATGATTTCTGGTCATCATGTGAGATATTTAGTGCCTCCATATTCACGACTTGGTTTATCAATGAATATTTGGTTATATTCCTGGCTGTAGTTTGAATTGGCAGCTCTCTTCAATACCATTTGTTTCTAATTTCTAAGCTATCGGAATTTTCACCTGTACGTTTCATCAGTATGACTCTTCTGCTTTCGATTGTTTTAAAATGCTCTCTTTGTTCTTGTTACAGGTCTTTATTATCTTTTCTTTGTGCTATGATTTTGTTTAATTGCTTAATTATTTTCTCTCTTCATTTACTGCAGAGTGTAGAGCTCACAAATGAAGCTATTGACTTTTTGAGGGGAATCTACGAATTGTTTGACAGTGATGGTGTATGTTTCACTATATATTCTGTTGTAACTTAAACACCATTTCAGCTTGCTGAAGTACTTCACTTTTCGGAGTACAATTATCTTACCACCTGGTTATTTTTCTTACAGGATAATAACTTGCGACCAGCAGAACTTGAGGATATTTTTTCGACTGCGCCAGAAAGGTAATTAGCTTTCTATCGAGTTCGTAATGTTCTTTCTTTCATTATCTAATTGATGAGCCACTATCAATAATTGGTAGAACTTTGATGTTACATGAAATTCTTCATCTATTTTTTGTGGTAATAGTCATTAATCATGATGAAAAATAGAGAAATTTTGTCTCTGTGGCTGAACGACTGACTGCCATTTTCAAAATTTTATTTGATTTATATGTGCCCTACAGTTTCTAAAGGATCGTTTATAGAATATCCTTGTTCACTTATCACATTTTTTATAACAATGAATTATTGAAAGTTTTGATTCTTCTGGGTTTATCACTAACAAAGAGATCTTGATGGAATTGCCTGAAGCCTGAGCATAATTTTGTACAAAGAAATAACCCTCTTCTGGTTGTTGTCATTAATAACTGTTTTGGACACAGAAATTGTCTAACCACGTACCTAGTTGGGTCTTGATTGAAGCATTTGCCCTTTATTTAAGTGTTGAATTTGACTCTTTATTTTTATCAGCCCTTGGGATGAAGCTCCATATAAGGATGCTGTGGAGAAAACTGCATTGGGCGGGCTATCAGTAAATGCATTTTTGTCACAGGTATTTGGCTACATTGTTTCTACAGGAACCATAACCATTTTTTCATGATTACAAGTTGTTTTTTGAAGTCATGATTAGAAATATTTTCACTTTATGTGGTGCCCTCTGTTGGGCCTATTAAGAATTATGAGCCACAATGTCGAGCTTGATCACATGATGTGTCAATTTACTTCAACTGTTCTTTCCTTTAAAATACCACGAAGTTATATTTGCATAAGAAGAATACCATGCTTGTTAACATTGATTACATTTAGCCAATTAGTTTCTAGACTAGAACAATTAGAACCTTTTCCGCAATAGTTTTGAATTAATGAGAAATATATGTATTTCAGTGGGCCCTTATGACACTTCTAGATCCTTCTCGTGCCATGGAGAACCTGATCTACATTGGATATCCATTGGATACTTCTACTGCTGTCAGGGTAACAAGAAAGCGGCGTCTAGATCGCAAGAAGCAACAGTCAGAAAGAAATGTATTTCAATGTTTTGTCTTTGGACCAAAGAATGCTGGGAAATCGGCATTATTGAATTCTTATATTGGAAGGTCCATATTTTGAACCCCTATGTGCATTGCTGAGTCAAATAGCTAGTTCAAATCAGATTGCTTATGATGCTATTATTTATTGAAAAATTGAGTTCCTTTGGCATAATGCAGGCATTTTTCTGATTCTCCTTCATCAACTGTTGAGGATCGATATGCAGTAAATGTTGTTGATTTACCTGCGGTAAGTGCGTCATTTTATGGCACTTGCTCATTATATATATAAATGAGCAGATTATCATGTTTGATATCTATCTTCAAGGGATTGACTTTTGGACATAAAATTTTGTGATTAGCTTCCACAAAAATGATGCATCTTTTAGGGGGCGTTTGGTTCACATCAGGAAAGGGAAAGGGAAAGGGAAAGGGAAAGGGAAAGGGAAAGGGAAAGGGAAAGGGAAAGGGAAAGGGAAAGGGAAAGGGAAAGGGAAAGGGAAAGGGAAAGGGAAAGGGAAAGGGAAAGGGAAAGGGAAAGGGAAAGGGAAAGGGAAAGTTAAGGAAAGGAATGCAATTTCCTTTGATTGGCTTATGTGTTTGGTATGATCAAGAAAGGGAATGAAATTGCTTTTGATTTCATTTATTATTTTTTGGATTAAATAACATTAATTATTTAACTATAGTAAAATAACAATAATTATATATAATCTTAAATAATTAATTATAATAAATAAAAATATAATTTATTAATTATTATTATTAATTAATATTCATATTATATTTATAATAATTATAAAAATAATAGTAATATTAATAATATGTATTATTAAAATAATAATATTTATTAATATTATTTAATAAATATTGCTTGGGGAAATTGTAATAATAAATAATATTATTTATTATTAAATAAATAATATAAATAATAATAATATTATTATTTATTATTAAATAAATAATAGTATTAATAATAATAATTATATATTCTTATTATAATTATTATTTAATAATAATAATATTATATATATTTTATAACAATATTATCAATACATTAAAAATAATTAATAATTATTTTTATATATCATTATTGGTTATATAGAATAATAATATCATTTATTATTATTATTATTATTATTAATTATATGATATTAATTTTAATTAATATACTAATATTTATTATTATTATTTTATATATTTATAATAATAATAATAATTTAATTATAAGATGATAGCATTGGAGAAAGATAAAGAAAGGGAATACTCATACCTAGTGGAGTGGGGGGAATGGAAAGACCTTGAAAAGGGGTAATCCCATTAACCCCAAATGGTTAATGAATTCCTTTCTCCAAACAAACAACAACAAAGGGAATCAATCATATATTTTGATTCCCTTTCCCTTTCCTGAAACCCCCCAACCAAACGCCTCCTTAGTGTTATTACTTCCAACTATTGTGCAAAACGTAAATATCATGTAAGAAATATTTTCGATCGACCATGTGGAAGTTATGTTTTTGTGAGATACTGTCAAAGTTCAGTTCTTTTCTTTAGTTATTCAGCTTGTGTGTGCATTTCATGTGTCTATTATTTACCAAACTAAGTGTCAGGTATTGGATGAAGAATGAATGGCAATTAGAGTTTCTAGAAACAGTTAGTAGGGCAATTATGTCTATTTCCTCCAAGGCTGACTCAGCCATAGTAATTGTTATCCAATGATTAGTAGTGCTAGACAGTTAGAGTAATTTGGCATTTAGTGTAGCTGTCGTCTTTCTTAGTATATATTCGGATATAAGGGATTATGAAGATTATCAAATGAAATATTATCAAGCTTTAAGCTTATTTTCTCCCTATTTTCTATCTTCCCTGTTCTCTCTTATTTCTCAACCCTAATCTTCACCTCCCCCTTATTTCCTCTATTTCTGCTACTGATCTTGCCTGAAACCAAGCCAGTCACAATCTGATCGTGACACTAAGCTGTATGGTTTTTCTTGTTTGCAGGAAATTAAGAAAACTCTTGTTTTGAGAGAGATTCCTGAGGATGGTGTTAAGAAGCTGCTGTCAAATAAGGAGTCATTGGCATCATGTGACATAGCAGTATTTGTACATGACAGGTAAAAAATGTTTCCCTTTTTTGGGTTGCTTTTTCTTGAGAGCTTTTGTTAGAATCTAGAGTTTGATATTTGCTTCCTGTTTGATTGGTGGCAGTAGTAATTGGTCATAAGATTTGAAACCTCTTTGGATTACTGTTCAGTTATACTGTTTTCATGAAACACATTTTGAGCTGCATACTAAAGGTGAAAACCATATTTTACCTCAAAACATCAATAATTGAATAAACCTGCATGCTCATGGGCTTGAAAATATGTGTTTGTGTGTAGCTGATGTTTGTCTATGACTGACAACATGGTATTATTAATCATCTTGGTATCTTGGTGCCATAGCTACTTCTTTTTCGCAAAAGAATCACGAGTATATCTAAGTCTAACTTGTTGAAGACTATTGGGTATTATTGTAGCTCTGATGAGTCCTCATGGAGGAGAGCAACTGAATTGCTTGTGGAAGTTGCTGGGCATGGTGAGGATACTGGCTTCGAGGTCCCATGCCTAATTGTTGCTGCTAAAGATGATTTAAATTCGTTTCCAATGGCTATACAAGAATCTACAAGGGTACACACTTTTTCATTGCCTCTACATTATAGGTTTGAGTGATTAATTTCATATTTTTCTTCTTTTCTTTTGTAACAACTTGACTGCCTAGGGCCCTTCAGTTGTTCGCATTCAAGCTGAGCTTTTTTGTGTGTGCGCGTGTGTGTAAATTAAGCTATTCTGCTTGTGAACGATATTCTAGCACTACCTGAGTTCATTGCGGATAGGCCAAATACATAATTTGCCCCTCGAACTTGGTACGAAAAGCCAGATGCCACCTTGAACTTTCAAAAGTTCCAACTAGCCCCTTGAACTTGAGAAAAGTGCACCATTTTGCCCTCTCATTTCCACTTGTCAGCTTTTGATTGGATAAAGAAAAATCAGAAAAGTTACATCTTTGAAAAGTCAAACCAACCAGAAGCTGACTCGTGGCATTTAAGGGGGCAAACTGGTGCACTTTTGCCAAGTTCAAGGGGCTAGTTGGAACTTCAGAAATTTTAGGGTGGCATCCGGCTTTTTGTGCCAAGTTTAGGGGGGTCTTGATGCTTTGGCCTTACTGATATTACACTAATTGTACCTTCCAAATAGATTCTGTTTAGTTTTAGACTTTAGTTGGTCATTGTTCATAGTTTGTTTTGCATGGTAATTTAACTTACATAATCATAATCCTTGTTGCCTCGTTGAGGTATAGAATTATTGTTGTAGAGTATATAATGTGGCGATAATTGTATTAATCCTCTCATTGTACAATTTGCATTTTGTAGGTTAGTCAGGACATGGGAATTGAGGCTCCTATTCCCATAAGTTCAAAGATGGGTGATATCAATAACATATTCCGTAGGATTGTAAACGCAGCAGAGCACCCGCATTTGAGCATTCCAGAAACCGAAGCTGGGAGAAGCCGCAAGCAATACCATCGGCTTATTAACCGCTCTCTTATGGCTGTTTCAGGTATGCCGAATTTCTAGGCTCTCTAATATTACCAAACTACCAGAGCATTCAGAATTGGGGCTTGGCTGAATTTGAATTTGATTCGTCGCTGAGGTGTATAATAGTATTACTTGAAATTGAAGGTTACAAACACGAATAAACTTTGTACACATTGGACTTTTCCGAAAAGAACTTTTGAAGAATTTGGCCTCTGAATTTGTCAATTTGGGATGAGTTCTGGACCGATTTTCCTATTTTGCTGCGATTTGAATAGCTCCGACATGGCCTTGAATATGATGCACAGGTGCAGTATAAGGCCCCGTTCTTTTCAACTTTTGAAAGCTGAACTGAACTAAAGTGAGCTGAGCTGAACTGAAGTTGGCTGAACTGAACTGAACTTATTTTAGTGTAAATTTATTACTATGCAAAGCTGAACTGAACTCAAGTGGTCTGAACTGAACTGAACTTATTTTAGTGTAAATTTATTACTATGCAAAGCTGAACTGAACTCAAGTGGTCTGAACTGAACTTATTTTAGTGTAAATTTATTACTATGCAAAGCTGAACTGAACTCAAGTGGTCTGAACTGAACTCAATTGCAGTCCAATACGACAGGGCCTAAATTTAGACCATCTTGTGACAAAAACAAAACGACGAGATTAGCTTTTTTGTTGTTAAAGTAAATTTGTTTCCTTTTTGTTCTTGACGATATACCTAATATTCTTGTTGTAGTTGGAGCTGCAGTGGCCATTGTCGGATTGGCAGCTTACAGAGTGTATGCCGCAAGGAAAAACACTTAAGGCTAGAAGATCGATGATGGTTTATCTGTTTTGTAGATGCTAGTTGCATCTACGATTCGTTCAATTACTCGAGATCTTTTATCCTGATGCTACTCTATTGTTTATTTATAACTTCATAGGTTCTCTCATCAGGATATGAACAGTTTGATTGGGGGAGTTGGACATCTTGAATGTGGACACGTGTACCATAAGAAAACTAGTTATTGTGCAGGGTTTGTGCAATAATAAAAATTTTGTGAATGACCATTTATGTTAGCCACTTTTATACTCTTTTATTTTTGTCTTTTCTATGCAAATGTACTTCAATTGCAGGAATCCTGACCTATTGGTGTTAATTTCTATTTATATTTTTTAGAGCGAGTTTGGTGTTCTTGTCTTCATTCTCTTGAAAATGTTAACTAGTTTTGGAGCCTGCTAATTATAGAAGTGGGCATAACTAAGTCCGGTAATTGTTCTTTACAGGATAACACGATATGTTGACACAACCTGACCAATACAACCCATTCGACACGGTTTAATCAAAACTGTACTGTACTGACCGGTTTGACTGGTTTTACCGCAAGCCGGCCATGGCTACGGAACCTTAAAAATGTTTTTTTAAATAACAGCAATGGCGATCCAGAAAGCGTCGCAAAAGATCCAAATTGCGTTGTAAAAGACCTAGAAAGCGTTGCAAAAGAATGGTATGATGTTCAGTAAAACCACAATTATACGACGTGCTAAAATATTCACTGGTATGATGCCGGTACGGTTTTGATAACACTTATTCGACATGAAAATACTGTTGCTGTGTGTAATTCATATCAAATTTTCTGCTTTTTTTTATTGGCCAAGATGAAAATTTATGTTTATGATACAATATCTAAAAGTTGCTGTGATATATGCCAATGGTAGCGAAACGGTATGAAGTTTTGTTATAAATACACTTGGCAACATGTAACATTTTTTTTACTGTTACCTAGGCCGATGCTGATAACTTTAGTAGTTTCGGCCGAAAATGTTACCTTTGCCTGACTGTATTTCTTGTAGATAGGGATTGAGTGTTACTGCTGCCAGTTTCACTCTGTATATACAAACAGTAATTTGTGAATTCTTCGACTGTAACTTGAAGCCTAAAGTCCAATTTGAACAGCAAATTCATCTCCATTCTATTCATCTCTGTAGTGCTCACTCCTCCCACTTTTGCGTAGTATGCATTATTATAACACCTGCATATCATAATTTAACAGCATATGATTCGGGTATAGTTGCGATTTATCTCTTTCGACTACTAAACTAAAGACCACTGCGAATATGAGACATCGGAAAAATTTCATAGTTTTTGTAGAATGCTTTTGCACATTGTTTGTTTTAGTAGATGTCCTTATTTACGGAGAAAAATCGCGTTTCCATGATTTGTTTATGTTAGTCAAATGTTGTCTTTGCCGGGCGAGTATTGGGTTATATTGTCCTCTTGCTTATATGATTTCTTAAAAATATTGTGACAGTCAGATTTTTTAAAAAGCAGACAGAAAACAGTTTTGAATCAGTGAAAGCAGTGAAAAACACACCTATAGTAGAAACTCTAACTCAATTTTAGCTTTTTACAACGTATTTCATTCAATATTGGTAATTTTCATCATTACTTAATTTTATTTGTAAAATTGAGCTAGAAATTAGAATTTCTTCCACGGAGATAGCTATTGATATGGTAAAACAATATAAAAGAATAGGAAAAATTCTTACTCATCATCCAAGAACTTGGCAGCCAACATGATGCTAGTAATGAGAAGACGATGCACATTTAAAGGGCTAAGAAATGCATCCGTTTTACGAAGAAACCTTTCGATATATATAAGAGCAACAACAAAGCACGAAGCACTGCATTTCGAGTATCGAAAAATCCTTTCGATGTATTGTTGAATGCTTAAAGAAGGTGATTTTGATCCATGAAACACTGTGATTACTTCTTTCTTGCTTGAAACAAGCTTCCTGTTTCTTTGAATTGATCTTTCAAGAACCGATGAAAGAAGTTGCAAAACTTGAGGATAAACCGAAACAATTCGACTGGATTCGTATAATCCTAAAGCTAAATATGTTTCTGATTCAAACCCATTTCTCATATTGATGTGTTTAAAATAGAATTGATTTTTGTGTAAATTGTTTATGGTAGTGATGTTGTGTAGGGGATTGATATTTGTTGTAGTTAGGAATAAAAGTTGCTTTCATTTAAAGTAAAGTTAAATTGGAATATGCTTATGGCAACTTTAGTAATAATGTGAATAACCATGTAGGTTAGTAGTTTAGATGCTAAAATTATTGTGCGTCAAGCTGTTGCTCTTAGAGAGGGTATCAATGTCGAGACTCAAACCTCGTGAATAGTATTTGAAAACTGCGTGACAGAGACTAGTCTTAAAATAAATACAGGTTGGGGATACTTTATAGGAAGATAAAGTAATTATAAAAAAAGAATGACATGAAGTGGATCAATATGGGAAATTATTCAATTTTTTTGGATTACACTATAAAAAGTTATCTACAAGCAAAGGGAACCAAGTAATTGAAGAATAATGTGCAATACTTTCAATGTTTCTTTAGGATATGTTTGGAATATCTTACAGTGCATGGAGTGGGATATGAAAAATACTTTGTACGGCGGAGCAAAATTTAGTTTGGTTCAAACATTGAACCGAATCAAATAAAATCGAAAACCATTAAGGGAGAAAATAGAAATCGAAAATTGAATCGAAACATTTCGATTCGGTTCTGTTTAGTTCGGTTTTTTTTATTTGGTTCATCTTTCTTTCCTTTTTGTTGTGTCATTCCAAAAACCGAACCGAACCAAAATGAAATTTGCAAATTTCATAAACCGAAAATTGAACCGAATATATTTGATTCGGTTTAGTTTGGTTCGACTCAGTTCGATTTTTCGATTTGATTCAATTTTTTTTTATTTTCTTGCTCTGCCCTAAGTACTTGTTTTGTATTTGATCGAGTTCGATTTTACCCTTGTGTATTTGAGTGTGTTGAAAATTAAAATTAAATTCTTACTTTTTACTGTTTTAACTTAATTATCCATATCGATCCCTTCTTACAAGTTATCTTAAAGAATTAAAAAATTGCATACGAAATGAAATTTATTCGACTAAAAAAGGTATTTGACTCTTGATTATATACCAAATATTGGTATTTGTCTCACAAATGAATTATGGAGTTTGGATTAAGAATTTACAGCTCATAGTATGTGGATAACATGTATTAATGTGTTGAGTTTGTGGTAGCATATCACTATTTATTCTAACTAACAAAATATTCTTGTAATGATCAAGTTAATATTAAACTCATTCAAATCTAAATATTTTAATATTTTGTTAAGAATTTATTCTTTTATATGTCACTACAAGAAATCAGTTAATATGTGACAACAATTCTTCTGTCACTAAGATTGTTGTCACAAAAGGCTATTATCTGTTACAATAAAAATTTTACCGTCACAAAAATTAATTTTTTGAAATTTTATTGTAAAATTGTCACATATAAAAGATGCTTTTGTGACAATTTTTTAGATCGTAACTAATATCTTTCTATTACAACTTAAGTGGTAACATATAATTAAGATTTTGTTACAATAAAAAATATATTGTCACAAAAACTATTTATGTGACAACATAAAACTCTTGTTACAAATAGTTTATTAGTTTTGTGACAATAAGTTTAACTTGAAACAAAAAATACTTTTGTTACAAGTAAATGTTGTAACTAAAATTATTCAATATGTGGCAATTAATTTTTACAGTCACAAAAATCATATGTGTGACAACATAAAGTGTTTGTTGCAAAAATATATTATTTTTATGACAAAAAAATTGACTTGAAACAAAAAAAAATACTTTGGTTACAAATAAAAGTTGTAACCAAAACTATTTAATATGTGACAATCAATTTTATTATCACAAAATGATATGCGTGACAACTTAAAAAGCTTGTTTCAAATAATATATTATTTTGTGACAATAATTTTGACTTGAAACAAAAAAATACTTCAGTTACAAGTGAAATTTGTAACCAAAACTATTCAATATGTGAAAAGAAATTTTTATCATCACAAAAACTATATGTGTGACAACATAAAAAGCTTATTGTAAAAAGTATATTACTTTTGTGACAATAAGTTGAACTTGAAATAAAAATACTTCAATTACAATTAATGGTTGAAACTAAAACTATTCAATACATGACAACAATATTTTACCGTCACAAAAAATATATATGTGACAACATATAAGCTTGTTGCAAAAATTTATTATTTTACAAAAAATTACTTCAATTAAAACTATATCCATTCGACCTTTATCTTTAGGCATGGACATTATGTGAAATGAGCTTAGTAAAAAAACGAAAAGCCTTAATAATTTTCTGATTACATATTGTTTTCTTAACTTTTTTTATTTATTTAAAAGTTGCAAATAAATTTGATATGTTTGAGACAATTCAACACCACAAAAAAATGATTTTATAGGACAAACAACGGAAGACAACTTCTAAATGTGGTCTCGGATTAGAGCTTTGTAACTTATATAGGTGACAACTGTATATTATTATTTGGGGACAATATTAGGGATTTCAGTTAATGAGATGAGCTTTCTGACATTTCACCTAAAATTCTAAGTTAATTTTACTCTCACCATACGCGATTCTGCGTAGCCCCAAACCTCACTAAAACTGTTCTCATTTTCACCGGTAATTGTCTTCATCGCAATCTCCAATTATAACAATATAGTCGATTTTCTCAATACAAACTATTACGTACTTTTAAGATAATATTACTGTGCATAACGGTATTTACAATATATTGTAGAATTATTCCAAATACTAATAATAAACATAAACTAGTGACTAGCAAGCAAACTGAGAGTTAGTGCTTAAACTCTTGTAGCTCAATTCAAATCTTTTAGGATTTTAAAAGTTTGGTAGCATGTATGTCCTTTGTAAATCTTGAATTTCATTTCGTCATTGAAATGAATTTCAATTCGAATGTATTTTTTTTTAGAAACCCATTACTTAGTCCAACCACAATATCTCTTACTTGTAACACTATGTACTACAAACCAAAGACAAATAGTATTTTTGTTTTATTTTTATTTATTGTCTTTTTCAAATATTTGTCAATAGTAATATGTGTTTGGAAACAATTTTTTAAATAAATTCAATTTATTTTGAATGATTATGTATAAAATTTTTGAATTTTGTTTGAAATAAAAATATTTTAGGATATAAGTTTTAATTTTGTTGGTATTTTGATTAAAAAGGTAGTGCTTAATGAACATGGATAAGGCCCGTTAATTTTGACAAAGAACTGCAAGTAGTAGCAGTCCTTTTCCAAAATCTCAGAATTGCAAGCAGTAGCCATCCCCTTCAATCTCCATCTCGCACCTCGGCATCCCCCTCAACCTACGCCACTGCCGTCTCCGCCTCCCCCTTTCTCTGTCTCCGTCGCACCTTTGCTCTGCCTCCACCTCTGCATCCCGTAGTAAGTTCTTCTCTCTCTTTCATTCATGGGGCTGGTTTTCAATTTCTTTTTTTAGGAAATTTTCAATTTCTTTAGTAGTTCTCAATCTTGGCCCTCATATTTAGGTAAACTGCGATCTTTATCTTGTAGTCCCGATATTTAGGTTTTGAGTCCTAATTTAGGTGAAATGCGATAATTATCTTGCAGCCCAAATATTTAGGTTTTGAGTCCTAATTTAGGTGAACTGCGATATTTATCTTGCATCCCTGATTTTCATTTTAATATTAGAAGGCAAAAACATCTGTAGAGTTGTTGAGGGTGGAGTTGATAGATCTGGCTTTGATTTGTAATGTTTGATGCACTTCCTAGATGGTGTTAGGGGTTCATAATTCTTTGAGAATAGTATAGTGAGGTTCGTGACCCCTGGTTTCCTTTTCCCTTGATCAGTGATCATATGTAGCTTTACTAATTTCATATAATCAATTAACTCAATATTTACATTGGGTTGGTTTTTTTAGTTTTCTGGCCATTGCTTAATGATCTCATTAAGGAGAACTAGAGTATTGAACTTCTTTGATTTAGAGTGAAATGCTTATGTGCTGAAGTTGTAAATATATATTTTTATTTAGTAGGCTAGACAAATTGACTTTGTTCCCCAATTTTTAAACAGCCTCTGTTGTGAGTTCTCCCTCTTTCCTTGTTTCAAATTTTTCTATTTTATATCTGTTAACAGTATAAATTCAGTTATGTAATTAGTTAAAAGAGTTGTTAGGCTTGAGGGGCATTTATGTCCTTTTATCTATATAGCTGTTACTAGCCGTTGTATAAAAAGCCTAGAACTCCCTCTCTTGTAACTGATTCTCTGTAATTTCTCTTCAAGCTAATCAATGGAAGTTCAAGTTCCTTTCTCTCTCTCTCTCTTGCCGTGTTCATTCTTAATTTCAGTATCTTTACATGGTGTCAGAGCAGATTGCTTGATAATCTGTTTCTTTTCTTTTCCTTTTTTCACGAATTTGGGGTTTTCTTTGTTCTTAACCTAATCAAGCTCCCGCGATTCAAATCAAAGAATTTGCTTCTAGTTCTTAATTCTTGAGTATCGAAATGGCTGGAAGATCTCAAAATCGACCAGGCGTTGATGAAAACAGTTCTTTCTATTTGCATCCTGGAGAAAATCCATCTCTAGTTTTGGTTTCACCTCTTCTTGATCGAAACAACTATCATTCCTGGGCTCGAAATATGAAAATTGCTTTAATGAGTAAAAACAACCTCTTTGCAATTTCTACAGAATTAGAATTTTATCGAATGTAGCAATTGTTGTATAACTTGTATGTTAATCATGATGCAGTTGAAAATAAGTATTTATGCCACTTCAGAACAAAAGATAATTAATATTTAGGGTTCCAAAATCATTTTCATAAGTTCAGAAAGTTCATAAGGTCCTAACTCACAATCAAAACAAATAGAATATGGGAAAGTTAAAAACAAAATGACCCTATAAGCAATATAACGGCCGAATATAAGTTGGGTCTGGAAAAGTAGAACACAACAATAGATCTTCAGTATATAAAAAATGGAAACCAATTAGCAATATACATGTTGACATGTAGTTATGTCGCAAATATCATTTTGTATGTATATTAATCATTCAGAAATCCCCAGAATCTGTTTCTTCTTGAGTTGTTTCATTCTATACGAGACTCTCTATGACAACTCTAAATATTATTGGTTAGTGATCAAATATACTTTAATGTTATTATTTTTATTATTATAATAATTAGTTTTTTTAATTGATAATAAGATTTTTTTATTAAAATAGTAACTATATTTAATTAGCAATAAGTGTTATTATTAATATTGGGTGGAATATTTTATCCTTAAACTTTCTCAACACACAGATAAGGACTTCTTTTTTACATGGACTCCCTCCTTTCCAATTTTTCATTCTCTCGACCTAAATCCAACTCTGACCCTAAATCCAGCCTTGTTATACTCTGACCCTGGATTGTGTCAGTTGGGATGTCAGTGGAGCTAAATTATGACGAATTTGAAGAAAGTATTTTTTATTCAACCATGTATTGATCATCCTCTTAGTATTTGATCATTCTTTCTTTTTAATCCATGAATGAAAAACCAGTGAAGTAATCATAAGAAAAATTGAAAACTTCACAGCCAGTGAGGTGATTAGAAACAGTCAATTAATCTGATGATTTATTGCAATAAGATATATGTTGAATGTGGATTTTGATTGAGAAATTATGTGAAATTTAGTCTTGTTTGTTTTGACTATTTAATAATTACATAATGGGCGATGAATGGTTGAATGATAGCTTGGTAGTGTTTATCGAGAGATATTTGTAGTGATTAACAATGAAGCTATTTTACAACATTTCAAAAATGGATACTTGTATAACTCAGCTGTCCAAATCAAAATGAACTAGTTAGATTATGTTATTTTTAGTTTGTTAAAATTGTTTCCTGAATCAAATTGAACTAATTTTGTTATGTTATTTTTAATTTGTTTAGATAGTAAAAGTTTGAAGGCATTTATTTCGAATTATACACATTGATTATTTTTACTGGAAAATTTTTTTGGGAAAAAATTTCATGAATTTCGTCCCATGTCTTGTATGATCCTGATTCCGCCACTGTTGGTTAAGTACTGTTAGTTTGACAATCTATATCACATGGACTCTCCAAAAGAGTAGCCGCACCCGTGTCCGGACACGGACACATAATCTGTGTCCGATCTAGCAGATGGCTCTCGGACACATCAATATCAGATACAAGATTTATTTTTAAATTAAAATTTTCAATAGACTTTAATTAATAATGAAATCAAATTTAGAGCTTATGGGAATCAATCTCTTTTAGATTATCTTCGTAATTAAGTATTTATCTAATTAATAAGATATAATCAAAATATTGAAGTATCTTGATTGATTGATTCTTAATTAATTATGCATCTAATTTCCTATAATAAATGCATATTCCCAACTGAATACAGTTGGATTGGGTTTTGCAATATATGTTTTGAATATATATATATATATTACCGTGTCCCCGCACCCATGTCCAAATTTAGGACAGTGTCCGTGTGTCCTAAACTTTTGAATTTACCGTACTAGATACACGGATCTGTACCCGTGTCCGACACTTTGAAGACGAGTCCATGTGACATAGTTGACAATATTAGTTTCTTAAAAGTGTTATAAATGTTATGCCATGTTATTATAGCAATACTAAATAATAAGTTTCTGTGAGGGACGAGTATTACTGTAAATTAGAATATTATATTAAAATATTTTGCGTGGCATTTGAAACTTTTCATATCATGCTATGATATTTTGGGATTCCGTCTCTTCTTAGCAGTAAACATACATGAAGATACGAGTTATAATTGTTAATGGTTTAAATTAGCTTTTGTATGATATGATATAGATTATGCTATGGCTGACAAAGGGTTGAGTCAGCCTAGCAAGGGTCTAAGGGCTTTGAAAGTGGAAAGTATATACTAGAAGAAATAAGAAAATACAGGTTAGAGAAGGAATTAGTTTATTCTTGAAATGTTAATGGGGTTGAGTAGTGTACTAGGTGAGTATATATGAGAAGTGTTTGGATGAGGAGAGACATAATTTTGTATTATCGTCAGTTGTATTAGCAGAGGCTCTAGCGGGTAAAGAGACATTATTGTAGCTTTTGGTTGTTTTGAGTCCATCCCTTGGTCCACTCTTTTTTTCATGTTTAGTCTTTACTATCTTGCTATTGCTTACTGACATTCTATTTTTTAACCATAGAGATTAATATTTTTCCCTTTATAGTTGCTGCAGAAAAGTACAAATCTGAGTTTCATTTAAGCTTAAGAAACTGAAAAAAGAAGAGGAATATTTTCCCTTTAGTTTTGTCTAGTTTTTCTTTTTCTTTCTCTATTCCTTGTGTGCTGGTTGAGATTGTTTATTAGTAACACATGTTTATGCTGGACTTTCAAGACACTAATATTGTAAGTTGTGATTTCAGCTATCGGTACCATATGGATGCTATTATTTCACTTTAATTGATGCTCATAACTGTGTTTCTGGTCTCATGAATATTCAAAAGGATTTTGACTAGTTTGATGAACTTCATTTGTACGATGAATGATATACATATTTCTTGTCTTGCATTGCATGATATTGTTTAGATGTGTGTTTCTATCTTCTAACACGAATCATGGCAATCTGAAATGAATATGATATATGCAATTTTGTTTCATTTTGAAATTTTATCTTCTTATATGATTAAACATTTCAATTTCCTTGTCTTTATTATTGGTATGGTTATGCATGAGATGAAATGACATCGATTTTTCGGAAATCACTTAAGGATAAGGTGATTTACTATTTCTTAGCGACTTCTCCTAATTACTTTTTGATTAAAGGATGTAGCTGATATCTTCATGTTTTCTATGCATGTGTACAACTTATCTTCCCCTTTTTGGAGTTGGATACAAAATACTATGACATTTGTCTTCCTAATGCTCATTCAACTGATGGTTAAGTTACAATAGAAAGTGCAGAAGCTACTCTTGAGTAAGTACATTACAAATAAGTTCTTTTTACAGTATTTAGTCACCTAAGTGTAAGATTTTGTATTCTCTAGTCTTTAGTATTAAATGCACATCATAAAGCACCCTCCTTTTCAGTTACTAAACATTGATTTCTGAAGACCTTTTGTTTTACTTGTTAATCAGAAACTTTTCATGTGAGTACTATTTATAATCATGTAATTTGGTTTTTTTTTTCTACACAACTCCTTTATGGTTTGTATTACTTTAGGTAAAATATATATTTTCGCCGCAAAGTTTGCTTTTGTCAGATTAGCCCTAAAATATATGTTAGAGCCTTTGTTAATGTATTACACTTACGTTACTTTGACATACACGACATCTTCCATTAATTAATGGGACCTGTTTTTTTTACATTCATTGTGGCTGTGATAGTTCCCTTCAATTCAAAGTTGTTACAAATATTTGATGTACCAAAAATATACATACAGTGACGAAAAAAGTTGTAATTGATGTAAATGTTTACAGTAAAAAGTTGTCACAAATAGTATTTTTGTGACAACTAATAAAAGTTGTCACAAATAGTATTTTTGTGACAATTAATAAAAGTTGTCACACAATTTCAATAAATGGTGTCATATAATATGTGACAATTCTATCTATCGGTGACAGTCAATTTTGAAAATAGTATCTGTTATGGAGTTATTAGTGACGATGTCCTTGTGACAACTATTCTTAGCTATGTGTGTCAGCGTCAAAACTTTTTAGTGACATCAATTATTATCACAAATATTATAATAAGTGATAACAATATTATTTGTGACAAGTAATTTTCTTTTTAGTTACAACAAAAGTTGTGACTAATAAAAAAAGTGTCAAGTAAATTGTTGTCACAAAAACATATAATATCTGTGACAATTCTATTGTCACAAATATGTTTTTGCGTGACGATTTTTTTATGTTGTCATGTAATTTTAGTTCATTTTGGTGTATTATATGCGACAAGTAGCTTATTTGTGTCGACAATATTTTCTTTTCAGTTACAACTAATGTTGTCACAAGAAATTGTTGTCACAAGAAATTGTTGTCACAAACAAACTTTATATTTGTGACAACATTTGATGCAAAAATGGACATATTATCTATTTCGGAGTTATTAGCGACGACCTCGTGACAATTATTTATTGTCACATAATGTTATCCGTGACAACTTCTTGCTTTTCTGTGACATCATCTGTTGTCACAAAAAGCTTGATTTCTTGTAGTGTGTACCAAATTGAACTCTTGTTTTATATGTACAAAATATTTCTTTTATATTTTAACTATGTTTCATTGCATTTTGTATAAAATATTATGAAAATCACAAATAATATGTCATAATAATAACAGTAATATCAAAGTTTTTATCTTTGATATTATAAGAGACATTTATTATTTTTATTGCATTATTTCTTTTTATTTTAAGTTTTTTTTCACCCTTAATTTGAAAATCAGTGTAAATATTCATATTTCATGGAATGTTAATTATCTTCTACATACCATTATTTAAGTTCGTCAACCGAAATTGCCCACCTGGTAACTCATCATAGAACCTTCGTATGAAGCAACCACTACATGACTCGCTCTATTATGTACGAAAATTTTATAAACAAATAAAGTCATCAGAATTCGAACATCCGTTATTTAGGTGTTTAAGAAGCCTTCCAATTCCAACAATCATAAACTTTATTTAAATAGTAAAACATCCAGAAGCTGATTTCATTGAGTTGAATTTCTATATTTTATTTTAATTTCTTATATCATTGACAAATAAAATGGAGACTATATTAAGATAATCTAGTGGGCCATTGTTTATTATTGTAATGACTTACAATATTCTAATCTAATTTAAATAATTACTTAAATATATATGCAATGGGCATTTGCAATCTGCATAACCAAAAATTAAATTTATATTCATGTAAAGGAATAATATCTGCTTTGAAGAAGTAACATTTGTTATAAAATTATTTTAATTGTAATTCTATGACTGCTAAATTAGAATTAAATAGCTCCATAAAAAAAAAATGGTATTATATAGCTTTCCTTCCATTTAGGATAAAGTTGCTGTGACTGGCTGTAGAATGGAATGTTAATACTTTGAACATGGCGTGTCTTTAGCCGTACATATTGACGTATAAAAGCTCTTTTCCCTCTTACTACAAATCATTTCAATTCAGTTCAATTCAGATCAGTTCATTACAATTCATTTCAACATTATAATTATAAATTAATACTAAATTAACTTCAATTCAATTTAATTCAGTTCAGCTCAACTTTCAAAAATTAAAAAAAATAAAACTAAAATATATTGTCTCAACTTAAATATCCATTTCAATTTAATTTAACATAATTATTAATTTATATTAAAATAAATTTAATTTAATTCAATTAATTCAATTTTAAAAATTCAAGATAATAATCCTTAATATTTCAATTTTACATTCAGTTTTTGGCACGTACATGTTTTTCTTCTTTTATTTTACTTTTCTTTTTTGAGTTTATATCTTACATTTCTTTTATCTCTCCTGTAAAATGCGCCACGTGTTAAAAAATGACGGTCAAATTTGAGGCATTGATTTTATTACCATATTGAGTTCAGACAGTCAACTCTGTGGGTAGCACAAACTTTTCATGTTACTAGGGGTAAGACTATCTCACTTCGTTTTATATCTATTGGCAGCAGGATTATTACATTATAATTATAATACGCGATGTCTAGTACTTGTGAGCCACACTACATCAAATTTTTATCCTTATTACATCAAATTTTATAACAAGCTAATTGAAAAGGTGAAGTGGTAATTACTTTCACCTGATAACTAATTAACTAGTAATTAGTAAGGAAGGATAAAGTAATTTTTATTTTACGAAAAAAATAACTATAACATTCACATTATTTATAAGCCCGGAGAAATGATTAAAAATAAAAATTGGATATATATATGAAGTTATAATGTTATATAGTTCTTATAGCATAACAAATGTCACATATTATTCACCAAAATCAACTTCTATACATAATATTAATTGTTACTGAGTTGTTTAATTAATATAATATTTAAAATTCAAATATTTACACGACAAAAAGATAATCTAAACCCAACCACAAACCATGAATCAATTAATATGAACTAAAAAACAAGCTTGCCTATTCAATTTCTCTTAACCGCACATCAATTATATTATTTATTATTAGTGGCCAATGACCATTAAGATTATAATTATTAATCTGTATATTTATCCAATAGTTTGTAAACCACGCACTTGAACACAAATGAAAAGGCGCGTGAACTTAGTTGTAAGAAGAAGACAATTTGACTTAACAAAAATGAAACTATCAACGTGCATCCATGCACATAACCTCTCTTCTCTATATTTACCAAATTTTCATCAATTTCTTTCTTATTATAACAAAAATAAATTCCCAAAAAATCACATCTAAATATGCATTTTAGTTAATCTCAGCCTCCATTAACTTTTAATAGTCCAGATTTTATTGTACTGTGGACCCCACAAACCACTAATATCTGGACCATTAAAACTCAATGGGTGACTGGGATTGACTGAAGTGTACAACTTTAGAGAGTCCAAACCCTCTAAGTTATTCAAAAATTCAATCTTTACTATAAATTCACTCAAACCAAATCAATGAAAATACCAAATTCAATCCAATTTATAAAATATGAGCTCTCTCCTTTTCAAGTCCAAAAACTCGTTTCTCAATCTCTTCATCTTTCTCTACATCTTCATCTTCTCTTTATTCATCATAGTGTTGAATTTCCCTTTCACTCCGAACCCGCAATCCCAAACTCACCCTTTGTTGAAGATTCTAGCCGGGAATTTCGACTCCGGTGGCCAGAAAATCAAGATTGGCTTGGTCAATTTGGGTGATCATTTTATTGATAGAAATCACTTAGTAGAAACTGTAACGGTTGAATTTGAACGTGTTGGTGATGACAAGAAATGGGAAGATTTCTTCCCCGAATGGATTGATGAAGAGGCCAGGTGGGGCCCACCGAGGTGCCCGGAGATTCCTATGCCGCCACGGGTGGAGGCTTATCGCGGCCTCGACGTGGTGGTGGCACGGGTTCCGTGTGGCGGCCGGGGAGGTGAGGAGGAGGGGAGGAAAGGGGTTAGGGATGTGTTTAGGTTGCAAGTGAATTTGGTGGTGGCAAATCTTGCGGTGGCTAATGGTTTCGTGGGCTCAGCGGCCGGTGATCGGACGGTGTATGTTGTTTTTGTGGGGTCGTGTGGGCCCATGGAGGAGATTTTCAGGTGCGATGATTTGCTGACACGTGTCGGTGAGTATTGGGTTTATAAGCCTGATTTAAGGAAATTGAAACAGAAAGCGCTTATGCCTGTTGGAACATGCCAAATTGCTTCTCCCTTTGCAGAGATAGGTATGTTTTAGTTCAATCACTTCTATTCGAAATTAGTTCGGTTTTGCGTTGACACGACATGATCATAACGACAATACATTCGAGTCAACCGTAACAGTTGTTTTGAATATATTGACATGATATGATTATAAGAGAGTTGAGGTAGTCTGATTCGGGAAAACTGTGCAATTCTTTTTGTCTTGATGGGAATTCTAGCTAAATTTTTTATTTGGTGTGAATTAGTATAGCTAGTTGATTAAGGAAACTAGTAATTTATGGTTAAGGTTAAAATTAAGCTTAGCAAAGTGGTTAATTAGGAAAGGAGCTGGTGGGGTTTTGGTGGACTAATTAAAGATTAATTCTTGTGATTTGGTAGGATTTCGTTAGCTACATGACTATATATTAGAGTTAATAAGTGAACATAAATATCTCAAAATAGATAGAGTACCTAAGAAGCAAAAAGAAATTATCGGATGGTGTATTACACCTTATTTATCTGTTTAGTGGTTGTATTATGTAAGTTTCTATTTTAATAAGAGAAAGATTAAAAAAATTATAGATTTCATAACATAGAGAGCAAACGAGTAAGGTGTACTTGATAAAGACCAATTGACGAGTTAAAAAAAGTATTTTTACCTTTGTACTTGTCCATTTAATTGAATTATCAATATTAATAAATTATTTATTATATTATTAAAATGACTAATTTATCTCTTACATTTTTATATAAATATTCTCTTTCTTCTTAATTACCAACTTATAATTTTCATTCATACACCATCCCTCTCATCATTAATACAAGGGCAAATTAGAGAAAAAGTAATAAAAAGTGCATTGAAAATATAAATTGAAAACTAAAAAGAGAACTAAAAAATGAGTTAAAAAAATAATAAAAATTAGATGGAGGGAGTATTTTATTAAGATATATATACATAAAATCCAAATATATATATATATATATATTAATGTGTTTTTGACAATTTGAAAATGGAAATAAAAAGCATTTTTTTCTTGCTACTTATATATGGTTATCTTGATAAAAAAAGATATATCTATTTTCCATTTTTATATATTTATTTTCCACATATATATGAAATTGATTGATATGCATCTTTAGCAAATCTAATGTAAATAAAAAAAAAAGATGCTTTGTATCCCATTTTTCAAATTATATAGAAACGTGTCCCTTTAATCCCATATAAAGTGACAATTTAAAATAAGCTTAGTATGATTTAACTTTTATATAAATCTAATAACAAATATATCTTAATTATATATATACTTCATGGATTATAAAAGAGAGATAGAAAGATATTTAAATTGGAGACAATTAGTTATCCCTTACTTTTCGTCTATTTTTCAAAAATACGCAAGAATATAATTTTTGAAAAAATATGCGAAAAATATTTTTAGAATTACGAGAAAGTAGCCACAAAAATTCACTCAAAATAATGAAGTCATCAAGATTAAGTAGAATTGAGATTACTTGTACAACTCAAATATCTTATTCTTTTTATTTAATAAATAAAAGTCAAATTTGTTGTTCTAATACTTCACATATGCATATACTATAATAAAATGTATATAGGTGATGAATCATGGAGTAAAGCACACAACAAAAGAAGGTTTGCATATGCAACGGTTCTTCATTCATCCGAGGCTTACGTTTGTGGTGCAATCGCTTTAGCTCAAAGTATAATTCAATCCAACTCGTCCCAAGATCTCGTTCTCCTCCACGATTCTTCAATCTCCCCGAAATCCCTCAAAGGGTTACGAGCCGCAGGCTGGGTCACCCGATCAATCCAGCCAATCCGAAACCCTAATGCCCGAAAAAACTCCTACAACGAGTGGAACTATAGCAAGCTCCGCATTTGGCAGTTGAAAGACTACGATAAAATCATCTTCATCGATTCCGATATTGTTGTTCTACGTAACCTCGACTCTTTTTTCTATTACCCTCAGTTATCTGCATCCGGAAATGACCAGGTTTTGTTCAACTCGGGGATAATGGTGATTGAGCCGTCAGAGTGTAGGTTCAAGGATTTGATGTCGAAGGTTCCGAAGTTGAAATCGTATAACGGAGGGGATCAAGGGTTTTTGAATGAGGCTTTTACGTGGTGGCATCGGTTGCCTTCGAAATTGAACTATTTGAAGGTGTTCATGAGGGAAAATTCGAACCATGAAATCCCGGAAAATATATATACGATTCATTTGCTAGGGTTGAAGCCATGGATGTGTTACAGAGATTATGACTGTAATTGGGATATGGTTGATCGGCAGAAATTCGCCAGCGATTCGGCTCATAGAAAGTGGTGGAATGTGTACGATAAAATGCCGAAAAAATTACAGAAATATTGCGGGATGTCTAAACAAATGAATGCAAGAATCCGGAAATGGAGAGGGATAGCTAGGAAAGCAGCTTTGCCTGATGAACATTGGAAGATTAATGCTAAAGATCCTAGACAAAGAAATTTTATTCAATGATTCTCTTTTCTTTTTCTCAATAGATTTATTGATTTCTTTTGGTAAAATTCTTTTTGATGGTCTTCATGTATTATACACCAATTTGGCATTGAAATACAAGGCTAACATGTTACGTAATTGACTCATTATCATTTAACAGAAACTTGTATCGTTTTTAGATTTTGTTGTATCAACTTTTGGGACTTTCTCATGGATGACAAGAAAATCGGGTAAAATTTTAATATCTACGAGTATTTTCATTGAGATAATTTTGTTCGGGGCTTAGTTACAGTTAAATCTCCTCCCCCTTTTTAATGAATGTATTTGATGGGATTCGAACCTTATTCTCATCCTACTTGCTCAGCCTACGTTTGCATTATACTTTGATTTTACTTCTCGGCTTTCGAGATACCTTTTAAAGACATAAAAGCGGAGGGAAAATTACATCTTTGTGTTTGAAAATGTATTAGCTTTATATTCTGGTTATGCTAGTTAATATAAATGCCTATTTTACGCTTATTTGAAACCAATATCTAATTAAGCTTAAACTTTTCTATAGATTATTCTCATTATCTTTTTAGGTATGTTTCTTTTCATTTATATCTAGTGAATTTTTTTAAGTATAGTATTCTCATGCACACAAAAGAATGCATAAATAATAAAAGTTACAAAATCTAATGTTTATAAAAAAAATTAAAATTAAGGCTATTGTCTATTATAGTGCTTCTGATTTAAATCAATAAGATCACATTTCTTCAATAAAAAATAATTAAAATGCTTTCATACTGATATAAAACCACTTTCAAAATACTTCTTATATTACTACTCATATAAGTGGTAGATTAAAACAAGACAATACATTTGGCACACATCTCATAATTGGTACACATTTAATTCTAGTGCTATGAAATCCAGTAGTAATAGTTTTCTTTTTGTGCCTATAAGTTAAATCAATTAAAGTCCATTTTTATCTTTTTTTTAGTTGTTGTTAAAATAAATTTCTCTCATAAACTTTAAATAAAACTATATATTTTAACTTTAAACAACATATTTTAATGTATCATATTAATAAATTAAAACCTGTCATTTATTTTTTTAAAATTAAATCCGACGCTTCAAAATAAACAAATAAAACAGATAGCCGTCTGCTTTTTTCCCTCCCTTTTCTTTCTCAATTAGAAACTGTATTTGCCGGCCATTATCGAACTCCTCTTTGCCGTCTCCGTCAATTAAGCCCTCCAACCACTATTCTCTCTCTCTTTCTACTGCTTCGTCTTCAATTATGCCACCATAATCGCCTTTTCTGGCCAACGAACTTGCTATGAGCTGCTTTTATCCTTTTCCCAACGTTTAGCTCTTATCTGTAAGTAAGGAGCTGAAAACAAGTCCTCTCGGATCAGTAAGGCGATCAATAACGTTCCGTTCACCTCCTGATAATCAAAACAACTCTACCAATCCTTTAACCGGTCATCTTGTCGACAGGATCAACTCTTGCATTCGCAAATCCAGAATCTTTTCTAAACCCACTTCCCCTTCGCTTCCCATGGCTCCCCCCTTTCGGTATTGTAAAGGGGAGTTGATCGGTTGTGGCGCTTTTGGTCGGGTTTACATGGGCATGAATCTTGATTCCGGTGAACTTTTAGCAGTTAGGCAGGTACTTATACTTTCTTCCCCTTTTCATTTTTCCTGCATTTCAATCACCTTTAGTATCTTTTAATTTAGGGTTGGAATGTGTGTATTTAATTTCTTTGATCTGATAAAGGTAATTGTTTTGGGGGTTTTTGCTCAATTTGTGTTGAGGGTTTAATTTGAGCCCTCTTTTGATTTGAAACACTTGAGATTGTTGAATTCCTATTGTTTTTCCTCTTTCAAACGCGGTAATGATCAATGCAGGGTGTTCTATGGCAGTTGTGCTGTCATTTATGGTGGTTTGAATTACCATTGTTTAACTTGTATATCGTGCTGTGTTCTTTTTTAGGTGCTGATTGCAGCTAATGGTGCTTCTAGGGAGAAGGCACAGGTATGAATTGATTGCACTTAGTTATAACTGGGGAAGATTCAGTTTAATTCAATAATTTATATAACAACTTCAATAGACATCTCATTGTTCTGATTTTCAATATTTATTTTTTATGCTGTGGTTTTCATTTGCACTGATGAACTAATTATCCGAGGATTATTTAATTTTTTTAGGGGACAGTTGTCTTATAATTTTTCTCATTGATGTTGATTTTATCGAAATATGTGACCACTGGCCTTTTCGGTTCATATGAATAGGCCCATATAAAAGAACTTGAGGAGGAAGTGAAACTATTGAAGAATCTCTCACACCCCAATATTGTGGTGAGTAATAAGTACTGTCTGTTTATTAGTATGTATTGTCAAAACACCATGATTGTTCTGAGAATGCCATTTTCCCTTTTCAGAGGTATTTGGGAACAGTTAGGGAGGAAGAAAGCTTGAATATATTGCTAGAGTTTGTTCCTGGGGGCTCAATATCATCGCTTTTGGGGAAATTCGGGCCGTTCCCTGAGGCTGTAGGTCCTGTCAACTCAACTTAGCCCATGTATGTCAGCTGATTTGTTACTAACCTTCTGTCCTAATTTCTTAAGTAGGTTATCAGAACATATACAACGCAATTGCTTCTCGGGCTGGAATATTTGCACAATAATGGAATTATGCACAGGGATATTAAGGTGAGAATTTTTAGTTCTCATTTTCAATTATACCGAGTGCGAGAAAAGGTTTTGTTCCTTTTCTTCAATTTTGTCAAATTTTGCTGGTAATTATATAGATTATCTTCTTTCAGGGGGCTAACATCCTGGTTGATAACAAAGGATGCATCAAGCTTGCTGATTTTGGCGCATCAAAACAAGTCGTTGAGCTAGTACGCACCCGCCACTCTGATTTTGTTTCATATCGAACATTTTGATATTGACTATGTGATTGTTGATTGATTAAGATGGTTGCAACTACAGGCTACAATTTCAGGGGCTAAGTCTATGAAGGGTACCCCATATTGGATGGCTCCAGAAGTCATTTTGCAGACTGGGCATAGCTTGTAAGGACATTTTGTCTCTCTATATATATGGCTCTGCTACATACTTAGTAACATTGTATGCTATTTGAACACGAACTCATTTCTCATAACTCATCTTACAATATTTTCGCTTTCCGTTTATATTTCTGGGAGGAAAAGCTTGTAGCGTCTTAATTTACATATTCTTTTATAATTTCAATACAAGACAGAGAAAAAAGTTTCAAATGCTTGGTAGGATAGTTTTGTTGAAATGCGTACGCTAGAGGTAGCAGATATGCCAATGTACTCAACTTTACTGCTTTCACTAAGGCTAAGATTCTTACAACTTTACTGCTTTTTAGCAGTTGATTTAGTTTGTCTTGGGGCACCACTTTTGTTCTGAGACTTGCCTCTGCTGTTCTTGTTCCTTTTATGGGCAATGGTTTGCATTACTTATGAAGGAATAGACAAAATTAACTAGCCAAACTTACTGACATATTTGCAAAAAAATCATCAATTTTAATGTCTAGATTGCAAGGCTGCTAGGAGATTAATCCATTTGATACGTTTCTTTGAAATAATATGAAAACTTGTACTGTCTTTGGATTTAAGTTCCTTAAACAAAGCATATATTTCAAGTAATTGTGAAAGATTAATTTGGAGTGCTGATCCGAGCCTGAGGTAGTGTGAATAACTTCTTTATATACGTAACTTAGAACTTCCAAAGTGAAGCTTTTATATTGTCCTTTCCTTCTTGACCCAATTGTGCATTTGCTCTTTCTGTGATAGTGATAATTGGTCTTGATGGCTGACTGGTTATCCACTACTCTATGTAATGCCATTATATAAATCTAATTTCCCTTGTTTAAATTGAATTGAATTTTATTTACATATTTTAAAACTTTTCCTAGCTCTGCTGATATATGGAGCTTCGGGTGTACAGAAATGGCAACTGGAAAGCCTCCTTGGAGCCAACAGTATCAAGAGGTCCCTAATCTGTTACCTATAACTAATTGTTTCTCATATTTCACGTAATTAGCTTCTTGACAACGGTTTCCATCAGGTTGCTGCCCTTTTCCATATAGGGTCAACAAAGGCACATCCAGAAATCCCAGAACATCTCTCTGATCAAGCAAAAGATTTTCTCCTCAAGTGCTTGCACAAGTAATGTTATTCTCTCCTTTAGTGCTTAGAAAGTCAAATATGCAAATGCTTATGACATTGTTACAGAAAGATGGGTCTCACTGTTATGGAATCTTAAAGTGATGTTGCTCTAGACTTATGGCAATTGAATTTTTATTGACAGGGAACCGAATATGAGGCCAGATGCATCTGAATTACTCCAGGTGATTGTAATTGGCTTGATCATTGAACGTTGCAATCATTCTGGTTCTGACAAATTCTGAGGTGACAGCATGCATTTGTTACTGGGCGGCACGGAGCAATTGAACCTCCTTTCCAAACTCCTGTGAGGGTAAGTATTATTGATCTATATTCTAACTGTTCTTTTTAAGACCTAATGCATCAATAGGTACCTGAACTTGTCCCAAAAAACCTATTGCCCCCCTGAACTTTCAAAGTGACCCCGTAGCTCCCTCAACTTTCAAAAAGTGCGCCACTTTGTTCCTTGAATGCCACGTGTAGCTTCTGATTGGAGAGAGAAAATCTAAAAAAATGACATGTTTGAAAAGTCACGTCAATTAGAAGCTGGCACTTCACGGAGGCAGTAGGTTATTGATGCATTAAGCCATTTTTTAATAGTCTCTAGATTTTTTTGATGGAACAATTGATAACATCAGGAGTCTTCTGAAATCCCCCTGCAATCTCATTCCAAGAATCATGATACCATGTAAGTTTGAACTTTTACAAGCTGCTTTGTATAGCTTTCAGAATTTGCTTATAGCAGTGTTGTGATTTTGTTTGCAGCCTAATGTCTTCAGACTCTGGCTCGATAGATATGTGTAACTTGGGAAGTCTGAGCAGCACAATCGATCCTAAGAAGTTCGTCTCAAATAACAGTGATGATGATATTTGTCAAATGGATAGAGATGATTTTACCACAACTATGACCGAAGTAAAGGTTTTAAGTTAAGTAGAAGTAAGACGGAGTATTTGCACACCAAGTTCAGCTTACGGAAAGGAGACGAAGGAGAAGTAAAACTAGGAGATACAATCGTTCCAAAATGTAAACGATTTAGGTATTTGGGCTCTATCTTCCATGAGGAGGGGATGATTGATGATGATGTAACTCATAGAATTAATGTAGGATGAATGAAATGGAGAAGTGCTACCGGAGTCTTATGTGACAAAAAGATACCTTTGAAAGTGAAAGGTAAATTCTACAGAACGGTGGTTAGGCCAGCCATGACATATGGGAGTGAATGTTGGGCTATTAAGACGCAACATATTCAAAGGATGAATGTGGCGGAAATGAGTATGCTTAGGTGGATAAGTGGGCATACAAGGATGGATCGAATTAGAAATGAGTGCATCCGCCAAAAGACTGGTGTGGCACATATTGAGGATAAACTGAGAGAAGGACGACTAAGGTGGTATGGACATGTGCTACGTAGACCAATAGATGCTCCAGTTAGAAAATGTGAGAACTTATGGACAGAGAGTAAGGGTAGAGGGAGAGGTAGACCTAAGATTACTTGGAGGGAAACTATTCCTAAGGATATGCGTTTACTCGGTATGAACGAAAATTTGGCTTTTGATGGAGCTTCATGGCGTCGGAAGATCCATATAGCCGACCCCACCTAGCGTGGAATTTAAGGCTTGGTTGGTTGGTATGACCGAAGCAGAGCTCAATCCTGTTTTGATTGCTCAAAAGTTGACCGAGGTGACTTGTTATTTTGATGTATCTCACCTATTTACGGTATCTTCATAATCATTAAACACTTACTATCTTGGATTCATAATTTATGCTTTACTAGAGTTCTGATATGGATCGATCAGCTCAGAGGGACCATAGCTTTTCGTTTCCTTGTGGGACATCACTCTCGGAGGATGATGAGCTCACTGAGTCTAAAATTACCACCTTTCTCGACGAGAAGGTACAATTTTTTTAAGGAACTAAACATTGGATGATGTCATAGATGCAGCGGCTATTATTCTGATTTCTGATGTTGGGCTACTATTTGATGTGTCAGGCTTTAGAATTGAAGAAGCTGCAAACGCCTTTATATGAGGAGTTCCTTAACAGCTTAAATGGAGTTTGCTCTCCGAGTCTTGCAGATAGTTCACATGATGAAACTCCTCCAAATTACTTGAAATTGCCCCCGAAAAGTAGGTCGCCGAGTCGAATTCCTGTTGGAACCACTTCTCCAACAACTGATGCTGTTGGTATTGTAAGCGACCGATGTTCAGAGGCTAATGTATCACCTCAATGTAATGACCGAAAAGGATTTGTCAATGATGATAGCGCAAGGTTAGTTCAGAAGTCAAATCGTGTCCTATAGCTTTCTATGATGTGATCTTTTTTTACTAGTTTAGAGTAGAGTGATAGAGAGAGCGAACTAGATTTGCATCTCCCAGTAAATAATGGTTTACAGCTCCTCCAAAATTTCACAGTACATGAAATGGTTATTTGTATCCTCGAAGATGGAATACAATACAACAAATAGCAAGTAACTTTTGTTTGTTTAAGAGAGAAATCAGTCGCTCTAGCAGAAGTTTTGTTTGAAGACGATTTTTCTTGTTTTCATTCTCGAGCCTTTCGGGTACATTGTTCTGTATCCAATGATGATGGTTCGAAAAATTTCCAGCATATATATATTTGTTCATTTTTTAAAATTCTTACCACCAATTCTTTACTACTAAAACAAATAGCCAATGGCAACAACTTCTCTGTTATGGAGTTCAAGGAATAATTTCTTCAGCACCAGAAACTTATTCAAACCGATGAAAATCGAGGTGTTATTCATGGAAAATTATGACACAGTCCAGGTGTTCTTTACAAAAGCAAAGCAAAACATACAAATGGCACAATCCAGGTGTTCTTTACAAAAGTAAAGGATGCGTACAATCTGCAGCAGTTCAATCTGATAGAAGGAAAATGGAAAGACAAAATCAAGTAAAGAATCAACTATAAACATTGATTAAAGAATCATTAGTTCAAAACCAAGAAATCCATTCATAAATGCAAGAATAGAACTCAAATTCTCCCCAATGAGAATCATCTAGGCACTTAAATGGGACGTTGTTTCAATCTACTCATTAACCCATCATTCATCTGCACACTTTTCCTGCTCTTCAATGGAGACACCAATCGACTAGCCAATCTTGAAGGCGAAAACGACCGGCGTAACTTTGCAGCAGTTGAAATCTTAGGGGGCGTTTTCTTGCTCAAATTTGCAGCTCGAGTAGGCGACAGCGAAGCCACCAATGCTGGAGGACTCCTTATTTTCACTTGAAATTTCGAGGCTAAAGGCGGTGACTTTGACTTTATCAAGAACTTATGAGGAGTAGTAGTAGTCTTATGAGGTGTAGCCTGTTGCTTATTTCTCGAAATTACAGGTGACCTTGTCCTGCAGAATTTCTGCTGCTGATTTGAATCAGCCGAAAGGAACAAAGGGTTCGGAAAAAGTACTGTCTTTTTAACCCATGGCTTATTCCTTGGAGAAACTCTATTAGCCAAATATTTTACAGCAGCATTGTTGTCTGTCTCGATTTCTCTCTTCTTTGGTGGTGAAACTTTGAAGTTGATTCGGGATCTAGCTCTTTGGAGAGTCGGGGAAGTGGTTTCCCGTTGTTTGATTTGTTTTTCTTTCTTTCTTTTGGATTTGAGTTGTGTGTTGTTTTCGGGGCTTAGCCTTTGTTGTTTCCTGTGTTGTGGCAAAGGGGTTTTTGGGTCTTCGTCAATGGGGGATTTTTTCTTGGCTGCTGCTGCAACTATTTCCCTTGCAAATTGGGTTGCTTGGAGAATTTCTCCAACTGTTTCTCCAACTAGCATTCCTGGCAACGACATTCGTCGCCATTCTCCAGCTACACTTGCTGGCAATTTCCCGCCTGGCGATTTCTTAGGCGTACCGTTCTTGATCCTTCAATTTGAATACAGTGTTCAAATGACCAAATTGAAGCATAATGTGCAAAAAAGAAAAATTGAGTAAAAAAGAATTTTTTTTATTAATACCTTAAAGATTCTTGCTTGCACCTCAAACTTGTTCTTAGATAACCTCTGGTACTCCTAGGACTCAGACTAACCCCAGCTATTACTTTATTACCTCCTGCAACTGTGTATTGAAGCTCTTGCAGTCTAGCCACACATTTGTCCACCTTCACACATTGATAAAACTGAATCAAACTCATTTTTCCAACAAACAGAATTAAATTTAAAAACCCCATTAAAACAGCAGGAATTAGAACTCAAAATAAATTTTGAATTCTAGCTTCAAAACAAAAATGGAATTGCTGTTAATCAACCTTTAAACATTGATGCAAGAGAAACAAACAACCCGATCGTTTGGAAGAAACAGAAGTACATTCAAAACCCCCATTAAATTAGCAGGAATTAGAACACAAAAAGAAATGAATTTTGAATTATATTTTCAAGACCCCCATTAAACCAGCAGGAACTTGAACAAGTACCTAATCGAATTGATCGGGTCATGTAGAAACAAGGTAAAAAGGAGTTGAATTTTGAATTGTAGCTTCAAAACCCCCATTAAACCAGCAGGAATCAGAACACAAAAAGAAATGAAATTTGAAATCCAGCTTCAAAACCCTGAAAGTAGTTGCAGTAAATGTAGCTACAAGGTATAAAAGAAATGAATTTTGAATTGTAGCTTCAAAACCCCCCATTAAACCATCATGAACTAGAACACAAAAAGAAATGAATTTGAATTCCAGCTTCAAAACCCAGAAAAAAATTGCAGTAAATCTACCTTCTTTAAAGTTTCTCGAATTAAAAGAGGATTAAGAGGAGGCAGAACTCTCCTGAGCTTTGGTGGGGTTCTTGCAACCATGATTGCTAATCCAAGCACACCAACTGTTCTACAAAATTCCCAAGTGGGTCTCTAAAAGCTTTAAGCTTTCTCTCTTTTTCTCTCTAAAAACCCATTAAAAAACCAGAATTATTGAAATGGGGTTCACTTAGCTCCTAGTTTTGTCTTTGAAGTGGAAACTTGAAAAAGTCAAAAGCCAAAACTGAAGAAAAGCTAATTTCGTAACGGATCTTTTTTTTTTTGCCCCCAACGGTCACTTCCTATGTAATTATCTGCATAGCATACAGATGTGGAAAGTGGTGAACGGCTACTTTTGTTTCTCACCTTCAAATAAAATAATGTCTCTTTCATTTTAATTTCAGTTTTTGGTGGAGAACCGTTGATTGAGTGTTAATCAACGGTCCATTGGCATTTTTTAAGGCTATTATAATTGCTTCTTATAATAATAATAATATTTTTTGGTGTTATCTGGTTTACCGGACGCTTTGCTCTGACTACATTCAGATCCTTCCTGGGTCGCACACATGGCCGTAGTGGGTGAGCCTCCTCATAAGGATTTTTTGCATTCACTAGGACTCGAACTAAAAGCCTTACTTAAGCAATATCAAATTACTTATCATTTGGACCAGCCCTCATTGTTGCTTGTTATAATAATAAATAATCAATTAGTTGATTCTTATTTTTGAAACATCAAGGAAATTGTAGTATGATATTCAACCAAATATCAAAATTTATTCTAATTATCAATAGGAATATAAGGATGGATAATCTTACAGTAGAAATTTGGAACTGAAATTAAATTGGTATCTCCTTTCATGTTCTCTATTCAAATATTGACACGTGTCTGTTTTTATTATTATTTTATTTTTTTTCAGTTTATATCTCCTACAAATATGACACATGTCATATGATGAATGGTGGGACAATAATTTAGGGATAACAGATTCGAATCCCCGTGTCCACTGTTCATGTGTAGATATTGGCTTGTTGTCGTTTTATACTGTCATAGGTTTAAAAATCTTTTTGATTTTACTAGCTAATTTTAAATTCTGGTATCGTAAATTATATTATTATCAATTGTGGAGAAATTCATGAATTTCGTAAATTTTTTAAAAATTTGAATGAATTTGAAGAAGAATAGAGATATTATAAATTGTAAGGGTCATATCTAACCAGTTGGGATACAAATTCAGCAAAGTAACAAGCAAGAAAAACATTCTTTTCTAGCAGAAAACAACCATTTTGGTCCAACTTTAAAAAAAATATAACAAATCCATCCTTCGAATCATTGCCTCAGAGGCAATAGTGAAGTTTTCCTAGCTCCTTTAAGCCTTAAAGGACTCCATATCAACGATTTCCTCGGCAATGGAACGCCTATTTGAAGCCTCGGTTTTGAGGAACCCACCTGTGTAGTAGGACTTCCCAGGAACTTACTACTAATGCTTCTCATGGCAGTCGGTGTTGTCTCTGACTCTGTCTGCAGCTCCCGCACTGGCGTGAACAACCTCGAATACCTCGCCTTTCTTGGGTCCTTCGGCTGCTGTCGTGCCGAAGTGTTGTGGAGAGGTGTCGTCAAGCTTGATTCTGGGCGCCACGTAGCTATAGACACCCGTCTCCTGGGCTGCATAACATGTGCAGATGATGATGACGTGGCGCCCGGAGGCCTCGCAGCGATCGACATTCGTTTCGGTTGCATTAGGCTTTTTCTGTCCCTTACTGCACCCATTGTGGTTCTTGCATAGGTGTTTTCCTTGTCCTGAAATGTTGACGGTTGGACAAACGAGGCATTTGAGTTTCGAAGTTGGTGCTGCTGCTTTTTGGTTCGGAGAGGAGATGGTGGAGGGACGAAATTGGTAATTCTTCTCAATGGCGGCCTGAGTCTCGACGGACCGAGGGGCGGTTTCGGTTTTCTGTCCAAGTTGGTCTTTTCTGAGACTGGTTTAAACGAGGGCAACGAGGACTGGGAAGAAGCTGCAGCGAATGCTCGAGTTTCCTGTTTTAGCCTTGTCTGCCTTTCGCCGGCCAACTGTATCTCCAGTTCACGAACCTAATGCAAGTATCAATTAGTAGATTTGAAAAAATAAATTGGCAGACATTGACAAGGAAGGTAGTTTTCCCTGTTAATGACAGGGTTTTGACTATTCGAGTATTTGGAACGTATAAATTCACGTCAAATGCTATCATAAATTCAAGTTCTCGAGGCCTAAGGTCAACAGAAAATAGTAGATTCATAAAATAAATTGGCAGATAGTGACAAAAAAAAGGTAGTTTTCCCTGTTAGTGACAGTGTTTTAACTATTCGAGTACCTGGAACGTATAAATTCATGTCAAATACTGATATTTAGCATTTGTTGAATACCTTATCCTGAAGCGTTTTGCACTTGCTTTCCCTAGCGAGAAGTCTCAGTTGCAAAGATTGCACACTGTCTTGAAGTTTCTTTGCTTCCTTCTCTTCATGCTGCAGTTTTTCTGCCTGTTCATAACATTTAATATTTATACTCATTTTCGAGATTTTTTAAGCTATTAAAGAAGGATATGGTGTTCAGTATCGGCAAGAGTACACACCATTTGCTTGTACTTGAAAACCTCAGTGAGATCAGCGTGCTTGCGAGCAGGACCATTCTCGATTCCTCGCACTCGGCTTGCAAAGTTTAACGAACAAATGGTTTCCCCTAGGTCAGCAGCACTAGGACTTATCTGCACAAACATTAGAGTCTTGCAATCGCCTCCTGCATTTCAGGTTCAAAATTAGCATCTTATTGGTAGAAACAAGAGAGTTAGTTATCTTCAGTTAACCACACTGATCTAAGATTTACAGGTAACTTAATTTCTCAATGGAAAATGCTCACCTAGAGAGCTTTGCAGCATGTGGGTAAGCTTTGAATTCCTGAGTTTTATGAAAAAAACAATTATCAGGTAAAACAGTTGCTAAAGACGTCTATGATGAATTTATTTATTGAGGATGGAAACCTGTAAGGAATGTGGCTCGTTTTGGATGCAAGGGCAGCAATAACATCACCAAGTGCTGAAAGGGATTTATTGATGAATTGGGATTCCTTCAGCCTTTCCCCTTCAACTTCTATTTTCGCCAGTCGCTCACTACCAGCCAAATCGACCATCCAAAGGTGACTTTTTGTCTTCTGTCCATCCATTAAATTCTCTCCTTTCACTGTGATCCGCAATAAGCTACATGAAAATCAAAGAACTGTTCATTAGCATTTCAGGTCTCTACTGATCAAATACTTTTTTTTGAAGCACATGCGTTTATACTTGTAGAAATGAATAAATATGTGAAGATATCTAGAATTTCATTAGAAAACAAGACCAGGGTTCTACTTGGGGGCTACCAAAAACTCAACCTGAACATGAACAAGATAATTGAAATTTTAGGAGTTGATGTTACCAGTGCGAGCGGCTGCTCTGTTCATTAGCGTTTGTCGATCCTACTGATCGGGCTTTCCCCCCAGACATCAGCAGCTCCCATACTTCCTCGGTATTATGAACACAGGCTTCAACAAGTCCGGGAACTTCTTGTGTTCCATCCGCAGCTTGCTTGATATCCAATCTGCACATGCAAAATGAAACGTTTATCATTCATTCAACAGAGCACTTTTCTATAAGACTATGGAATCAATCAAGACACTGCCTTCTTAACTGGACATCTCCTTTTTTGGTTATAAAGGTTTCTGGGTCATGCAAAAACAAGGAGTACCAAACAGTGATTTCTATATTTTAATGAGCGGCATTTATTGCATAACAACTGTCCAAATGCGTAATTATTTATTCCCATGAGAATGACTAAAGAAGCATACGAAGCTCACTTTTTAGGAGCCTGGTTGGAGTTTTCCACTAGGAGATCTCTTATCTTCTCATTGTAAACTTCCAACATGCTAACAGATATTTCATAACTCATAACAGCACTTCTATCTTGAGAAATCCGAAACAGCTCCTCAAGAGTTCTATAGTTCACTCCTCTGTCATCAGGGGTCCCCTCCATTGTGAAGGTCTTTCCTGTACCAGTTTGCCCATAGGCAAATATGCACACATTAAAGCCATCCAGCACAGATGTCACGATTGGTTTAGTTTGCGCAAAAACGGCATCTGCACATTTTGAGACGGAAGTAAAATTAGAACACAAATAGGACAAACAATAATGCCATGAAGTTTCAGCTTGACAAAACATGAGAAAAGTATCTTTGTACCTTGGTTATCTTCAGGCCTAAACACATGGTTAAATTTGAATTGCTTTTTGGAAGAGTCAGAGGATAAAATATGCAGTTCATCATTGAGGGATGAGTCAAATTCAACTACACAGTTAGAACCATTGGAAATTTCGACTTGGTTTAGCGGTCTGCATCTGCAGAAGACCCTAATATTTCCTTTGAGCTCAATTACTTCATTGTATAGCCGCTTGCGTTCAGATGACTCACTTGTATACTTCTTTTTTAAGACTTCGTGTTCTTTACCTAAAACAATCAAAGAAAAATACTAAACACGAAAACCAAGAAGACGGGACCAGAGTCAAACACAAAATAAATACTCACTCAGTAGCCTAAGTCGTTCAAAGTCCTCAGCACCAAGAAAAGAATCACTGTTGAATGCCTTCATCTGCATAGAAAGAGCTGAATGCTCTTTCTTCAAACCCTAAAGCAAAAAGGACTTAAAAGTCAGTCAAAGGCCAATTAGCAGAAAGAAAACAGATGTGAAGCCTGCTAGAATCTATGACTGAAGAACAAGTACTTCAACTGAACAATTAAGCTCCAATTTGCAAGGGTTCAATTTTCGTAGAAATAAAATTAATATAAAAACTGATACATTATCTTTCCCATTTGTACGATAATCAATTGATCAAGTCTAAATACAAAAATCTTGCCTGAATTTGCTTGCTCATATTGAGAATTTTCTGCAATATAGGCAATGTTGGCTCTTGAGCTGGAGGAGTTTCTTCTTCTTTGCTCGATTCACCATCCTCATTCAGAGATATAGTCCCTTGAATTGATTCTGAATTAACAATCACAAGCTCCTTCAGATCAGATTCTGATTTTATCACGCTTAAGATAATACTAACAGTTTAGCCCAGTCATATACAAGACAATTGACTCCGAAGTATCAACTAGTTTGTTTTAAAATAACAGTAGGAACAAAATTTGCACCAAATTACGAGCATTTAGAACCTAGAACGGACTCCTCACTAGTGTCTAGATCGAACTGTTCTATTATATCACAGTGACAGAGGCGAAATAATTAAAGAATGCAAATCAGCTACCTTCTTGGTCTCGGCTAGTATCATCCTCTAGGGTTTGAACTGAAAGAAAACAACCACAAAATCAGCGCCAAACCGAAATTGAGATGAATAAACGCAAAAGAACGCACGAACCTGTTTCGCGCTTGCCTTCATACGTCGTTAGAACTACGTAATCTGAAAAAAGAGCAAATAAAATCAACTAACACAAATAATGTCCAGATTTCAACGAAACAGAAGAATCGTGAACAACGGATCGTAGAATAAAACCAAAACGCCGAGAAATCGAACATTTGAAAACAAACAAACCTTCGAACGGTTTCGAATTACAATCGGAATCTGTGAGATCGCCGTTCCCGGGAAGCACTTCCGCCGTTGGATCTGTAATGAAAGTTTTGACATCATCATTAATCAGACGGTTTCATCGAAAACAGAAGAATCGTGAACAACGGATATAGAATAGAACTAAAACGCCGAGAAATTGATTATTTGAAAACGAACAAACCTTCGAACGGCTTCGAATTCCAATCGGAATCTGTGAGATCGTTGTTCCCGGGAAGCACTACCACCGTTGGATCTGAAATGAAAGTCATTAATCAGACGATTTCAATAACAGAGAAAGCGAAAACATAAAGGATGAATAAATTGTAGATGAAGAAAGAGAGAGAGTACCATCCATGGCTTGAAAATCAGAACAGCAAGATTGCAGGCGTAGTTCCTGTGAATCGTAGGACAGAGAGATGAGAGGAGAAAGGGAAGAAAGTGAAATGGCTTGAAGAACCAGAAAGATCGCTGAGAATTGCAGAGAGGGGGAAGAGAGTGAGATTTTGCAGGGTTTGACAGGATTGAAATTTGAATTGAAAGCGTATGAACCGTTGGATCAATAAGTCTCAGAAATTTGGGGGTGCTGCTCTTTATAACGGCTATAATCATATGCAACGCTCCTTCAAAGCAAAAGTACAAATACTTTGATAACTATTGGGCCTTAGGCCCAATACTACCAATGCTAGCGCATTAGTACTTTTTTTCTTTACGGAAAATATATGCGAATGGCACCTTCATGTGATTTATTTCCCATTCATCCAACTATTGTTTTTTTACTTTTTACCACTTTTTATTTCTCTTTTTCGTACTTTTCTACTCCCTTGTCTCTACTCTTATATTTTATTTGATTTTTACAATTTAAAACAATCATATCTTACAAATTTTTAATTTTTGTCGACATGAGTATTTGAAATATTTTATTCGTTTTATTTTTATCTTTAAATCAACATTCATTGTAAATATTTTTGGATTAAAAAATACTGCAATCTTGTATCAATTTTCGACCACTTTATATCAAGTATAAGAGCTTTTTTTGCTTTAAAGAGAATAATGTCGCTCGTGTTAGATATTATTCACCTGAAAATAAATGGAAAATTGGTTCTACAAATACATTATAGCACTCTTATACCAGGTATAATAAATTTAAAAAAAAGTGGTAAAATTGGTATAAGATGGCGATAAATTTTTTGTGCTAAAAAATATTCAATATAAATTTTGTTTTAAAGATAAAAATAAGACGAATAAAATTATTGGATTTATTGGTGTTCTTTTGTCCGTCTTTAGCCAATTGTATTTATAATTTTAAGTCAAAGTTTTTTTTATAAAAGCATGTTGTGTTTTGAGGCCCATTAATACAAGCAATATCCGTTTTAATGAATAACAACACAGACCAAGTTAAAACTCGAGAACATTTCACTGTCGACCTGATAAATATACAAGTACAAGACTATATACATTCAAAACCAGTCCACGTGTTGGGTTGAATTCTTCGGTTGCTTCTTTGGCTTTTGATACCGATTGTTTTCAAACCTCGCTTTAGCTATAAGTGAGTACAACAAGTCTGCCTCAGCTGAGCAATCGTATGGCACATCCAAGATACTGCAATTTGAAGTTACATGTCAATTAGCTATGAATGTGCTATTCTTCGACTATAAAAACATATTAGATAGCTCAAATTGTGTTTTCAACAAGAATCACCAGTTACTATCTGATCTGAATTGATATTTAAACCATAGTTTAGGACATGTCAGCATAGTAGAAAAAAAGAGTAGAATCTAGCTACCTGTCGAGCAATTCCCCAAGAATTATTCGCTGAGAAGGTGTCACATAATGAATGCAACTTCTTGGGCACTGACCTACTGCAAGCTGAACCTGGTAATCTTCACCATGTCCTAATCAAACAAAAGAGATTTAAGATTCTAATTAGTTATCAGAAATAGTCTTTATCGAAACTTCATTGTGTTTGATAATGTCTACGCATGCTCAAGCATCGAAAAATAAGCCACCACTTGTAAATAGAAGCTCTCACACACTCATATAAGCTTCTTTACTAGATTAGTTATGGGGAACATGAAGTCAATATTATTAGTATAAGTTTCGTCACAGCAAATGTTCAGCATTTTCATCTTGCTTCCTGAATTAAACATGAATCTCTCGATTCATTTGGCTCTCACAATGTAAAGACGTAAAAAAATCAATTCAGATAAATTGGTATGTTGATTTAACTGATTACAAGAGATCAACTAGTTTATGCAGGTTATAGAAAAATTAACATTGACCGACCTTGAGACGTGGCCCTCGCGGTCCCAGTTGAAGGATCATATGAAAAAGCCTGTGGAGCTCTTTCGACACACGAATAAGGGCACCCTACATATATTTTCAAAAAGACAAAACCCGCTAATGAATTCACAAAATTCAAGCAGAAATCATATAAATCAAGCTTGCTCATATACATTAGACAGATCAGATGAAAAGAGCATCTAGTGTTATGTACCTGTGCCTGCACAAAGAACTTGGTTAACAAATATGTCAAATGCTTCACACTCTGGCTCATCAAAAGGATCCAAACATTCCCTAGATGATTAAAGTCAGTAACTCTTACAAACCAATTGATCAAAATTAGAGATAGATAATCAACAATCAACAACTACAGGGACCCAAATTCACCTTTCAATGATCTCTGACCTACTGTAACTAGATAATATCTGGACAAAACATGGGCACAAATCAATTTCTCCACTTTCTAACTAAAATTCACAACTTGAAAGCAAATACGACTGGGTTTTTAATACCTCGTAGGCTTGAATTATGCGGCGAATCATAGAATCAGAATTGCTCCCACTGACATCAGGATGGAATTGTTTTACCTTCAAAACCACAGCTGAAAAAACAGTCAATTAAACGGGACAACAAAGGGGAAAAATTGAAAAGTTTTAGTTTTTATGTTGAAAGGATGAATTTTTTTCTACTTTGGCTCGGAAAGCGGATTTGAGCTCGGCGGCGGAGCAATCTGAATTGACGCCCAGTACGGCGTAAGCAGAGGAAGTGGAAAGGGGGATTTCGTCGGCCGTTTTGTCTGTGCAATTAACTGCGAAATTGGGCTTTGAATTGGAAGTAAAATGAAGTGGGATTCTTGAATTGAAGTTGAGAAAATGAAGATTTGTAGCAGAGGTTTGAAAATGAGGGATGAAGCTGTGGAAACACAAGGCCTCCATTTTTGCAGGAGTGGTTTTTGCAGAGTACCTGCTTTAACTAACTCTTCCTTCACTATAACACGCTATTTGTTTTTTTTATAGTATTTACATTTTAGGCCCAAACTTTTGTACTTGTATAATTTTATCTATTTGGTCCCTCGTATATATAATTTATTTATTAAACTTTTGTGTTATAGAATCTCTTACCTTTTTGCTGCTTTTAATGCATGTGATGCATAATTATATCCACGGAGATTCTATAATGGAAAGCTCAAAAAGGTAATAAATTGGCATAATATAGGGACCTATCAGGCAATGGTTGCATATTTAAAGTTCAAAAAAGTAATACATTGAGTATCAAATGAGTAACATAAATAGCAGAGAGACTAATTGAACAAATGAATTAAACTACAAGGACCAAAAAAGCCCTTTTGTCCCGAATGTTAATCGATTCAAGAATCAGTATAATGAAAATATCGTAACTTAAGCTAATATCAGTCAGTTCCTTGCAATCTTTTTCGTATAAATCAACAAAGAATTATACATATGTTGCATGTTTACAAGAAATTTGTTTGCCTAGTTTAAATGTCTATAATTTTGCTAATCAAGGCTCACGATTACATATGTTAAAAGATTAGAAAAAAGCAATATACATTTTTAGCCGTCTGAATGGGCTACTACTTATAAACTTCTTAAAGTTTCTCTTAACCTTCTGAAAGTGCATTAGTTTGTCCTCTGAACTCCACGTGTCAGAACTCCATGTGTCAGCTTCTAATTGAAAGAGAAAAATAAAAAAAATAATATCTTTGAAAAGTTAAACCAACCAGAAGATGACACATCATATTCAGGAAACAAATCGGTGCACTTTTATCAAGTTAAGAAGATAAAGAGAATCTTTTAAAAGTTCAAGGGCCAGCAGGCCGTTTGAGCCGAGCTTGGATGGGTAAAGGTGTATATAATCAGCGTTAGAAAGGCCACAAATAACAGCCTTTTGCATCTTAATAACTCTTGTAATCAACAATAAAATCAGTCATTGGCTGCCCTTGCCATCTTCACCCAAGTAGTAGAGAATAAACCTCTTATCAGGCACATAACCTTCATCAACCATAACCCAAAATAGCTCACCCAAAACCCTGTAAATAATCTCACCTTGTGGATGCATTTTATCCTCAACAACAAAGCTATGTATTTCCTTTTGAATCTCAATCCAACTTATCCCTGTATCTTTACCTGCTGCCCCCATTTCTCTCATTCTCTTGATAGTCCTTGCCCTTTCACTCCACCTACCTTTACTAGAGTATATATTTGCCAACAACACATAAGGCACCGGCTTTTCGGGTTCCAACACGAACAACTGCTCAGCTGCATATTTCCCTATTTCGGTATCTCCATGAATGCTGCAAGCACCTAGCAACGATTGCCAGATAAGCGACTCGGGTTTTACAGGTAATGTCGTTATGAACGTTTTAGCTTCGTTCAGAAGTCCTGCTCGGCCTAGCATGTCGACAACACAAGCGTAGTGTTCGGTTCTAGGAACAAAGTTGTGGACTTGAGTCATGGATTTTAGAAACTCCATGCCCTTGTCGACTAAGCCTACGTGGCTACAAGCGTGAAGGACCGATAGATATGTGACATCTGTCGGTTCGATACCTTCCCTTTGCATTTGGTTGTATAGCTGTAGTGCTTTTAGTCCATCACCATGTCGAGCAAAAGCGGCGATTATAGAGTTCCATGAGACGGAATTCCTCTTTCGAATTTGGTTGAAGATTTTAATTGATTCCTGAAGCTCTCCGCATTTGGAGTACATGTTTATGAGGCTGTTGACTACGAAAAGATTCGAATCGAAGCTTTTTTTTATAACTAAAGAATGTATTTGCTTACCGAAACCTAAAGAAATATCTACGCCGAATACCCCAAGAACTGCAGAAACCATGTTTGCGTCGATCGCAATTCCTGCCTTCACCATTTTCACGAAAAAATGCACAGCTTGTTCCTCGAACCCATTTTGCGCAAAACCCACAAGAATAACAGTCATGGAAACCTCGTCAAGGTCAACCGCAGACTCGAAAATCTGCCACGTGTCTCCCATTCTTCCGCATTTTGAATACATGTCCATTAATGCACTTTCAATGCGTAGGTCCGATTGAATTCCCAATTTCGAGACAAGTCCATGAATTTGACACCCTTCTGTTAAAGCCTGTAAACCCGAACAGGCCATCAAAGAGCTCAAGAAAGTCAAAAGGTTAGGTTCTATCGGTCCACAACGCATTTGCTTGAACAATCTCAAACTCTCCTCGAAATTTTCGTTTTCTGTTAACCCGGATATGATAGCTGTCCAAGTAATGACATTCTTTCTAAGCATCTCATCAAAAACCTGTCTTCCGATACCCGGACTTCCAGATTTACAGTAGGATGTTATCAATGCATTCCCAACAGGTATTTCCTGCTCAAAACCATTAATGAACACCAAACAGTGCATCATTTTAGTAGCAAAACTTAGCTCAGGCCTATCACAAGCCGATAATATAGTGGTTAAAGTTGCATGATCAAACTTACAGAAACCCGATTCCTGCATTTGTTTGAAGAACATAAACCCTTCCTCGAAGTCATCATTCCTTAAAACAGCAGAAAGCATAGTGTTCCACGACACAGTATCTCTCACAGGCATATTATCAAACAGTTTAGCTGCATCAATTAAGTGCCCACATTTTGAGTACATTGTTAGGAGGGAATTCCACATAACAAGGACATCATTCAAATTGAGATGGTTTTGATCGAACAACTCGTGATTTTTGACGATTGAGGCATGGATTGAAGAACCCAGATTGAAATAACCCTCCCTTCCACATTGAGATAAAAGCATGCTCATATCCACATGGTTGAGAACAAAAGTTGATGACTTTGAAGTGGTGGACTGGCATATTTGTGTTTTGAAAGAAGATAAAAGGGAGGTAACAGAAGATGGAAGATGGGATTTCAGTTTGTGAATAACCCATTTGGTTTTCATCCATGAATGGTGTTGGTGATCAAGGTTTTGGTCCTAAAAAAGAATACAGTTGTCGTTAAAGGAGACAAGAAAGAAGTAGATGTCAATTTATACTAGTTATACGCATAACATACTTTGTATTGAGAATCCGAAGAGACCTCTCTTTTCTTATAACAGAAAACTACCTAGCTTTCTAGATAATTAATTTGGCCTTTTTTTCTGCTATTGTGACCGAAATTCAAACTCTTGTTTAAGTGAATCGAAACTGACCATTTTGACCAATGATAATCCTAAATCTTTTTTGTACGAAACAAAGAGTTTGTTTGAACAAATTTGTTACATAAAACCAATAATGTCAATAACCCCAATAGACCAAATTATCCAAAAAATAGCATTAAGCCATGTTCTTTTTAACTTGCACCCTATTTTATTCAGTTCATTTCAATTTCAATATTTACAGTTTCAGTATAGTATTTAAAGTATTATAAATTATTATTATTAATATAAATAATAATATTACGTATTATAATTTATATTATTAATTATCTTTTAATTTACTTTTAATATTTTTAGTTATGTTCAGTTGCAATTCAATTTTAGTAATTTCAATTTCAGTATTGCTACTTATAAGTTCAAAATAGCAGAACCTCACAATACATACGCTAACTAACAACAAACCAAATTACAAAAGCTATTGGAAAATAATATATAGGCAAATACAACAACAAAGAAATGGCTTATTTCTCCGAGTTTGACTAGTAATGATACAATGGACTAAAATCTATTTCAAATACTAAATGAAATCCGGAGTCCTTGATTAAACTATCAAGTCCAACTACTAAGAATCAAGGGAAAATTCCAAAAACAATGTGAATTACTTATTTGTGTCACCCCAATAGTTAATAGTCCCACAAATTTAGTACAAATTCTTGTATAATGAGAACACTTGTACATTCAACTTCTTAATCAAGAACCCAGCGCCAACTGATTTAAATGGTTGAGACAATTACTCTGGCTAAAATCTCACAAAACAGTATGTCCAGTATGATAATTCCATCCCTTAAGTGTTACCCCGGGAGTGACACCTTTCGGAACCTCAAACGATATTTTGATTGGCATCACCTCGCCTGGCACAAGCGAAAAATAGTTGTCCGAGTAATGAACGGGGAGAATTCTAGAGTCTTCTCCTTCCTTACGGTCTATTTTCGTTGCGTGAACCGAGAAATGAAGAAAAAAGGCAACTCCTTCCTCTACACCATTAATTTCAGTAACCATCAAATCTTCAGTCCCCCGTGAAAAACGTCGGCAAAACCTCTGGGATAAACTCATCTCGTGTTTTCCCCTCGTTCCGTTATTTACAGGTTCAGTTGAGGACGAATCAAAATCATCACTGCTTTGTGTAGTGATGAAATTGTTCATGTAAGTCGAGCGTTTCGTGTCTGGCTTCTTAGATGTGTTCTTCACATGCATTACCATTTCATATGTGGACCCTCGAATCGAAACCTTTGATGTTATTTTGAGAGGAACTTTTCGCTTCCTGTATGGCTCCAAGAGCCTGTAATCTCCGCCAGGTAGATGCAGCCAATAGAAGTTCCGTGATATAATGCCATTGTCCGAGACATTGTAGAGTTTCAGAAGAAGAAAGTAGAAAGGCTTTGGGTTTTTCGACTTTGGATACTTCATCCGACCTATCGCGACTGTTTTCTTTGGGGGAACCGAGAGTTTTTCGAAAACTTCATAATATGGACATGTCCCTTCAAGATCCCATACTGATACTTCAATTGCTACATTAGATAGTTCCTCTGACTGGGTATTAATAACCTGTATACGGCAAGAGATATAGTAAACGACATAAATAGTTAAAACAATTTCAAACAAATGGATCACGGCAAATGTTCGAAGGGAGAACCACCTTTTCGGATCTTGTGTTAGAATCCATTTACCCATTTGGTCCCTCTAGTGTGTAGGTTACCGATTTGCTCCCTGTGCTATGCAACCTATTACCTTTTTGGTCCCTTTAGAACAAATTATGCATAGTTACAACAATAGAGATTCCGCAATGCAGGGCCCAAAAAGGTAACAATTTGTGTACTATGGGACAAAATGGGTAATGATTGCATAGCACAGAGATAAAAAAAAAGGTAACAAATTGCTTAGCACAGGGATCAAATGGGTAAAGGAATAGTAGAGGGACCAAATGGGCAAATGAGTTATAAAGCAGCGACCAAAAAGGCTCTTTTGCCAATGTTCTAATGATATCTTCAATCGAGTAAAAATATACAGTTGCACACTTGCCTCAATGTTATATGTAGCCAAATTAAGCTGAACATGGATGGGCTCTGCAGCAGAGCGACAGCCATAAAAACCCGCTGTTTGCTCAAGGAGATGGTCATAGAATTGCCCTCTCAGACCGGTCCACGGGTTCTGAGTTTTCCAAATTAAGAAGCCAGTGTGTTTTCTCCACATTTTCGACGAATAGCCCTCAATTAGCGCTCTATACTGAACGTAGTTCACGAGTTGAGCCTAAATGATGGTTTAGAAACAGGTCAATAAAAGCTCACAGTACTAAACATATTCTACATGAATCAGATAAAATTTTCTGCATACCTTCAAACAAAAATCATCAAGATCTGTTGGCATCCCATACAATAAAATCTGGTCATGAACCTCACCTGGTTTTGAATAAGGAATGTATTTATGGTATTCCCATATGGGGTTCGGAACTTCTTCTACATAACCATCGGGTTGCTTCTTAAACAACGGGATTTTCCACCCTTCTCGAGGCATTGTTGCCCTGATAGTAGCAGCAACTGGCATCCCCACAGAACCAACCTCGGGATTGAATCCATACATGTAATAATGTTCCCTAAAGAAGCTTTCGGGATATTGGATTTCGTAAGGGCCATCAGTGAAATCACCCTTCCCATTAGCAAAACCATCCCACATGGATCCTTGGACATAGATACGTGTCCCATCAAGGTATTGACTGGGGTCTTGTGACTCTAAAGTCAAAGCTCCCATGGACGGGACACCTTCATCATAGGTCATAAAATTGGGGTGGAGTTTTAGGTCATTCTTTAAAGCATCGTTGATATCAGATGGAGGGACTTGTTCGTTTCCACCCACCCAAAGTGCGAGGCTAGGGTGATTTCGGAGAAGCTTGATAGTATCTCTTGCACATAAGAGAAAAAGCTTATGGTCAAGTGGACCATCTGGATTCGATACTGGCACTCCCCTTCCATCCACATCACCGGTAATCCAAAACTCTTGCCACACCTACAAAAAAATGTAACATGTATGTGAATAGGTGCATCTAATTAATCTTATATTATAGCATATTAACATGATCAAATACAGGGAACACGGCATTCCATGTAAGATAAATGAAATTGTTCTATGTGAGGAATCCAACATCAGCAAAAAGGCCAAATACATCATTTGCCCCTCGAACTTGGCATGAAAAATCCAGATGCCACCCTCAACTTTCAAAAGTTCCAACTAGCCCCTGAACTTGGCAAATGTGCACTAGTTTGCACCCTCAACGCCACGTGTCAGCTTCTGATTGGAGAAAGAAAAATCAGAAAAATGACATTTGAAGAGTCAAACCAACCAGAAGCTGACACGTGGCATTGAGAGAGAAACTGGACTTTTGCCAAGTTCAAGGGGCTAGTTGGAACTTCTGAAAGTTCAGGGCATCTGGCTTCTCGTGCCAAGTTTAGGGGGTCTCGATGCATTTGGCCCAGCAAAAACACATGCAAACTTTCACTGTCATGAAGTCAGTTTCATTACTTGATTTCATAAAATTGTAAGAAGTGTAGAGACAGAAAGAGAAGTAACTCTTACCAGCAAACCATAAATGTCGCAATAATGATAGAACTCGGGCCTCTCTGATATTCCACCGCCCCAACAACGGATCATGTTGAAATTCATATCTGCATGGAACTTGATGTCTGTTTGGTAACGTTTTCTAGAAAGCCGCAGTAAACCATCTGACAAAATCCAGTTGCCACCGCGGATAAAAATAGGCTGCCCGTTGACCTTGAACAATCTAGAAGATTTGCATGGTTACAAATAGTGACAGAAGAAGCTAAGCGAAACATAACATATTAAGTTATGGATCCAGTTGGAAATAAGCAAATACCTTCCACCAGTTTTCTTATCAATATAGCTTTCAATTTTACGGAATCCAAACAACTGGCTCCACGAGTCCGATTCTCCATATCCCCCAACATCTACTGTAATACTGACGTGGTACATGGATTGCTTTCCCATACCATTTGGCCACCATAAATTTGGCTTGTAGAAAAATAGCTGCCAAATAGCACTATTAACATTGTATGAAGAGCATTCGATACCAGCTAAAGCCTAAAGGATGAAATCATTTTACGGTCACAAACTCAGATACTCATCATCACATGGATATCCAATTCATTATCAGGAAAGTTAGAGACTCGAAATTTCGAAAGTTAATTATATTGAGAACAAATTTCTTTGATAAATATCTTTCAATTTCTAAATTAGCCAAGTTAGTTCAACAGGAATAAGCCTCAGTATATATCTGCCATGTAACCTTCTGATATCATGATATTTGCCATGTATAAGCAGCAAATTATTTCGGTATGAAACATGGAACAAGGATGCCAAGTTAATTGTTCAATCACAAACAAATAAAACAATCTCCAAGGACAACATAATTCAGGTAGAACCGTAGAATCAGTCTTCGTAGCAGAAAATCTTGCTATGTGATATTGCTGAGAAAATATACGAAGATGTATAGTGCAACTGACCTCAGGAAAAGTATATTGAACACATTTTCCAGCAGGGATTGACACATGTTGTGTCTGAAGATGCTCTACCAAGCAAATGTTTTCTTCAAGTTCAACAGTCACTTGGATATTCAAATTACATTCAGCAACCCATGAACTTTTATTCTCCAATTCAGTTGTAGTATGCAAATATACCCTTCTGTAACCATCGAAAAATGTAGAAACCAGATGGGGATCTATAATTTTCACTGGCTGCACCAAAATGCAATATGTAAATATTTGAACGTATCTAATTCACAAGAAGAACAGAACTTGTGCACCAGAAAGAAAAGGTGAAATAATGAAGTCAAAAGAATAAATCATTGTATAAACAAAAACTAATAGCAAATGATAATATGACAGGCTCACCCCTGTGACATAAAGTGATGCTTCATCCCATATGCCAGTATTCCTATCCCTGAAATTTCATTAAAATGTTTTAGATCTACAAATAAGGGATTTAAGGCAGCAAATAGATGGAGGAACCACAATTAAGCAGCAGCAGAAAAATGTGGCTAAATCAGCTTTTTCTAATAAATATGAAGTTCAGAGACATAGCATGCCTTCATTTACCAACTCGAATAGAAAGACAAGGTGAAACCACGAATATAAGCTTTCAGCATAATAAACCACACTATAACTAGACTCACAAGGAGAATATAGAACTATGAATTGAACTCTAATCGCAAAAACAACTAGGTGTTACCTTATAGGAGCCATCCAATCCCACCCTTCGACATATTGAGTAGCAACGTCTTTACCTATCTGACAGAGGGAGAGGACGACAAAGGATTTTAGGCAGCATTTTATGCTCAATATTCTAACATCTTAATACAATTCAAAGCGAGCAGTTAAGTGAAAAGCATAGAATTATCTATGAGCTATACAAAAATAGATGCATACCTCATGATCACCACCTTGCCCTCCCTCAGCAGGAATTGTCCCTGGATTATCTGGAGGATGAACCAGAACAGCCAACAAATTCTGACCTTCAGGGTTTAGAATATCAGTAACATCCAGAGAATGCCTTCGAAACATCCCTTTTGGCAATACTTTTCGATGTCCATTTAGATACACTTCAGCAGAATAATTGATTGCACGAAAATTTAGCTCCAAATGTTGATTTACTGCCTAAAAAGACAGATAACAATAAAAGGATAGTATCAGGTCTCAAACATCAGAACAAACTTCCAATAAATTTGTGAACATCAAGTAAAACATATGAAAGTGTTCCCTTACCAGCTTACGCTGAAATGTAGTGAAAAACCAAAATGTATAGTACTCCCTCCCAGAATTAGCTATATCTATAATCGTTTCATTTTCCAAACCATAGAAAGGATCAGGCACTGCATTGTTCTTCACTAGGGTTCCCAAAACACTGCAAAAGAAGATAACAACCAATAAAAAAAATCATCGAAACACAGCCAACAATATAAAAAGCAATCGTATCCGAGTAATTATCAGTCAAATTAGGGGAAAAGCAAATCAATACATAATCTAATCCAGCTATGAGTTTCTCCAACTAAGTCATTTCAGTCAACAAACGGTACATTCATCAATTAAAAACAAATTAAATCCTAAAACAGGCAATGGATCGGAGTATATTACGTTCCGGGAACAGCAGCTTCCATCCAGGGGGCGGTGGGGCCAGAGGGAGGATGAGTGGTGGTGAGTTGAGTCCCGGTGAGTTTGACCTCCGTCGATCTCACGGCGAGCCATCCCGTGTCGAGCACGATTTTCCCGATCTCCGCCATTGCTCAAAGCAAACAATTGATGAATTGAAAATTCAGAAATAGCAAAGAGGAAGTATGAAGAATCTCTTGGATTTGGAGAGACAAGGAAGACTGGGAGTGGAGTGGAGTGGAGCCATTAATGAAGACACGTGAGCTGTGTCTGCTTGTTTCTTACGGCGGATTTTCCCACCGGTTCTTGAAATTCACCGCCGCTGTTGTTACGGATACTGTAAAACTGCAAATGGCTTCCTCTGCTTTTGAGACGGCGTCGTTTTATTGTAGTGACTCCGTTTGACTAACATGGCGAGTTATGATTGATTTTTGTGTGGACGTGGAAATGATGGATAAAGCGTGGTAAAAGGTATAGCAGTTCACTGTTCAGCTGCCTTGAAAAGCTGTACTCCATTTGGTCCGATCCAATTTTTGTAGAGTCTGAAATAAAATGAATTTGAATAAATTTTATCTAAATTAGCTTTTGGTAATTTATATGTGTTGTAACTTTTATTCTAATGGATTAAGGCATGTTTTTTTTTTAAATTATAAGTAGTATTATTAAATTTAACTGAATTAAATTTATTTTAGTGTAAATTTATATATATGTAGTATTGATAAATACTAAATTAAACTGAACTGAACTGAATATAAATTAAAAAGAACATGGCCTAAATGTCGAAATATATAGACTAAACATGTTTTTGCATGTAACACTTTGATAATGGAAGTTTCTCATGGTTTTTTTATTTTCAACTAGCTGAGTTGAACTGCGTTAAACTGAACTGAACTGAACTATAGCCCAAAAGAATGTTGGAAATCGGGAATTACTTGGATATATCTGAAGTCGCGAAAATGCTGTCAGATTGAAATTTATTTGATCGGTTTACCAAACTTTCAATCGGATAAAATTAGAAAAAGAGTTAAGAACAAGAATTTTATTTGGAGTGAAATTTCAACCGAATTTTTCTCTGTTTTGCCAATATCTTTTTGGTGAAATAAATAGTCAAAACGTCAACAGACATGCTGTTTGAGGTAGCAACCATGTCCAAAAGACATGTTTATTCCGGGATTCAGTTGTCTCCAATAGACACACTGTTTCAGTCCAAAAATTCATTTTCTGATGAATTTTTCCAAAGGATGCGTAGGGATAAAAAATTTTCAAGCTAACCTGGCAGCTCGACCCCAGTCCGGAGTTGTCGCCCCTTGGACCCCGCACCTAGGGGCGCTGCCCCCGGACCCCTCAAATCGTAAACAGAACTCGAACAAGTGTGCACTCCGCACTCTTCAGACTTATTCGGTGAAATATCACGATCACATTGATCTTAGACGATGGAATTGTACTAAAATATTAACAGAGAAATTGATTTGGCGCAATTAACATTCAAACTTGGGATAAAAGTAATATTGAGTCGGGATGAGATGTGAAGGTTATTGTTTATATTCCTATCTGTCGTTGTTAGGTGATGGAAATTACACAACTGTAAAATTGATGTCTGATATCATTCCATAAATAGCTCGATTTGGCTGCTGAGTTGGCATACATCAGTTGTTGGGATTAATCGTCTACTATTTGCTGCTTTTCACTGATAAAATTATAATTCCAACTACAAGTCTCGTGGTTTGGCATTTGAAGTGAAGCATTGTTCATGGAAAATAAATCGTATGTTCTCATGAAGCGTGGATTTCCAAGAGAATTGATATATTTTTCAGGCAGTTTCTAGGGGAGGGTAATAAGGGTGACCGTCGAGGCCCCTAATAGAAAGGGATTCAAAATAAAAATTGTTAGCTTCCTAATTTTTAGTTTGAAATATGAACATTAACTGAATATGGATTAAGTGATATTTTTCCTACAAAATTTCGTTAAATGTTGTAATTTCAATTCATAACTTCTTTAAAATATTAATATTTTGTTATAACGTTCAAAATTGAAGGTCTTTTTGGTACTTTCTACATTTATTTGCCTAATACCATATACACTATTAAGACCGGACCTACTTGTAAAAAGGATTCGAATTTTTTATTTCACCCATAGACCCCCAACCAATTAGGAATGAGCCCGATCTTTGTATCTCAATAGTCTTTACAAATTCAAGGATTACAAATAAATTAAGAACTTGAGATGAAGGGTGGTGCATGTCTAACGTGTTGTAAACGAGTAAAATAAGTAGTACTCCCTCCATCTATAAAATATTGTCCATTTAACCGAATCATCAAAATCAATAAAAATTTTATTACACAACTAAAATGACTAATTTATCCTTTAGTAAATTCTCTTTCTTCTTAATTACTCAGTTATAATTTTAATAATATATAATCTCTCTCATAGTTAATACAAGGACAAATTAGAGAAAAAATTGTACAAGATGCATTGATAACATAAATTGGCAACTAAAAAGAGAACTAATAAAATGCTTAAAAAGACAATAATTTTTAGATGGAGGGAGTAACTTGTTTCAGTAATATCCTTGTGTAATTTTACATTTAATGAGAAACAATAAATTACTTTTACCATCATAAAATCATGAACCACTCTCAACAACAAAAGCTAATAGTGTAACAAACACTTTAAATATTTATGGGCACAAAACTTTTTTGAAAATGAGTGAAACCATATAACTTTTTAAAGTTAGTTCTATAAAAAATATGTATTAAATATTTTTTATACAAAATGAAAAGTACAAAGTGTTAATATATAAATATTTTTTTATCTGAAAGAACACATCTCCATATTCTTTTTAATTTAGGCTAAATTATGTCATGTATTTGTGTTTTGGCAAAAAAAACTTATATTATGTAATGGAAAAGTGGAATAGAACAGTACTTACGCGATATCAAAGAGATAATAAATTGACCACAAACCCGGTAGTGCCTACATCAATAAATTTAAGGGCACGTACTAGCAAAATTTTTGCAAGATAGAGCCTAGATATAATTAGGTAAAAGAGTGATTCTGAGATCTTGACCTAATAATTAAATTGAATTACTGACCTATAAAAATTACATGTTCAAGGCATGTAAGCACAATCAGATATTTTTTTTTAAAATAAAGTGATTCCTCACCAACTCATGAGTTTTAAATTCGACATAACAGCTATAATTTTCTTATAATTTTACAAAATTTAAAATATCTAATTAATTTACAATCTAATGTATCTTTTGAGAACCAAAACTTCGAACTTAAAACTTGTAATTTTGTAATTTCATTTTATTTATAAAATACTATATGTTACTCACTCATTATCATTACTGTAGTAATTATCACAACGTTCATCAGAAAAGTCCGATCATATAAAATTTAGGGTAAATAATTATAACTTCCTTATATTTTACACCAATCTACCACTACCTCCATAATTTTTATGGATAGATTCAAATTCCTTTAGATTTTTCTTCTATCCAACTAAAATATCCTTCTTTTAGATTTTCTAATTTTTCATCCAAACATATTTTGTGTTGACAAAATTACCCTCATCTTTCTTTTTATTCATCTTCTCTTTTTTTCACTACAATCATCATTGTCTTTCTTTATGTTCATCTACCTTCTTTTTCACCCCAATTTAATCTAACAATTGTGTATTTTCATCAAAATTACGCTTGTTCTTCATTAACAGAGAATGATTGTTTTGGCTTCATCTAACTGGGGTTTGGTTCGGTTTTACAACTCCTCATCTGTTGCACACATTCATTTTTTTGTTCTTCATTTCTTGATATGCTAATATAAATTTTTTGTGTTCGTCATGCTTATGGATTTTGAATAGATCGTCAATTATAACTTTAGGTGTAAGAATGATATTGAAAAATGGTATTGTACAATTTTGGGTTATATGTCCATGCTCCATAAGCAATTTATTCAAACTCCATAAGCAACAAACACGAAATTAAACAGTTATATTTGTATATCTAGGCAAACAAAGTAAGAAGCATAAAAATGAAGGAAATTGTAACGGTCCAAAATTTAGGATTTAATTTATAATAAATTATGATGTCATAAATTGAATTAGAAGTTATAATTCTTATAAATAATACTCTTAAGAAATTAACCATATGATAAGAGTGAACTAATTAAGAAAAGATGTCATGAATATTTAGTTAATTGAAGAAAGGCATAATGGTAATTTTAAAATAAAACAAAAGAAAAATCCTATACAATTTTCCAGTTGCTTCTACGCCTTTCTATCATTCATCTATACTTCATTTTGCTCTCACATTTGCTCCTTCATCTCCTTATCGTTCAAAAAAAATCAACAAAATATCAAAACTCAATTTCTCTTCAACCTAATTTCGAAATTTTGCTAGGAATTGGGGCATAAGCCTTTTATGCTTATAAATCTAGCCTAATGAGTCAAGAGATTAAGGATATCTAAGAGTTAGGGTTTATGGAATTAAAGGTTCAAGGTTGTGGTAAGTAAAAATTGATGCAATCAAAACTGCAATTGAAACTTCAGTTATAGAATTCATAGTTAACTAAACATATTCATAGTGATTAATGTTTTGATTGTTGGGTACTTTTCATTGAAACAAGTATGGTTATTGTAGAGGGTTCTAGTGGAAGCCATGTAAGCGGAAAAGAGGTAGAAGAGAGCAAATAAAGAGATTAAAAGGTGTGTACACTAATTTTGTTTCATATTAAGTTTAGCTGAAAATTTCAGACTTGAACTCAACTGCTTATTTGTTATATTTCTTCTGGTTTATGAATTGGATTTTGAAACTTCTTGTTTCCATGGATTCTTAAGACGTATGTGAAGCTATGACTAGAATAGAGTTTGTCAAATTCGTTTCTTTACTTGGTGAAATTTTCAGTTCAAGTGGAGGTATGAAAACTGTTTTTCTGAAATTTTTCAGATTGTACATAGTTGATTGTTTTGAGCATAACTTGAGCTATATAGATTGGATCTATATGATTCTTGAGGCATTTGAAAGATAAGACATATACCTAGTTATGATTAGAAGAACTTTTTGTCAAAATCCTCTGTTTTTGGGGTCATTTATGCAGATAAAGTTGAGTATCAAATCTGAAATTCTGGGAAATTGTGTATTGTACTTGATATTGTGTTGTGGCTTTATCTATAAGTGTAAAACCTGAAGATTTCAGAATTTAAGTTCTCTGGGAGCTCAATATTATGAAGTATATGTTGGTGATATCTTATTAAGGTTTTGGGTTTATTTATTGACTCAAAATTGAGTAGCCAATTATGTCCCATTTGTTGTCTTGATTTAGAGGTAAATGTTTGGTTTTATTTGAATTGATATTGAAGTATTGTTTTGATTTTTTTTACTATTAGTTATTGTTTAAAATGAAGTTGAAATATATGTATTGCCCCATAGTAAACGAGTAGGAAAAACGGGTTCGGGTAGATTGGCGCCAATAAAGGGAGGTGCAGTACTGCACAAACAATTGAAGCTTTGGCTTCAGGCTTTGGCTTCAGGCTTTGGCCGATATTATGATATTGAGATTATTGATATTGATAATTGTGAAGCTTCGGCTTCAGGGTTGTCCGATTATTGAGAATACATTGATATTGAAGCTTTGACTTCAGGCTTGTCCGATTACTGAAATTGCATTAATATTGAAGCTTCGGCTTCGGGCTTGTCCGCTCCCTTATCCATATGACCGTTATTCTTTCTTAGTTTACTTTGGGCAAAGTTTTATTGGATTTGAAGTACAGGAAGAGCTCGGTTTTTATATATTGATTTCTATATAAATGATTTTTTTTTATCTTAGTTCCGAAGAAGTTATTGTATTTGGATTACTTCGATAATATTTCTTTATTTAAGTTTGCGATAATTAGACATAACTTGTATTTTTTTATATGAAAAGGTGCTATGTTTTAAGTTTTATAAGGTTGTTTAGTTTAGTTTTTGGTCTATAAACACAATTTATTTCTATTAGCTTAGACCAAAATGGAAGAGTTTGGATCACTATTAAAGGACGTTCAAGGAGAACTTTTTGAGGTGTGTTAAATTTATTTTGTAGTTTTGTATATAGTTGCATGTACTAAAATAGTGTAGGTGGTGTAAAGTGTATTCTGGAGAATGTTAAATAGTATGTTTAGTGTTCATGTATATATGAGGTTGTTTAAAAAATATGGTAGGTTATAAATATAAATGAATGTGGTTAAATAGTAGATGATGAAATTACTATAGTATTTTCTAAATTTTCAATAGTAATGGTGTTACATTTAGTGGTATCAGAGCGAGGCTTAGGCGATTTTAGGACTAGTATGTACATACCATTTAGGATATAAATATGTTGTGTTAGTTGTTTGATCTACTTTGGTCCAATTTTCAGGAATAAGTAATGGCTAGTAGTTGTCACAACCAGAATGAGGAAGAGGATGTTGAGAGTACAGTCCGTATTGGGCATGGGGATGAACAAAGACATGAACCTCCACCAGTTCATGGCTTTCCCGAACAACCTACCCCAGCACAAGCTGCTTTACTTTACCATATGACTACTAAAGTAATCACACAAGTACTTCAAAACATACCAATCCCTCAAATTCCTATAGTACCTCTCTTTGAAAGAAGAGAGAAGAGAACTCCTCTTAAAAGAATCAACAAGCTTTCGGTTGATGACTTCAAAGGGGACACAGTGAATCCTGCATTTGTAGAATATTGGCTTAATCATACTAAATAGTGTATGACCGGGCTTCATTTTACATATGAAAAGAGATTAGACTGTGTGCAAGGTTTACTCAAAGAATAAGCAAGGAGGTGGTGGGATAACATTGTGAGAGAAAGACACCTCGAAGAAATCACTTGGGGTCTTTTCTTGGAACAATATGACAAGAAGTACGTTAGCGAACGATTCAAAGATGAGCAGAGGAAATTATTCTTGTCCTTAAGACAGTGGTGAATGACTATATCAGGATATGAAATTCAATTCCTAAAACTCGAGAGGTATGCTCGTGATATCGTTGACAATGAAGTATAGTGATGTAAGAGATTCGAGGATGAGCTGAATGATGAAATTAGAGTGCATTTACTTGCATAAAAGATTAGGGTGTTCAATGACTTGGTTGATGTTGGTACGGGCATTGAGAAGATCAATTCAGATAGGCAACAAAGAATGGCTAAAAGATTTGGATTTTAAAAGGGGTCACAAGGTCCAGCTAGTTCAACATCTCCAAGTAAGAAATAGAAGGGAACATCAAAACAACCACAATCTCATTTCAGAGGGTTTTCACCAAGACAAACCACAAGTACGGGGTCAGCGGCTAGTGTACCTTCAGGTAGAGGCAGAGGAAATATTCCACAATGTTCTAATTGTGGAAGGATACATACAGGAGAATGTTGGGGAAAAGGTAGAGTCTGCTTTAAATGTGGCTCGAGGGAACATTTGATTATAAATTGTCCTCAAAGAAAGATAAGTACATCTACACCTGCCGTAGTTTCTACTCCTACAATGCAAGGTGGAAGAGGAAGGGGAAGAGGAAATGCTAGTGGGGCAAGTGGACATGATGTGGCTCAACAAGCACCGCAGAGTGGTAGACCGGGAGGAATCGTGCAAAGTTATGCAATCCAAGGGCCTGAGACTCAGGAGTCTACTAAAGTTATTATCGGTAAATTTTCATTCTTTAATCGCGATGTTTATGCTTTGATAGATCCCGGTTCATCTCATTCATATATATGTACTGCATTAGCATAAGAGAAAGGGTTACATGTAGAAGAATTAGGAGAAAATATTGAAGTGACTAATCCTTTAGGACATAGTATAATAGTAAGCAAGGTGTATATGAATTTCCCTATTATGATTCAACATTAACTTTTCCTTGCAAATTTAATTGAGTTGCCTTTCCGAGATTACGATGTTATCTTGGGAATGGATTGGTTATTGGAACATCGAGCTGTGGTGGATTGCAAAAACAAAAGAATGTCGCTTCAAGTTTCTGATGGAGAAGAAATAGTTAGCATGGAAGAAAGATGAGATTATCTCTGTAACATAATTTCTTTTATGAAGACTAAGAGGCTGGTTAGGAAGGGATGTTAGGCCTACCTAATCTTTGCTCTGAAATCAAAGAAAGGTGAGTTAAAATTGCAGAATATTCCCATGATATGTAATTTTCCCGATGTATTTCCAGAAGAACTACCAGGGTTGCCACCAAAAAGAGAGTAAAATTCGCAATTGATGTGTTGCTGGGTACCGCACTAATTCATACGACCGAGTATATCCCTGTGGGGTCCACTAGTGTTATTTGTTAAGAAGAAAGATGGGTCGCTCCGATTATGTATTGATTACCTGGAGTTGAATAAATTGACAGTGAAGAACAAGTATCTATTGCCAAGGATTGAAGACTTATTTTATCAACTCAAGGGTGCCAAATAGTTCTCCAAGATTGAATTGAGATCGGGTTACTATCAGATGAGAGTGAAAGATGATGATATTGCAAAGATGGCTTTCCGAACTAGATATAGGCTCTATGAATTTTTGGTGATGCCATTTGGTCTTACTAATGAACCAACAACATTTATGGACCTTATGAACCATGTCTTTAACTTATATTTAGACAGATTTGTAGTGGCTTTCATTGATGACATTTTGGTATTCTAAGTCACGGGAAGAGTATGATCAACATTTGTGGATAGTCTTCCAAACTTTGAGGGAAAATAAATTGTATGCCTAACTTAGCAAATGTGAGTTTTGGCTTGAAGAAGTTTCTTTCTTGGGCCATGTTGTTTCTGCAGAAGGAATTAAAGTAGATCCTAAAAAGATAGAAGCAGTTGTTGAATGAAAAACGCCAAAAAACCCTATGAAAATTAGAAGTTTCCTTGGCTTAGCAGGATATTATAGAAGATTTGTGAAGGAATTTCCAGTCATTACTGCCCCGCTGACAAAACTACTTCAAAAGAATGCAAAATTTGAGTAAAATGACAAGTGCCAAGGAAATTTTGAGAAGTTGAAGGTGATATTGACAGAATCACCCATCCTTACCCAATCAGAGCCTAGAAAAGACTTTATAATCTATAGTGATGCTTCGCATAGTGGTCTTGGGTGTATTTTGATGCAAGAAGGGAAAGTGATTGCCTATGCTTGCAAGCAATTGAAGAATCATGAAAGGAATTATCCTACTCATGATTTGGAATTGGCTACAATAGTCTTTGCCTTGAAAATTCGGCGATACTCTCTTTATGGAGAAAAGTGTTATATTTATATAGATCACAAAAGCTTGAAATATTTACCAACACATAAGGAGTTAAATTAAAGGCAGAGAAGGTGGATGGAATTCATAAAAGATTACAATTATCTTATTGATTACCATCTAATGTAGTGGCAGATGCTCTCAGTAGAAAGACAATGATGGCACTAAGGGCTATGAATATGGGGTTAGCTCTTACCAGTGGTGGAGCCTTAATTGCAAAATTGAAGATTCAACCTGTACCACTACAACAGGTTAAGCAAGCATAAAATGAAGATGATGACTTGAAGGTCATTTAAGCAAGGACATAAGTGGGTATCGTAGACAACTATATGGTTCGAGAATATGGGTGTCTATATTTTAAAGATAGACTATATGTGCCAAACAATGAAGAATTAAAGAAGAATATCTTACATGAGGCGCATAGTAGTCCTTATGCGATGCATCCAGGAGCAAACAAGATGTATCAAAATTTGAAGAGCCATTATTGGTGGAGTGGAATGAAGAAAGACATTACTAATAATGTTGCTCAATGTCTAACTTGTCAATAAGTGAAAGCCAAACATCAAGTTCCTTCTAGATTGTTGCAACCAATAACAATTCCAGAATGGAAATGGGAAAGAATCACAATGGACTTTGTGACTTCTTTACCACTTATACAGAAGAAACCTGATGCAGTGTGGGTTGTTGAAGATAGATTGACAAAGTCTACCCACTTTCTTCCAGTTAGGATGGACTATTCACTTGATAGGTTGGCTCAGTTATATGTAGATGAGATAGTGCGGCTACATGGAGTTCCTATTTCAATCATTTCTGACTGAGATCCGAGATTCACATCGAGATTTTGGAAGAAGTTGCAAGAAACATTGGGTACTAAATGGAATTTCAGCACTTCGTTTCATCCTCAAACAAATGGTTAATCTGAAAGAGTAATTCAGATTTTGGAAGACATAAGGAGAAGCTGTATCATTGAGTTTGAAGGAAGTTGGAATAAGTATTTGTCCCTTATGGAGTTTGCCTATAATGATAGCTATCAGTCAAGCATACAAATGGCACTATATAAAGCATTGTATGGAAGAAAATGTTGAACTCCATTATGTTGGGCCGAGCTTAGTGAAAACAAGATTGTGGGATTGGATTTGGTTCAAGAGACAAAGGAGAAGGTAAAACTTATTCAAGAAAGATTGAAGGCTACATCGGATAGACAAAAATCTTTCGCTGATCTAAAGAGAAAAGACATTACTTATGAAGTGGGGGATAAAGTATTTCTCAAAGTATCGCCTTGGAAGAAAGTCCTGCGCTTTGGCAAGAAAGACAAGCTCAATCCGAGATTCATTGGCTCATTTGAGGTTATAGAGAAGGTTAGACCGGTAGCTTATCAGTTGGAATTACCCCCGTCACTCGACAAAATTCATAATGTATTCCATGTGTTGATGTTAAGGAGATACAGATTAGATCCATCACATATCTTATCTCCTGATGTCATAGAAATTGAACCCGACCTGACGTATTAAGAGGAACCGGTACAAATCTTGGCAAGAGAAGTTAAACAATTGAGAAATAAGTCTATTCCTTTGGTAAAAGTGCTTTGGAGGAATCATAAGGTTGAAGAATCAACTTGGAAACCAGAGGATACAATGAAAAATCAATATCCGCAATTGTTTTTAGGTAATTTTCTGGACGAAAATTCATAAGAGGGGGAGAATTGTAACGATCCGAAATTTAGGGTTTAATTTATAATAAATTATGATGTTATAAATTGAATTAGAAGTTATAATTAGTATAAATAATTCTCTTAAGAAGTTAACCATAAGATAAGAGTGAACTAATTAAGAAAAGATATCATGAATATTTAGTTAATTGAAGAATGGCATAATGGTAATTTTAAAATAAAACAAAAGTAAATCCTGTACAATTTTCCAGCTGCTTCTACGCTCTTCTATCATTCATCTATACTTCATTCTGTTCTCATATTCGCTCCCTCATCTCCTTATCGTTCAAAAAACAATCCACAAAATATCAAAACTCAATTTCTCTTCAACCTAATTTTGAAATTTTGCTAAGAATTGGGGCATGAGCCTTTTATGCTTACAAATCCAGCCTGATGAGTCAAGAGATTAAGGATTTCTAAGAGTTAGGGTTTTTGGAATTAAAGGTACAAGGTTGAGGTAAGTAACAATTGATGCAATCAAAACTGCAATTGAAACTTTAGTTATAGAATTCATAGTTAACTAAACATATTCATAGTGATTAATGTTTTGATTGTTGGGTACTTTTCATTGAAATAAGTATGGTTATTGTAGAGGGTACTAGTGGAAGCCATGAAAGAGGAAAAGAGGTAGAAGAGAGCAAATAAAGAGATTAAGAGGTGTGTACATTAATTTTGTTTCATATTAAGTTTAGCTGAAAATTTCAGACTTGAACTCAACTGCTTGTTTGTTGTATTTCTTCTGGTTTATGAATTGGATTTTGAAACTTCTTGTTTCCATGGATTCTTAAGACGTATGTGAAGCTATGACTAGAGTAGAGTTTTGTCAAATTCGTTTCTTTACTTGATGAAATTTTCAATTAAAGTGGAGGTATGGAAACTGTTTTTCTGAAATTTTTCTAATTATACATAGTTGATTGTTTTGAGAATAACTTGAGCTATATAGATTGGATTTGCATGATTCTTGAGGCGTTGGAAAGATAAGACATATACCTAATTATGATTAGAAGAACTTTTTTTGTCAAAATCCTTTGTTTTGGGGTCATTTATGCAGATAAAGTTGAGTATTGAATCTGAAATTCTTGGAAATTGTTTATTGTACTTGATATTGTGTTGTGGCTTTATCTATAGGTGTAAAACCTGAAGATTTAAGAATTTAAGTTCTCTTAGAACTCAATGTTATGAAGTATATGTTGGTGATATCTTGTTAAGGTTTTAGGCTTATTTATTGACTCAAAATTGAGTAGCCAATTATGTCCCGTATGTTGTCTTGATTTTGAGGTAAATGTTTGGTTTTATTTGAATTGATATTAAGTATTGTTTTGATTTTCTTACTATTAGTTATTGTTTAAAATGAAGTTGAAATATATGTATTGTCCATAGTAAAAGAGTAGGAAAAATGAGTCCGGGTAGATTGGCGCCAATAAAGGGGGCTGCAGTATTGCACAAACAATTGAAGCTTTGGCTTCGAGCTTTGGCCGATATTATGAGATTGAGATTATTGATATTGATAATTGTGAAGCTTCGGCTTCATGCTTGTCCGATTATTGACAATACATTGATATTGAAGCTTCAGCTTCGGGCTTTTCCGATCCCGTATCCATATGACCGTTCTTAGTTCTTAGTTTACTTTGGGCAAAGTTTTATTGGATTTGAAGTACATGAAGAGCTCGGTTTCTATATATTGATTTCTATATAAATGATTTTTGTATCTTAGTTCTTAAGAAGTTATTGTATTTGGATTACTTTGATAATATTTCTTTATTTAAGTTTGAGATAATTAGACATAACTTGTAATTTTTTTATATGAACAGGTGCTATGTTTTAAATTTTACAAGGTTGTTTAGTTTAGTTTAGTTTTTGTTTTATAAACACAATTTATTTCTATTTCATACAATTGGTAATGTATTTGTTTTATTTTATGAAATAAAATTAGTGTACCCATTGAGTGAGTTGCTTAGCGTATAGTTTGTTTTTCTATACGCAGATACTGAAAATTGTAGATAATTTGAACCAAAGTAGAAGAGTTGGATCACTATTAAAGGACGTTCAAGGAGAACTTTTTGAGGTATTTTAAATTTATTTTGTAGTTTTGTATATAGTGGCATGTACTAAAATAGTATAGGTGGTGTAAAGTGTATTTTGGAGAATGTTAAATAGTATGTTTAGTGTTTATGTATATTTGAGGTTGTTTGAAAAATATAGCAGGTTATAAATATAAATGAATGTGGTTAAATAGTAAATGATGAAATTGCTATAGTATTTTCTAAATTTTCAATAGTAAAGGTATTACAGAAACAATGAGATGCAATACTAAAAAAGAGGAATAGGTACAACAATCGAGCAATTGTAAGATCGAGAGCTTAAAAATAATTATCCATTAATACATATTTTTCAGATCAAAATGTGTGGTAAAATAAATACATAGATTTTAGATTAAAATGCGTCAAAATTAAAAAAAAAAAGAAGAACATCAAAGAAAATAATAAGATAAGGGGAAATGAGATGAAAAGAAGTTAGACGAATAAACACAGTAAAGACAATTTTATCAAATACAAAGGTTATTTAAATGAAAAATCTATAAAATATTATAGAAAGAGGTTTTATTTGAATAAAAGTAAAATATAACGAGATTTAATTATATTTATAAAATTTAGAGAGATAGACCGTAATAACATATTAGCATAAAATATAGAAAAATTACAATTATTTACTTTAAAATTTTTTAGCTTTTATAACTATTGATACACACGGAGTCTACCATGTATTAATTATTTTAATATATTATTTATTTCTTTAGGAAATATATTACTTTTATTTTAAAAATAAAATTATAAAATTAATTAAACAAAAAGTAATAGGTAAGAGGATTCAAGATTCATCCTTTGGGAGAAAAATCACATCTCCTGTGGTGTTTTATTTTATGTTTCTCATTAATTTTTTAACATGTGGTAATATTTATTATTATTTTATTATTTTTTAAATTTACTTTCTAATTTTTTATCATCCATCTCCGGATTAAAATCTATTGTCCTCAATTATGTATCCCCTTCCATGTCCTCCATTCAGATTTTGCAATGTGTTAGATTTTTTTAATTTTTAATTTTTAGATTTTTTTTCTATTTTTTTATTTCCCTATCTTAGGTGTCTAACACGTGGCAGATTTTCTTATTTAATTTTTTATTTTTAGATTTTCTTTCCTATTTTTTTATTTTTCTCTCTTATGTGTCTAATATATGGCAAAATCTGAATGAGAGACATAGAAGGGGACACACAATTGGGGATAATAGATTTCAATCCTATCTCTCTACAAACTTGCCACATATTAAAAAATAAATGAGAGATATAGAAGGAGACCCAAATTGGAGACACGTGATTTTTTTTCCTTTCTTTCATTACATACTCAAAATGAACAGTGCAATATTGATTGGGTAAAGCATCTAACTAATCATGGTTTGTAAAATAATTATCCATCTGACCTAAAAACTAGCGTATAACCAAAATAGAATTAATTAACCTGATTTTAACTTTTATACGCTCCATATTCCATGCCCAGCAGCAGTAGATCGTGTTTTGAAAGTCCAGGTTTGTAATCATAATTCTCTTCTCAATTTCTCTCAAATTCGCGATTTGTATTTCTGATTGTCCGGGTTTGATTTCTGATTTCATTCGCGATTTGTATTTTGTTTTTCAATTCAATCTTTGTTATTCCTTCTCATGTTCAGATTTGATTTCAGATTCAAATCAAATCGATTTCATCTATGTTCTTCGCTCTCGATTTCAGATTCTATTTATGATTTCAAATCTGACCAGAAATATGAATGAAGTCTTTCTTTGAATCTGTTACAAATCGAATTTCCTTCAGCGATTTCTGTTCTTTGTGAAGAATTACAGATCGATCTCTGCTGTGTTTTTTTCTCTCTATTTCATCTGTCTTCTTTGTTTTCAGTTTCTTCCTAATTCAAGCCAAGGATTTCTGATTCAGATCTATTTTTCATTCTAGTTTCTTTGCTCTACTGCGATTTCAGATTTGGAATCAGATTTTGGAATTCAAAGATGAACACAACTCATATTTTGCTTCATGTAAACGGATCATGGACTAATGATCACTGGATTCAATGTAGACAGTGTTTGGTAACTGATTTGCATGTTTTATTCTACCTGTTACGCATGTAATACAGATATAGTACATATCTGTTACATATGTGTTATATATCTGCTATAAGTCTGATACAAGTGTTTAATGAGATGTAACAAACTTATATCACTATTGTATCAGATATGAAATATGAATGAAGTATTTCCTTGAATTTGTTACATATCTAATATAGACCTACTACAGACCAATTACAAAGTCTGTTACAAGGCTGTTATATATCTGTTACTGCGTTTGATGAATAAAATAGTAAATTTTTATTAGTTTTGATTTATATTGGATTCTTATTGAAGTGTTTGACATTATTTATCAGTCATTAATCTGTTATAAGTCTATTATATATCTGTTATAAATCCAATACAAGTCTAATACAAGTATGTTACAAAGCTATTATGTATCTGTTATAAATATATTACAAATCTAATATAATCTGGAGTATAAAAAAAGTTATAAATAGCATATAAAAATTATAAAGGGCGTGTAAAGAATATTAAAAATATATATTAAGACTTTTAAATAATTAAACTAAACTTAAAGTAAAATTATTTTATCCCATAAGTAACGATTTCCCTTTTGAATATTTGCTTTTAAAGCACGCCAATTAAAGAGTAAAGGCATAACTGACTATTATTTCGCGGTTCTTACACACGTCATTTGTGTGGGAATAGGTGCCCTTTAATCCAACCCATTTCTCTTATCTTTTCAGGTATTTTTTAAATATTAATCAATTCTAATCATCTTCTTTCCCTCCTAATTTTCGCGAGAAAATTTTACTTCCACAAAATTTCCCGAGAAAATTCAATGGAATCCATAGCTCAACGTCGCCTCAATGCTATTCAAGGCCATCTCCTTCCTTCCATCACCAACGATACCACTCCTCTCGAGGCTGATCTCACATCCTCGCATTTCTTCCAAGGTATATACGCATTTTCATCTAATTTTGTTTTATTACTGTTCGATCAAGTGTGTTTTTCTTACTAGTGTGCGCATATGAAGTATATTTTCTTCGTTTGGTTAATTGAAGTGACTGTTTGATTGAAATATGCGGTTTAGGCGAAACATACAGCGTAATTCTACCTGAGAAATTGCACACCGGGAAGTGGAATGTCTGTAGGTACGTTTGTGCCATTACATTTGATTTGCTGAAATGGCGGATGTTCAGAGATTGTGTTCTATTGGCGTTTTTTTCATGAACAGGTCTGCAAGGTCTCCGTTGAAGCTTGTAAATAGGTTTCCTGATCATCCCGAAATCGCCACATTACATGATAATTTTGTGTAAGTATATCTCTGTCTCTCTTCCTCCTGCTTGAATCAACTGTTTGGATATTATACTGTAGTTGTTTTAACGGAAAACCTCTAAATGGAGGATTAATTACTGTAGGCATGCTGTTGAAACCTTTCAAGATTTTAAGTATCTGGGGACACGGATTAGACAGGATGGAACAGTTGGAGAGTGAGGATCTTTTTCTTTTTTCTTTCTATGATATATATTTTCTAATGATGAGCATGTTTAAATATCCCACATTAGTTTATTCTGATTGCAATTTTGAAATTCACTTTATCACTTTTGCTCTACAAATGAAAGTTACTCATGGATGACATATGGAGAAGTAGGCAATGCTAGAGAAGCAATAGGTTCTAGTCTTCGTTATCATGGGATACAAAAGGTAATATGCTTTTTGCATACAAAATTCTGTTTCTGATGCTTGCCTTTTTAGTTATATGTGGTAATTCTACACGATGGTTCCTGTAATGTATCTTCATTTGGTTTCTTGTGAATTAGGGAGCATCCATTGGAATCTATTTTATAAATAGACCAGAGTGGGTTATTCTGGATCATGCTTGTGCAGCGTATTCTTACATCTCAGTTCCTTTATATGACACTCTTGGTTTGTATCTTCGTGTGTACATCTTTCTTGGAAAATTCGGCATGTCCTTATATTACTTAATATTGTGTACAGGTCCTGATGCGGTTAAGTATATTGTGAATCATGCTGATGTGCAGGCTATCTTTTGTGTCCCTGAGACTTTGAACATGGTCATTTTTTTCTTTGCTTCTTAAGAATATTTTTTGCTCTATGATATGAATGCTCATTTCATTTATAAAATTGATATCAGGTATGTTAGCTAACTAGTAAAGTGTGGCACTGATTGGCTGTCAATCAGTTTTAAGAAATTATTGATTAGCTACACATTTTGATGCATGGAGTCTGATAATTTGTTTTTGGATTATATTATAGAAAACGAATTTGTTGATAATCTGTGCATCTTCAAATCTGTTTCTTTTAGCAAATTTTTACCTTTCTCTATTTCTCAGGCACACGCATACACATCCAAAATCAATGAAATTTATTATTTGTTATAAGTTTTCCTTGATCTATTTATCAATGTAAAGCGATTCATATGTACTTTTTCTTTATCTGCTTGGCATGTGCTGCTTTTATTGAAGTTATATAATATTATATCCGTCTTTGAACGTGCAGCTGCTCAGCTTTGTATCTGAGATTCCATCAGCACGGCTTATTGTGGTCTGTATGTTTGAATGAACTTCTTGAAAAGAAATTTTATCCACCATATTTTTAAATAGAAGATAATACTTTTTTAATTTTTCCCTCCTACTGACAACAGGTAGTGGGAGGAGTAGATGAACACTTACAGGCTCTTCCTTCAACATCTCGAATCAAGCTCATATCTTATTCAAAACTGCTTGCTGTGGTAATTCTCTCCTAAACTTTGTGCCATCTTATTGAGATGTGAACAATATCCCTTAAATTTAAATGCATAATATTAAGATTGTATTAAATGAGTCCTTTGTACTTATAGAGAAGTGAAAATTCGATCATGTCTGAACCAGGGTGGGTGGATTACGATGATAGCTTTCATATTTCTTGTGGGTTCTCTATGTGATTGGAAGACTTATTGTGAAGAAATTTTTTTTTCTCTTGTTTATCTTGGTGGAGGATAGATATTGCATTAGTTTATTTTGCTACTAACTTATATTATGCTCAAGAGGAAAATGTGCCAATGTTGAATAAATTGCTTTGATGTACCAAAACTTTAGTCCATTTTCTGCTTTCTCATATGCATATTGAGTTAATTTGTATAATATTTATAATTGTGGTTTTTACTATTTGATTTATAAGCTTCTAATTTGGAACTGGATAAATGATCGTATGGAAACTAGAGTGCCATCGCTTCGTAGTTTATATTGAGTGATTATCAACTGAAATTTTGCACCACCTTACAAAGATTTTTCTATTAGGGCTGCAGTGATCTGCAACCTTTCACACCTCCTCAAGCTGAGGACACTGCGACCATATGTTACACCAGTGGTACTACTGGCACCCCTAAGGTAGGGACTTATGGTCTCAAATGCACTGACCTTTGGCATTCATACGCTCATGATAATTTGCTTTTTTTTTCTGGGAAGGGAGTTGTCCTGACGCATGCAAACTTGATTGCAAGTGCTGCTGGTTTCTCTATTGCAATTAAATTTGAACCATCAGATATGTAAGTTCGATTAATCAAAAATTTGATGCAAAAATTCATATAGATAAGACTTCTTCTAGAAGAAATTTCTTTTTTCTTCCATCTGATTAATCACTTGTCATTTGGCAGTTATATATCTTATCTCCCTTTGGCACACATATATGAACGAGCAAACCAGATTATATGTGCTTATTGTGGTGTTGCTGTTGGCTTCTATCAGGGGGTATATGCCTAAACATATTTCTCTGTTGTTTTGTTCTTTATGCGAATCCCGCCGATATGTTAGTATAAATTGATGAAGGGTCAAGCCCTAAGCTTTGTGGTTTACAGGTTTAGTTTAGCTGAAATTGAACTTTAGGAATCAATTTTGTTTACAACTTGGTATATTTGATCAAATTAGTCCCAAAGTGATGCGTGCTAGCATATGATTGGCGATTTTCTATTGGAGCCAGCTTTGATGCTAGAACATGGCATTTTGGACTGGTTTGACCCAAAATAACAAGTTGAAGGAACAAACTGATACTTGAAGTTCACTTTGTGTCAAATTGACCCTGCAAGCCAAGTTGAAGAGCCACATGGGCCCTTTATTCTAGTCTGAATGGAGGAACTTTGTATGTTTATGTTTAAGCAGAATATTGAAGACGAGTTCCTTCTACCTATCTAAGCAATTTGAATTTATAGTTTTATACTGCAAGTATGTCTGCATAAGTATACATGATGGCTAATAATACAATTAAGATTTCCCTAATTTAAAATTTTTTGTCAGTCTCAACTACTTGATAGGTGCCTAATGGGTGTCAGAGTTAGTAACTTACCATAAAGATCTTTTTGGTGTGATGCATGTCAACCTTTATTTAGAGAGGCGGCTGTATGATACTATAGTAATATTGTGCTTTAGTCCAATACACGAGTTTGTAGTGGTGGCACATACATGACTCTAAAAATTTCTGAATAAATCATTCTACAGTATTCATCTTTGGGGTGAATTCCCATGTCAAACTTACTTGAATTTTTTCTTCTTGGTGACAATCTATTTTTCATGGCATTAATTTTTTAATCTTTTAAGGGTTATGAAGGTTTCCATATTTCTTTTTTTATTTTAGTATGCTCTAAGGATGCTTGCGGGGACTATCTGGTTACCAAAATACTGTTATTAAATGGTTGTGGTTGAGACTTCAAATATTGCTTGTTTCATGTTGTTCTGAACAAAAATTAAGAGAAAAGATAGATCGCACAAAAGTGTCTTCAGAGGCCAATAAATGAATCTGCAGATATGTGCTGTTCTGATCAATTGTATAACAACTTAATTGTATTATAGGATGTATCTTCTATTAAGAAACCTTTACAGTTGGTTTCTCTTCTGTAGGACAACCTGAAATTGATGGATGATTTGGCTGTACTGAGACCTACAATATTTTGCAGTGTTCCTCGGTTGTATAATCGTATCTATGATGGGTAAGTTTGTGGTGAAGAGGTCCATGTTTTATTTGGTATATATTGTACACTCCATGCTGATTGGAAAATAGACATCCATACGGCTGACCCCAGCTAGCAGGCTCAAAATCTTGTTGTTTGTGATAAATATAATATGCTCTGTTCAGTTGTGATGAATCATGTTATTGTTTGCAGAATTGTAAATGCCGTGAAGACATCTGGGGTTCTGAAAGAGAGGGTATTTAGAACGGCTTACAACTCCAAGAAGCAAGCCATTGCAAGTGGTAATATGACAATGACTAGGCTCTAACACTGGTTTCGCATCTTTCTTTATGAGTTCTTATTCTCAAACATATACTGGATATTCTTATTGTCTGTCTGAAATAACCTGTAGCAACATTCAAAAAGTACCATGATATGATAGTATGTTCACAACACTTTATTTTCTTATATATAGCTAGTTTGCAATTCCTAACTCTGCATGGTACTAGTTCTGAAATAAGATCTTTACACTAACTGTTTTATACATGTTATATTAATGTCAGGCCATAATCCATCACCAATGTGGGACAGACTGATATTTAATAAAATAAAGGCAAAGCTTGGAGGGCGAGTTCGTTTTATGGGATCAGGTGCTTCACCTTTATCACCTGATGTTATGGAATTTCTGAGGGTGTAAGTTGATCTTCACTCTAATATTTCCTGGAATAGGTATTCTTCATGTGCGAGTACCATTTGTGATTGAAAATGCGTATATCAACTGTTGCAGGTGCTTTGGGTGTCATGTACTCGAGGGATATGGAATGACTGAGACATCTTGTGTGATAAGTATCATGGATCAGGGTGACAATTTATCTGGTCATGTTGGGTCCCCTAATGCTGCCTGTGGTTGGTGTTTGCTCAACCTTCAATTGAATCCTTTAAGTGATTGCTTATTTGCTAACTCCATAATTAATTGTTTGTCAAATGTATGCATGCTATCTCAAGTTTTTGAAAGATCATCCACATCAACTTAATGTCTACATGTCTCCAAGGCACAATGTGTCTATTAATTGCTTTTTACTGGGTGAAGGAAGGCGAGCAATTAATTATAAGAGATAAAAAAATGAGCTTAGGGTTCAGGATATTGATAGTCGCACGAACGAGGCCCTGTACGGCCTTTGACCAGAAGAAATTATCATGGCATTATCATCCTCCAAAGTTGGACTTTCTGATTGAAATCTCAGATGAAATGAATAATGAATTCACTTAACTTATATTAGTTACAAGTTGTACATATATATACATAGATATTAAACATAGAGTCAAAGACAAGTTGGTAGACAAGCCACCAACAAGCTACCTAACAAGCCACCCAATAGCTGACTAACATTACATACAACTAACATTTAATATTACAGCTAACACTCCCCCTCAAGTTGGAGCATAGATATTTGACATGCCCAACTTGTTACACATGTAGTTCACCCGAACCCCACTTAAAGCTTTAGTAAAGATGTCACCCAGTTGTTCATTTGTGTTCACGTAAGCGGTGGAGATAATATTTTCTTCTAGTTTTTCACGAACAAAATGGCAGTCTACTTCAATATGCTTTGTGCGTTCATGAAATACTGGATTGGAAGCGATATGAAGTGCTGCTTTGTTGTCACACCACAATTTTGTTGGAGTGGTGACCTTAAATCCAAGTTCTGTCAAGAGATGACGAATCCATATGATCTCACATACTGATTGTGACATAGCCCGATATTCAGATTCAGCACTAGACCGAGAGACAACATGTTGCTTCTTGCTCTTCCAAGAGACTAAGTTACCTCCGACGAATATACAATAGCCAGTAGTAGATCTATGATCATCCTTGGAACCTGCCCAATCTGCATCTGTGAAGCATTCTATCTTGATAGGCTTGTTGTTGAAGCCCCCATGATTCTTGTATAATAATCCTCTTCCAACCGTTCCCTTCAGGTAACATAGAATTTGCTCAAGTGCAGTCCAATGATCAATAGTAGGATAAGACATAAATTGGCTAACCACGCTGACTGAATAGGCAATATCAGGTCTCGTTACTGTGAGATAGTTTAATTTTCCCACCAACCGCCTATATCTGCCAGGTTCTTCAAAGGGTTTGCCTTCTGATGTTAGGTGCAAATTAGGAGTCATAGGCATACTGCATGGCTTCGCTCCAGACTTTCCTGTTTCCGACAACAAATCAAGGATATACTTTCTTTGAGACAAAAAGATCCCTTGTCTACTTCGTAAGACCTCAATTCCCAAGAAATATTTTAGAGTACCCAAATCCTTGGTCTGAAATTGTCCATGTAGAAATGATTTTAGGGTTGAAATTCCTAAAGGGTCACTCCCTGTAATAACAATATCGTCTACATAGACCACAAGAAGGATGATACCAGAAGATGAGTGCTTATAAAAAACTGAGTGATCACACTTGCACTTTTTCATTCCAAACTTTTCAATGGCTTGACTTAACTTTCCAAACCATGCGCAAGGACTTTGTTTCAACCCGTATAAGGATTTTCGTAAGCGACACACTTTGCCATTCTCCCCCTGAGCCACAAAACCAGGTGGTGGCTCCATATAAACTTCTTCAGAAAGATCACCATGCAAGAAAGCATTTTTGATGTCCAACTGATGCAATAACCAGTTAGAGCAAGCTGCAATGGATATTAAAAGACGAATAGATGTCATTTTGGCGACAGGTGAAAATGTATCAGAGTAATCAATCCCATAAGTTTGAGCATATCCCTTAGCAACAAGGTGAGCTTTCAACCGAGCAACGGACCCATCAGAATTAACCTTTATAGAAAACACCCATTTACAACCAACAGATTTCTTACCAGCTGGAAGATTGACCAAATCCCAAGTCCTGTTAGTTTCTAAAGCATTCATCTCTTCAATCATTGCATTACGCCAACCTGGGTGCGCTAAGGCTTTTGAAACAGATTTAGGAATAGTGGTAGATTTGAGAGATGCAATGAAGGATTTCGATGGAGATGATAGCTTATCATATGAAACAAAAGCTGAAATAGGATAAGTGCACGAGCGTTTACCTTTTCGGAGAGCTATAGGAGGGGTATCAATAGCAGAACTTGATTCGGGAAGATCTTGAGACGAAGTAGCCATTGGCGGTGGGTTAGAAGTTGAGGTCCGTGGTCATCTTGTATACACTTGTCTAAATCTGGGCCTAGAAGGCTGTAGAGATGAGACATAGTCAACCTGATATGCTAATATATCATCAATTTCGGAATTGGATACTTCAGAAGATACAGGAAAGAAAGGAAGGTGCTCCATAAATGTGACATCAGAAGACACTAAATTTTTATTGAGAGATGGAGAAAAACAACGATATCCTTTCTGGGATCGCGAGTACCCGAGAAAAACACATTTAAGTGCTTTTGGATCAAGTTTAGTGATATGTGGACGAACATCACGAACAAAACAAGTGCTCCCAAAAATACGGGGTGAGACAGGATATAAAGGCTTGTTAGGAAACAAGATTTTATAAGGACTCTCACCATGTAACACGGAGGAAGGCATACGGTTAATCAAAAAACATGCAGTGCAGACAGCGTCAGCCCAGAATTGTTTTGGAACATGCATCTGAAATAATAAAGCTCTAGCAGTTTCCAAGAGGTGTCGATTCTTACGTTCTGCAACACCGTTTTGAGAGGGTGTATCAACGCAAGAAGTTTGATGGAGAATACCATTTTGAGTCATGTATGTTCGAAAATGTCCGGACAAATATTCCTTTGCATTATCACTACGTAAAGTATGAATTAAGACATTAAATTGAGTTTTAATTTCAGCACAGAAGGTAGTGAAATGAGTAAATAATTCAGAGCGACTTTTCATTAAATATAACCACGTTGTTCGAGAGTAATCGTCCACAAAGGTTACAAAATATCGAAAACCAAATTTTGACACAACTGGACAAGGACCCCAAACATCAGAGTGAACTAATTCAAATGGAAAATCTGACCTTTTATTGACTCGTTGAAGGGAAGACAAACGATGGTGTTTAGCAAACTGACATGACTCACAATCTAAAGTAGACAAATTCTTAAACTGAGGACGCAATTTCTTTAACAAAGGTAAAGAAGGATGTCCCAACTGACAATGTTCAGCATAAGGTGTGGATACACTAGAGCAGGCAACAGGTCTTCTAACAGGTGTATCCAAAACGTAGAGACCGCCACATTCTTTCCCACTACCAATAATCTTCTTCGTCACGAGATCCTGAAACACACAGTGATCGGGAAAGAATGAGATAGAGCAATTGAGCGAACGAGTAAGTTTACTCACAGAGATAAGATTGAAAGAAAATCCAGGTACATTAAGAACAGAGGAAAGTGAAAGTGACGAGGTTGGGTTAATAGTTCCAGAACCAATGACAGAGGAAAGAGTTCTATCGGCCACAGTTACATGTGAAGGAAAATTTTATTTTGAGAGGTGGATAAGGAAGAATTACCCGTCATATGATCTGTAGCACCAGAATCAATAACCCATCTGGAGGATGAAGAAATGAGACACTTATTGGAATTACCTGACTCAGCAATGGCAGTGATAGAGGAGGATGAATGCTTCGAAGCTAAGGCTTCTTGATATTGAGCATATTCTTCTTCCGTGAGTGTATAGGTACCGCTGGAAGATGTAGCATCACTAACTGCAACATGAGCTGTCTTAGTTCTCCACGGTTTAGCTCTCCCCTTGAGAAGAGCACAAGTGCGCTTCGTATGACCAATTTGATGGCAATGGTAACATATAACTTCCCTTCCCTCAGATGATCCTTTGGTGTCACGACCATTTCCTTTAGGAGGACCGTGGTAAGAGCAATCAGATGATGGTTGTTGGCTTACGAGGGCACTGGAAGGAGCGACGGTGGCGGACGAGAGAACTAAGCCACTCCGTAGAACACGAGTAAGGGCTTCTTCAGCATCGGGAATCTCTACACTAGAGAGAATTTGAGAGGTGACTCCTTCAAAATCTGCCCCTAGGCCACTTAAGAACCGAATGACGAACATCTGCTCCCGCTGAGTTTTCAACACCTTTATGTCGGTGCTCAAAGGTAGCAATTCATTCAACTGCTCAAAAATTTCTTTCAGCTACATATAGTATTCCTGAGCAGATTGACCTTGACGATCAGTGGTATAGAACGACTTGTATGTATCATACAAGCGAGAGACATTACCCTTGCCAGCATACAAATACTGCAAGTAATCCATCAACTGTTTGACAAACTCGCAGTGTCGAACCATACAAACTATGGATGCATCAATTGAGTTTGTAATACCGAGAAAGAGTGCCGCATCATCTGCCATCCAATCTTCATTATCTTTCTTCGGCTCATCAGTCAAGTGATGACTTTTGCGGATGCTCCGGAGATAAATTTTAATTGTTTTGGACCAGGCAATAAAATTGGTGCCAGTCAACTTATGATCAGTAATTTTGGGAGATACTGTCATAATATTGCTAACAACCGTTTTAGTAATTTCACTCTTTTGGTCAGCCATTTGATGAAAAGAAAATCAGACAGACTGCGTCAGTGGAAGCCTTAAAAATTGAAAGTTCCCGAAACCAGAAACTGAGTATATGGGAAGGCTGGAATCGAAGAGGCGACGCCGGAGGAGTATAACGGAGCTTGAGCGGTGGCTGGAGATGTCAGCACGAACCTACACGCGCCAGCGCATGTGTGAACTCGCCGGAGACAGAAGTATCGTGTGAGAATCACGCGTTGGGTCGTCGGAAACAGGGTGGTGGTCCTGCTGGGATGGGCGGTGACGGAAAATACTCGCCGGAAAACAATCTGCACTCAAGGGCAGATTAGGTCGCCGGAAAACAGGGTTCGCCGGAAAAAAAAATCGGCCAGGCAGAAGCAAGCTCAACAGGGCTGCCCTGATATCATGAAATCTCAGATGAAATGAATAATGAATTCACTTAACTTATATCAGTTACAAGTTGTACATATATATACATAGATATTAAACATAGAGTCAAAGACAAGTTGGTAGACAAGCCACCAACAAGCTACCTAACAAGCCACCCAATAGCTGACTAACATTACGTACAACTAACATTTAATATTACAGCTAACACTGATGATAGAAAAACATGAAATATTTCAAGTACAGAATTAGGCTTGAGTGTAGGTTTGCCAATTGGCTGACAGGATGTCGAACTATAATTTTTGTTAATTTACTCTTCTCAATCCATGCATTCCGACATTTCGCTTGAGAGAATTGAAGGTTTTAGACCTTTCTGTGTAGCTTGTTCTTTTTTATGGACTAATAAACGTACCATTCTTTGTGTTGTAAATGCATGTTAGTCTTAGGGATGCATCTTGGATAATCAACTCCTGTAGTTATCTGGTCTATATTTCAGGGATATTGATTGCTGAAATTCAATGTTTTTTGTTCTTAGTGCTCTGTATTTATTGTTTCACCTTTCAGAAATAAAGCTAGTAGATGTTCCTGAAATGAATTACACTTCTGAGGATCAGCCATATCCACGGGGAGAAATTTGTGTCAGAGGTCCTACCATCTTTCAAGGCTACTATAAAGATGACGTGCAAACGTGGGGAAATTTATTTGTTAATAACAGCTATATGTTTCATCGTCCAAATGTCTGACAGCCTGCCGAATTGGACAGGAGGGAAGTATTTGATGATGATGGATGGATGCATACTGGAGATATTGGATTATGGCTACCTGGAGGGCGTCTCAAAATTATTGATAGGTCAAAACGCTAGCTTTGTTTAACTTCAATTATTTTAATATTTCACATCAGTGATGCATTTGACATTACTCTAAAGTCACGTCCTTGACAATAAATATTGTATCATTGTTACTCTCCTGGCCCTCCATTGACTCTGTTATTGTCCATTTCTTATAGGAAGAAAAACATTTTTAAGTTGGCTCAAGGCGAGTATATTGCACCAGAGAAGATTGAGAATGTCTATGCCAAATGCAGATTTGCTGCCCAGTGTTTTATATACGGTATTAAAGCTTGTGTTACATTCCTGATCAATGATCTTAGTTTTCAAGGTTTTCAAATATCCACAGCGTGCCAAACATCTTTGCAGGCGACAGCTTTAACTCCTCTTTAGTAGCTATAGTTGCTGTGGACCCCGATGTAATAAGAGATTGGGCTGTGTCTGAGGGAATCAAGGTTTGTGGTTTTTGAAATGAACACCCCTGCTTCAGAAATTTCGTATTTAATTGTATCACTTATCTTTCGGCTTTTGCTTTCTGTTAGAGGAATCATAAACTATAATATTGATTTGATTCATGAGTGAAACAGACAAAGAATATTATTTAGATCCTTTTTCCTGACTGGGTTCATTTGTTAAATTTTTGTTATATCCATTTGCAGTTTCATGATTTAGGACAATTGTGCAATGATGTAAGAGCAAGGTCTGCAGTTCTTGCTGAGATGGATGAGGTTGGAAAAGAGGCACAGGTAATTCTATTTGGATTTTGGAATCACACTCTTAATTATCTGCCAGATTGCATTAATGTATTTCATTAATTTTTATTTTCCTGACAAAATTGCAGCTGAGAGGTTTTGAATTTGCAAAAGCTGTAACATTGGTGCCTGAACCTTTTACATTAGAGAATGGCTTACTCACTCCGACTTTTAAGGTAAGGCAGCTAAACTTTTCCTACACCCCTGGTCATCAAATTGGTGTTGGTAGACTGAAAATTAAACTAAGGGTTTGATTGGAACAAATGAACTCCAAAGATGAAATTTATTTGAGAATTCATTTCCAAATGAATTCCTATTCTTGGCATAACATATAGGGTGTATTTGAATATGTTCTTTAAGGGAATTCAATTCATTTCAAATTATTTTGTGTATAAAATTCTTGAATCTTGTATGTAAAATGATTTCAAATGAATTGATTCCTGGAAAAAGAATGTTTCCTAACAGAGGGATAAAAAAATCTAGAATAGAGTTCAATTTCATGGATTTTACTCTTATGGAATGAGGAATTGCAAATTCCACCCACTTTAGCGGGATTTGGTTATAGCATGATGAATTCCATGGAATTCCGATTCCAAGGATTACAAATCCAATTTTTGTCCATTCCAAGCACAAAAGATCGGAAATAGAAATGAAATCCATCAAATTTGAGGGAATTCATTTGTTCCGATATTTTTTTGTGAATTTAACACCATACATATAGAGACTAACTAATAGCTCAAACTACAATATAATGGATACTCATTTGTGTTACAGTATGCAAGATAATATTACTGTAATGCTTGATTTGAATGCCTTCACAGATCAAGAGGCCTCAAGCAAAGGAATACTTCTGGGAGGCCATATCAAATATGTATACTCAGTTGGCTACATCAAATCCTATACCGCCGAAGATGTAATAGAGGTAGCCATGTATTGTGCTAGCTAACCTCATATCACATAAATTTTCTTGTCGATGCGCTCAATATTTTCTTATGCTGGAATAATACGCACAAGAGAATGTGTTATTATTGGTCCGTCACTAATTAGGTAACTATTTATAGCACTTAATTTTCTTATGCTGGAATAATATGCACAAGAGAATGTGTTATTGGTCACTAATTATGTAATTGTTTATGGCACGTAATTGCCTATATTGGCGTGTTTGTATTAGCGTCCACCAACTTCCAGACTCGGCCGAGATCCTATAGGCGGAAGGAGCCTAAAAATTTCTTTTTGTTTAAAGACTTGGTTCTTATTAATTAAAAGATAAAAATAAACAATAACTAATGTTAGAATAATTCGTGAAATATTTATTAAAGTTGTGTGAGAAACCAATGATTCAAATCTTACATTTTAAAAAAGCAGGTCTTTTTCAACATCATTTTTTTTTGTTAAGAGCTCCATTTTACTATTTTTAATACCAATTTGGCTAGGCCCCTAAATTATTAGGTCCGGACATGTCAATTTCAACTGGGATGCATTGGAAACCTATGATATTACATTAAATGCAAGCTATAAACTGGGATTATATTCAACAAGACATAATTTTGTAGAGGTTCGAAATATGCACTTTACATGTACAAATGGTTTTTTGAGAAAATAGTATTTTGCTGTTGTTATCCATGACTTTGAGTGGGTGGATCAGTGTTTGACAAGTTGTCTTGTGTTGTTCCAAAGCCATTCACGAGCACGACTGTCCAACAATGGCGAAACCTGCAAGATCAGACATTAATCTCAGAATTTTGAAGACAATGAAATGTATTCAAACGATAAATATTATCTGGTTAAAAACACATGTCCAAGGGCAATGAATTTTACGTGACATTGGAAGCTGAAAAACGTTTTTTTTTCTCACAAATAGATGCAAGACGACTAAAACCTCAACCAAATAAATACTCATGTCCCTGATGGAATCGAATCCTAAGCCACCCAGATTCAATAAAGATTAGGTTTTTCTTTCCCTAATTGGATTGAAGAAAGGAACCCAGAAGCCTAAAAATTATGTTATCCTTTCTTCTTAGCGCAGGATGTGTGCAGCTACTTGGCCAATAAAAATTCATAGCATAAAACGTAGCATTTCGCACAAATTCTGATTTTTGTCTTACCTTCTCCCGAACTTGTGAATGGTAATCATTGAGCCAATCAATCTCATCAGCTGAGAGCAACGATATGTCTATAAGTTTTGCCTGCAATAAAAGTCGGGCTTATTACACTTACAGAAAGAAACAAAATAAAGTAACCATAAAGGTCAAGTGAATTTACTTGATCACATAAATGGCAGTTATTAAAACAATTCCAATATAGAATGTGTTGTGTAAAGAAACAGTAACCAAAACTGTTGTTAAAGATAGAGACCATAATGACCATGAACAACTACTTAATCCAAAACATTTCAAGAGTTTCATCGACGAACTCATATATAAATTAAAGGACATTCTTACAAGTCAATATTCACATGGCCAGCAAGAAAATATCCTAGAGATCTTTTTCAGTAGCTTGAATTTGTCTTCTATATGCATTTTCCAGCACAAAAAGGCCAAAGTAAGGTTTTGAGTTAATGGATAATAATTTATACTATATTCCGAACAATAGTTGTTGACCATAGCGCATATGTCCATTATCTCAGGTACAAGTATAGGAAACCTTCCCAAGATAATTTGCTTCTTTTGAGTCAATGAAAAAGACACTGATTACTTCTCCTGAACCTCAAAAGTCACAATAAACTATCATCTTTGTAGGAATTATCATGTACCTGAATGGGGAAAAACGTGAGCTTTTCAAATCCTAGATACTCAACCCCTCCGAAGCGATTTGGAGTGTCGGCGTCCTTCACATGTAGGAGGTTCTGCAGACAGGGTGCGATAATTAGACCTCGATTTTTTAAAAGCGAAAAATAAATAACTGAATGCAACAAAAGAAACCAGTCATATTTTAATCATTTGGGCCATCCTAATCCTTGTTTTTATATTCTCACAGTTAAATAACAGCTTTATTTCTTCTGTCTGTTTCTAAATCTTTAAATCTGTATTTGTTTCTATCAACTAAGCATAATTTTGATAAACCGAAACACCGTAGTACCTCAATGCGAATTCCAAAAGCGTGGTCTTCATAATACCCTGGCTCATTGCTTACTATCATGCCCTTTTGCAAGGGAGTCGTATTTCCAAATCGATAGCTAATGCTTTGAGGACCTTCATGAACATTTAATGCAGCTCCTACGCCATGTCCAGTCCCTGAATAGTTAATTAAAACAAGAAAGTCATCTAATTAAGCTCTACATTATGACTATCATCTCTTTGTGATCTTGCAAAAAAAATTTCGATCAAAAATAATTTGAATCAAAGACATGCCAATTACCGTGCCAGTAGTCAAGCCCTATCTTCCACAAAGACGATCGAGCGAATGCATCCAACACAAAGCCAGGTGTATTTTCAGGAAATACTGCCTGATCAAGAGCTATATGACCCTGCAACGGAAAATAATATCATCCAGTTTTCAAACGCAAAACTCAGTCTTATTAGAAATTAGGAGGTTGAAAAAGGAGAGAAAATATATTGCAATATTGCACATATGACCCTGCGTCGGATTAGAGAAACATTTTCCGTCCAGCAAATTATCCTCAAATTTTTTGATTACTTCATCAAAAAAAAATTTTTTTTTGATTATCACTATTCCAGACTAAAATTTATTTTTCAGCTAATACTCCCAAATAGTAATTTACAATTCTTTCATGCTTTCTTGTAGAGTACAATCGTGTTTCTTTTTATTATTGTGTTATTTTTCTATTTTCTACAAGAATAAAACGATACAAATGTACTTATATTTATAAATATACCATTCTATTTTCATTATTTACACATTTCCCCACAGTTTCTAAACCTATATTTTAGAAGCAGCACAAGTTTGTTACAATGCTACCGAGCTGCTAGCTATTAGATAAAAGACAGACTCGGGGGAAAAGCACATGTAAAACCCGGGTGAAGCATTCCTTCAAAAAATGTGATTCACTGCTAGCTGTTAGATAAAATAAAGACTCAGAGAAAAAAGCACCTGTAAAACCCGAGTAAAGCATTCCTTCTCACGAGTAGTAGGTTCACCAAAGTGTACCGTCCTGGTTATGTCAGTTGTTCCATCAACATATTGGGCTCCACTGTCCAATAGAAAGAGCTTTTTTGGATCCACAACGCTACAGCTCTCCACTTCAGGTTTATAGTGTATAACAGCTCCATTAGCACCAGAACCTAAGAGCATCACATTGAAGTCAGCGAACTAATTCTATACAACAATACTGTTGAATAAGCAGCCATTTGCAAGAGAATACATAAGCTATATACCACTTATTGTATCAAAGCTAGTATCCACAAAGCCAGCCTGTTTTGAACGGAATTCGAGAAGCTTATCTGCCACTTCCACTTCCGTCAGTTTCACACCCTTTAGTAGTTCGTCTTCCAACCAGGCCCAAAACTGTGCAAGAGCAGCTGCATCCCTAGTGTAACATGTTCTTCGGTTAAAGTAATATTAACAGGTACAAAACAAGGTGAAAATTCAATGAAATACAGTAACTGACAATCTAGTTTCATATTACTGAGGCATCATGGTCCATAAAATTCCCAAAATATCATATACAAAACTTCTCATTAGAAAATCAAGAGCAAAAATAATATCAATTGACTTCACCAAGCCTTGGGTAAAAACATCTCATTTGAGATCTAAACATTAATTTGTGTTATTAGTTACATGATCATCAATGTGAATGCAAATAAAACTAAACACTTTTCATATGTTCCCCAAACAATATTCCAAAGATGAACGTCAATTACCTTAGGTGTGAATTTTTCATGCCCTCTAGCTCAGCCGGGTTTTTCACCGCTTTTGCTAGAGATATTGGTGATGCCTTGTAAACTCCAGAAGGTCCAAGAGGCTGACCGTTGGAACCATCATATTTCTTAGCCTTACTATTATTGTTAATCCTGAGGTTCTCCAGATGCCCATCACATGCAGACCTATAAATGTTGACTATAGCAGCATTTACAAATGAACTATCCAGCCATAGTTCAATCCCTTGCACAGCCAAACTGAAAAGATGAAGATGCTTAATTTTACCACTTGAAATGAAAATGAACGAGTATAATGCTATACTACCGAGAAGCAAAACTAGGTAGGTACAATCCACACATCTTTAAAGGCATCCATTTGCATGTTATGGGATATGATAATGTTTATGTGTCTCACAACTAGCATTTTCACATATATTATTCAATTTAAACTTGGCAGTGAAGCCAGTTCCTTGTTGCAAACGTGGATGGATATTTATGCACATTTAAGGAAGCTAAAATGTAGATTTTTCTTCAAATGACTATGAGTACAAGTGGAAACTATAACCTCTTCCCAAGAGTACAGATCGATTTAGAATATTTTGGCAGTGTTGTATATGCAAATATAGTACAGGTGTGGAACTAACCTTTCTATCTCAGAAAGAATAGAATCATAGGGCCTCAATTCGACACCAGCATCCTTCAAATGATTCAATACCTTAGGTGTGACTTTAGAATCGTCCACAAATAATTTGGCTCCCTCAATCTCGACAATTAAGTAAGCATAGGTCACTGGAGAATGAGGTACATCACCCCCTCTCTGCAAAAAAAAAAGGATTACTTCATACTTACTTACAATTTTACTTTTCACTATTACATGCTATATAATTTATCCTAGAAATCAGTAGTACTTCCTTCATCTTATATGTTGCCATATAATAAAATGCTAACACATGATTGATAATAGCTTCATGCTCAATCTCTATTTTTCTTATGTAAGTTAACCAGAACTGTCTCAAAATAGCGAACTGGAATTCTTACCAAGTTCAGCAGCCATGCGATTTCATCAAGCATAGAAATAACAATTGCAGATGCACCGGCATCCAGCAGCTCAGACCTCAAGGAAGACAATTTTGACTCCACATTCACACCTGCATATTTAAGGTCATGTACTCTAACTGGTTTCTTTGGAGGTTTCGGCCTTGAATCCTTCCATATTTGGTCCACAAGATTTAAATCATACAAGTAAATCAGCTCGTGATTCTTTCTAGCTATAGCATCCTTCAACTCCTCGGCAGCATCAAAAGAAAAGAGAAACTGCTCCCTTCACAACATCAACGAAGAAGTGGTATCACAAATCAATTTGGAAGGTTGAAGAAAAAACATGCAGACTCATAGCGGACCGATATTCCAATGCAATCATTTCTATTTGGACTAATTCAGAGGGTTGAGAAATTGCTCACAGGATCAATGCCAACTTTAGCTCCAGGAGGCAAAACATCATTTAGCCATTCCATTGCTGTCGGGACTCCGAGACTACCAGCACGCATGAGGGTCCAACTTGAGTTCAACTGCTTCTCAGCCTAGTCACAAAAGCAAAGATAAAGACAGCCTTTACCATTTCCAGCTCCCAGCAAGTTTTTTTTTTTTTAAATCTTCACTTCAGCACACGGAAATAACAAATAACTTAAGCTTTAGGTCCTGTTCTTTTCAACTTATAAATAGCAGTACTGAACTGATAAATACTTATTTCAGTACTTATAAGTAGTGAACAGTGCAGTACACTACTGGACCGAACATAAATTGAAAAGGACAGGGTCTTAGTGCCATCGAGGAAAAAGGGTGAATTTAAGCATATTCTTTACTAACCTGAAGAAAATAACGCCCATCAGTCCAAAGGGCAGCCTTCTCCTTTGTGACAACAGCAGTGCCAGCACTTCCGGTAAACCCTGATATATAAGCCCTCCTCATATAACATTCAGCAATGAATTCACTCTACAAACCACATCCCAAAGTACCCATCAGAAACAAAAACAACAGAAAAGTACAAAACCCAAATTAATAATCACAAAAGCAAAAACTCAATTGCAAATTACTAAGCTCATAAACGAACCTGGTGAGCGTCCTGAGAAGGAATAATATAGGCGTCGATACCAATCCCGGGCCTGGAGAAAAGCTCCCGGAGAGCACGGAGCTTCTCGTCCGGTTCAGACTTAGTGGTGCGGTTCCTCCGAATTTCAGAGGAAGGCTTGGCAGTTATAGAGCTGCAATTCTGTAACAAAAGGGTGGATTTGGGAATATGAGCGTGGAATTTAGGGTTAGGTTTGAAATTGGGGGAAATTGAACGAGTAAGTTTGGTGTAGAGAAAATGGGTATAGAGAGTTTGAGAAGATCGAGAAAGTGACGCTGTCAAAGTGAATGGCTGCATAATTGGCGATGCTTTTGAATGCATAATAACCAGAGGAGGAGGAAGAAGAAGATAAGGGTGGATAAAGTTCGGAGCTTTGCAGGTGACGATGGCGAAAATAAACCCAAGAGATTAAACGACGCCGTTTCGGAGAGAAGAAGACAAAAAGGAGAATTTGAACTTTCTATACGACATGTCGTTTAAAGAGAACCAAATTTGAGCACCACAATTTTTTTGTGCGATTTAAAAGACGAAATAACATTTTTAATTGAAGTTGAAAAGAATTCTACTATTTAGAAAGGAGAAACAGTCTAAATGATAGGAAATAAAATAAAAAAAAGGTGTTAAGATAAATAATTTGAATGTGAAACATTATTAATACTAAATGTCCTAGGACTTGTTTTTTTTTAAATTTGAAAAGTTAAATCAAATTGAATTGAATTGTACTTAATTAATTTGAACTAAATTAAAGTAAGCTGAATTAAAATGAGATGATTTCAACATAAATTTATAACTATATATAATTAAATTAAACTATATTAAATTATAATCCAACGCCTTAATAAAAAATTCATACATTGCGGTTTTAGCCCATGGGCACACTCATACAATTGCATTAGCTACTCACCATATATATATACAAATATAAGATATTAAATTTTAGTTTTAGAAAATACTTCCTTTTTAGAATAATAGATCTCATACCTATTTATATTGTGTTATGATATGTATGGTACCTTCTTTATATTTGGTATAATATATATTATATCTGGTAATTTTATTCTTCATAATAATTCGGATGTTGTTTGACTTTAATATTATATATATTTATTTTACATTTTGTAATTATTTTACTCTTTAGCTTTAGTATATTGATCTTATACTGTTTTCATATTTTTATACTTGGTGATGGAAATCGAAATGAATTCGGATTGTATCTTTTTCCGTGCCCGAAATCGTAAATTTTGTGATTTAATGCAAAGTCGTTGATTAACCCACAGTGTATCGAAATTGAGTCGTTATTCACAACTTTTCCAGAAATTTGACGAAGAACGATGTAAAATTCAAGTTATCAAAAATTTCGGGAAAGAGAAAGTGCTCTTGGTATATTAAGATGAAAATGGAAAATGAATTTTCCACCTACCATGTAATGCACGTCTGGATGCATTCACATAAGAATTAAATTTTTTATTAACGGCGCTAAGCCCTTGAATTTTTAATTATTTATAATTAAATTTTTAAAGTTTAATTATAATTTAATTTTTCAATTAAGCCCTTAGACTTATTCTATTCTTTAATTAAATCTAATTATCACAATTGGATCAAACCATTTGATCCGATTGACTCATTCTTAGACGAACTGAGTATTTCTAACACTTGGTATAATAATCTTTATATCTTCGATATTTGATATAATTGTATAAAATATATATAAAACTCATATAAATCAACACCAGTATAAAAAAATTATAACAAATATGAAATTGATATAAATATTTTATACCAAAAAATATTATAATTTAAAAAAAAATGGCATAGTGCTCATTATACGAGAAATAAAAAAAAAATTGTCAAAAAAGTAAAATTAGAAATGTGAATTATTTTTTGGGCTTTTCAAAGCTACGGTAGTCTTTATGTCCAATAGTTGTAAATTCCAAATTAATACAGCTTTGTCAAAAGTAAACTTCCTGTATATCACACCAATATATCAGAGTGAGTGCTTTTATACGATTGGACTTAGATCCAATTATTTTTTACTCTCTGTCACCGGATCTTTTATTTAATTATATATCGGCTCACATATTAGATTATAGTTAATATAATTTAATATTAAAAGTTTTCTTTCCATTAATTTTTTAAGGCTATATAATCTTATTTTAAAAAAAAAAGTTTATCGTACTTCAATTTATAAATAAATGAAATCTTAAAATAATTTTTTTAAGTTTACCCTAATATTTATTTTTTATATTTTACCCTTTAAAATACTTATAAATTAATAATTAAAAATTAATCTAAATATAAATATAACTTAAATATATCACCCATAATTAAAAATCATTTAGAACCACGGGTTACTGCCACTTTTCCAAAATGTTTGCATAGATGCCGTACTTTTTAAACTATTTCATTTCTCGTGGTACTTTTTTTTTTTGGCATAAAAGCTAATCTTTTTCCTTATACTACAATACTTTTTACTACTTCCTTCCCATTTACATTTTTTCCAGTGTTGTAGGACCGTCAGATCAGAAAAACTTGAATTTAGTGATTAAACGGATCGATTCATATTAAAAATTGGTTATTAAATGATTCGTTAAAAATCGATTGAATCGATGATCCGATGATGGGTTATTGGGTTAATAGTTTGAAATTTTTTTGTTTAATATTTAAGTAAGCATATATTAAATTATAGTTTAGAGAGTCTATATGATTTTAAATTTTAATGAAGTTAATTTAACTAGTTTTTTTACTCTTAATGTCCATTTAAAAAAAAATTTGTGTCATGATATAAAATTTGTAATACTTAAATTTATATATAGTCTTAAAACCAATAATTTTGATATTTTTTTCATTTTAACTATTAATCATAAGTTTTTTTGATTTATTTTATGCTTCCCTTTTTACTATTTTTACTTTTCAATCTTGAATAGATTAACTTTATTTTGTTTTGAATATAAAAATAATTAGTTTGTTAGTTAACAAGTTATTGTATCATATTTTAATCTTTTAAATATTGAAAATAATAATTCTTTTAACAAATTTATTCTAATCGGTTCAACTCCAGTTGATCCATCAATCCTTGATCCTTTACGTTCAACGAATCGAGTGGCTGTGCCGAGTTTAACAACCATGTTTTTTTCACCCTAAGAAACAAAATTGATTACATCTCACATATTCAACCTTTTTCATTATGTTTCAGTAAAAACTCAACTCTTTCGTACATAGTTTACTTTTACTTTTAACATTTCACTCGTACAACTTAAAAGATAAATACTAAAAATTTTAAAGTTTATTTATACGTATGTTTTGTTAAAGTTAAGCATATGATATTAAAATTTTTAACAAAATGTTGGAAAAAATATGACTATGTAATTCACTAATTCTTGCTTGTTTATATCAAAAAAATTACATCCAAAAAGAAATGGAGAAATAAAAGTTGAAAATGCATGGAATGATAATATATACTTAAGAGATTAGCCACTGCAATCAACTTATTTTAAATGCATGGAATTATAATATAACTATGGAACTTTTATGCAAGTTTGGGGTGTTATTTGGAACTTTTAAAAGTTTATGGGACAAATGGGTGTTTAAAGATAAATTCAAGGGAGTCTTGATGTATTCGGCCGATAGTTTATTCCTAAATTTATAAAATTTCTTATTAATGGCAATTACATATATAAATATATCTCTATATTTTTTCTTTTTTAAAAATTTCACGTTTTATTTTATTTTATACAATTTTTATTTTTTTCCTTATTATTTATTAAATTGTAATATTATAATTTTTAAAATAAATAAAATTTATATACGTTAAGTAATAATATTATTTTATCTTTGTTTTTTTCTTTTAAAAGTTTGATGTTTATTGTATTTCTTTTCATTTCTATTGTTTCCTTTATCAACTGCAAAAAAAAATAACTGATGATGATGATGGACAACTTTTTAGCTAAAAGTTACATAAATAATCTAGTGTCAAATAACATGGTTATGTTCTAGATATCACTAGTACTATATATAGATAAATGATCAAAACCACTCCCTCTTTTGTCCGAAATCACCTACTATTATCGTCGTTGGTGTTGTCACTTATATTCATGTGTTTGAAATTGTGCCCCTCCAAAACTTGAGCCACGGCTCTCTTTTTATCAGTTTTAATGTTGGCATGCCTTAACTTTTGAGCTGTCTTGTAACTATCTAATGCTTTTACAGTTGAAAAGCATCACATTCATAGCTACTGACATGCAACTTCAAATTGCATATCTTGAATGCGCCATAAGATTGCTCCGAAGCATACTTTCTATATTTACATATAGTTAAAGCATGTCACTAGTCTCAACTTTTACCACCAACTTAACTTATATATACATATATAACAAGCATGCAAGACAAAAACATGATGCTAGGAGAAGTAAACTTTATAACCATATAACAAGCATGCAAGACAAAAACATGATGCTAGGAGAAGTAAACTTTATAACCATATTTATGCATTCAATTTGGAAGCATTACCGCCTATACAGGGCTGTCTCGGAAATTTTTAAGGCGCTGAGCAAAAAATAAAATGTGGGTCCTATATAAAATGAAAGTATGTTTAACACTTTTAATTTTAATAATAATTTCTAAAAATTGCACAATTGCGCTTATATTAAATTAATCTTACCTCAATTTCATGCGGCTCAAATTAATGACATATTCTAGTCATAAGAATAGCCTCAACCATTTAGACATTTGTCATTAACCAATGTAGCTATATGATTTATTTCATATATATTATTATATTTTACCTAATTAAATTGATAATATATATATATATATATATATATATATATATATATATATATATATATATATATATGAAGTCCTAAAACTTCATTTGAAAAACACGAGAACAATACAACCATCCCATTACTTTAAAATAAAAGTTAATAAGAAATTCAATATATATATATATATATATATATATATTGAAAAAATTAAATAGTTTTTTAAAATACATAATTATCTATGAAAATATTTTTTATTTTCTATTTTGTTAAAAATTATTATATGAATCGATAACCATTAATTTATAAAACCATTAGTTTGACTATAATAACATCTATTTATTTTAAAATGAATAATATAAATAAAAAAAAAAGAAAAATGATTTCTGTTTAATTTTAATGTAAATAAAGTATGTAAAAAAGTAAATTTAAAATGTTTTGAATGAAAAAAATGGGACCTTATCACTAAATATTGAGAGAAAAAAACATAAGAAAGCTTAATTTACAAATCCATTAATTTAACTATAATAACATCTATTTATTTTAAAATAAATAGTATAAATAAAAAAGAAAAATATATTAACGTTTAATTTTAATGTAAACAAAGATGTATGTAAAAAAATAAATTTAAATGTTTTAATGAAAAAAATGGGTTTTATCATGTTATAGAGAAAGAAAAATATAAGTGCGGGACCAAAGAATGCTGGTGGTAAGCGAATTCCTTACCACTGAACTACTCTACACCCATGCTCACTTCGTGATATTATATTCTAATTATTTTTCACTCATATAATTATGTAAACCCGAAAAATTCGAGGCGTTTTAATAATTGAAGGCCCTGAACTGTCACTCACTCTACTTCTATTGATGGCCGGCCCTAGGCCTATAGTTAAGTCTCTAACAAGCACGCGTTCTATATTTGTTCTACTTCTATCACCAATTGTTGCTAACAATAAGAAGTTTGTATAATTAATGAGGAATGCTGTAAATGACCGGATGGTTAGCATGGTACCGACTTCAAGTCTCAATTAAAAATTTTGATTCAATCCTAGTAAGTAATCTAACGAGTTTCAAATTGATGTACCGAAAAGTTTTTTAAACAGAAAGACATTTTGTTATGCAAATTTATTTGTATTAATTTAGAACATATGACTATAGCTCTCCAATCAACACGCGGCCCAACTGACCAGTCCAAGCCCGACGTTTGTGGATCGGGCTTGGGCAAACGTATATTGATATAGGCCCGATTCAGCTCAAGTCCGTTAAAGTCCGAACATATAATAGATTGGACTTAATTTTTATATAAAAATCTAAAATCGGCCCGGCCCTATATATATATATATATATATAAAATTAAAAAATCTACATTTATATATTATTAATTATTAATAAATATGTTTTTTTTGGGCTCGTAGTCACATGTACATATGATTTTTATATATTATACAATTTGAGGTTTTCATAAAAAAGTTATTAATAAATATATAAATAAATTATTTTAAAATAATTGATGGACGGGTCGGATTGGGCTTGAGAATGAAATTCTAAATCAAGGTCCGGCCCACACATAAATTCTATATGGGCTGGGTTAGGCTTGGGCCGGGCAAAATTAACATCGGCCCGACCAAGCCCGGCCCATTGAACAGGTCGATATGACCCCTAAAGAAAGACTAATGGGCTGGGATTGGGCTTATCAAACGAAAGTTTTTGTACCTTTGTTTCGATCATATGATTATGGCCGTTAGATGTACCCCAAATTTCACAGGCTTATTTTGATCCAACGGCTTATAAGCTTAAAATTCAAATTTCAATCCTATGGAAACCCCGCTGTTCTGATTTTTCAAGCCATGGATGGTACTTTCATCTGCAGTTTATTCATCCTTTATGTTTTTGCTTTCTCTGTCATTGAAATCGCCTGATTAATGATGATGCCAAAACTTCCATTTCAGATCCAACCGTGGTACTGCAGATATCGATTGAAATTCGAAGCCGTTCGCTCGAAGGTTTGTTTGGTTTTCAGATGTTCAATTTCAAGGCGTTTTAGTTTTATTCTATATGGGTTGTTCACGATTCTTCTGTTCTTGATCAAATTGCCGTTAATATCTGGATGATATTTGGATTAGCTGATTTTTATTTTGCTCTTTTTCAGATTAGGTGCTAGTTCGAAGGGAAGATCTAAAAATAGTGAGGAGTCTGTTGTAGGTTCTGAATTGCCGTAATTAGGTGCTGATTTCGTTCCTACTGTTATTTTTTATGCAAACTAGTTGATACTTTGGAGTCAATTATCTTGGGCTATACTGCTAGCATTATCATAAGCGTGATAAAATCAGGATCTGATCTGAATGAGCTTGTGATTGTTAATTCAGAATCAATTCCAGAGACTACATGTTCTCTGAATGAGGATGGTGAATCGAGCAAAGAAGAAGAAACTCCTTCTGCTAAAGAGCCAACTTTGCCCGTATTTCAGAAAATTATCAATTTGAGCAAGCAAATTCAGGCAAGGTTTTTGTATTTAAACTTTATCAAGTTGGTTATTGTACGAATGGGAAAGATACTGTATCAGTTTTTATATTAATAATTATAAAATATTAATAATTTGATTATAGCCGTTATAAAGAGCAGCACCCCCGACTTATTATGATCCAACGGCTTATACGCTAAAAATTCAAACTTCAATCTGATCAAAACCCTCCAATCCCACTCCCTTCTCTGCAATTCTCAGCGGTCTTTCTGATTTTTGAAGCCATCTCTCCCTTCTCTTTCTCATCTCATCTCCCTGTCCAACAATTCACGGGAACTAAGCCTGCAATCTTGCTGTTCTGACTTTTCAAGCCATGGATGGTACTTCCGCTCTCTCTTCATCTGCAATCTATTCATCCTTTATGTTTTTGCTTTCTCTGTCATTGAAGTTGTCTGAATAATGATGATGCCAATACAAATTTTCAGATCCAACTGTGATAGTGCTTCCCGGGAAGTGCGGTCACACTGATTTCGATTGTAATTCAAAGCCGTTTGAAGGTTAGTTTGTTTTTTAAATGTTCAATTTCTCTGCGTTTTGATTCTCTTCTATATCCGTATCCATCAGGATTATTATTATTATTAATTGAAATTATATTATTTAATGTTGTTGTTGGTTGGTGGGTAAGGATGACAATGGATTGAATATGAATATATCCATTCAAATTCCATTTTAAATGGATTCTTCCATATCCAATCCATATCCATATCTTAAGATATGGATTTGGATATAGACTATAAATGGATTTTAAATTTTTAGCCTAAATGATGTAATTGAGTTGTGTTGCTCAAATGATTCCTGATTAGCTCACGTTTAAAATATCTCTATTGTATTCAATAATAAATTTTAGCCGACGTTTAAATATCTATATACAAACAAAATCAGTGCTGCTATACCCAAGTTCTATCCCAAATGTGAAAATACGTTCCGAGGCCCGGTTTTATAAAAAATCGAAAAAATCCCAAAAAATTATGGAAAATCAAGAAAATAAAGAAAATAAATGTGGTGTAAGAAATTTTTTTGGAAGGGACCGGAAATATGAAAATACGTTCCGGGGCCCAGTTTCGTAAAAAATCGAAAACTCTCATAAAATTATGGAAAATCCGTAAAGTAGAGAAAATAAATGTGTTGCAAGAATTTTTCAGAAAATGTTTCTGGAAGGCCTCGAAAATGTAAAAATACGTTTCAGGGACCGATTTTGTAAAAAATCAAAAAGTCCCAAAAAATTATGGAAAATCCCTAAAGTAGAGAAAATAAATGTGTCGCAAGAAATTTTCAAAAAATATTTTTGGAATGGCTCGGAAATGTGAAAATACATTTCAGGGACCGGTTTCGTAAAAAATCGAAAAATCCCAAAACATTATGGAAAATCCATAAAATAGAGAAAATAAATGTGTTGCAAGAATTTTTCAGAAAATGTTTTTGGAAGGCCTCGAAAATGTAAAAATACGTTTCAGGGATCGATTTTGTAAAAAATCGAAAAGTCCCAAAAAATTATGGAAAATCGGTAAAATAGAGAAAATAAATGTGTTGCAAGAAATTTTCAAAAAATATTTTTGGACTGGCTCGGAAATGTGAAAATACATTTCCGGGACCGGTTTCGTAATAAATCGAAAAATCCCAAAACATTATGGAAAATCCGTAAAATAGAGAAAATAAATGTGTTGTAAGAATTTTTCAGAAAATATTTTTGGAAGGCCTCGAAAATGTAAAAATACGTTTCAGGGATCGATTTCGTAAAAAATTGAAAAGTCCCAAAAAATTATAGAAAATCCGTAAAATAGTGAAAATAAATGTGTTGCAATTTTCAAAAAATATTTTTGGAATGGCTCGGAAATGTGAAAATACGTTATGAAAAATCTGTAAAATAAAGAAAATAAATGTGTTACAAGAAATTTTCAAAAAATGTTTTTGGAATTGCTTGGAAATGTGAAAATACGTTTCAGGGAACAGTTTCGTAAAAGATCGAAAAATCTCAAAAAATTATGGGAAATCCGGAAAATAGGGAAAATAAATATGGTGCAATAAATTTTCAGAAAATGTTTTTGGAATGGCTCGGAAATGTGAAAATACATTTCAGGGACCGGTTTCGTGAAAAATTGAAAAGTCCAAAAAAATTATGGAAAATTCTTGGAAAGCTCACATTTTCTGAAAAATTCTCGCACCAAATTTATTTTCCGGATATTTCCAATAAATATGGTGCAATAAATTTTCAGAAAATGTTTTTGGAATGGCTCGGAAAATACATTTCAGGGACCGGTTTCGTGAAAAATTGAAAGTCCAAAAAAATTATGGAAAATTCTTGGAAAGCTCACATTTTCTGAAAAATTCTCGCACCAAATTTATTTTCTTTCTTTTCCAGATATTTCATGATTAATTTTTGGATTTTTCGGTTCTTCACAAAACCGGGACCCAAAACGTATTTTCACATTTCTGGGCCCTTCCATAAAAATTTTCTGAAAAGTTCTTGCACCATGTATTTTGTATATTTTTCGGATATTTCATAATATTTTGGGATTTTTCAATTTTTTACGAAAACCGGGCCCCGAAACGTATCTTCAAATTTTCGTGCCCTTCCGGAAACATTTTTTGAAAGTTTTTGCAACAAATTTGTTTTCTATATTTTCCGGATATTTTATTATTTTTTGGGATTTTTCGATTTTTTACGCAATCGGGCTCCGAAACGTATTTTTACATTTTCGTGCCCTTCCGGAAACATTTTTTGAAAAATTCTTGCATCAAATTTATTTTCTATATTTTCCAGATATTTCATAATTTTTTGGGATTTTTCGATTTTTTACGAAATCGGGCCCCGAAACGTATTTTTACATTTTCGTGCCCTTCCGGAAATATTTTTTAAAAAATTCTTGCACCAAATTTATTTTCTATATTTTCCGGATATTTTGAAATTTTTTGATTTTTTATAAAACCGGGCCCCGAAACGTATTTTCACATTTTCGTGCCCTTCCAGAAACATTTTTTGAAAAATTCTTGCACCAAATTTATTTTATTTATTTTTCGGATATTTCATAATTTTTTGGGATTTTTCGATTTTTTACAAAATTGTGCCCCGAAACATATTTCTACATTTTTGAGCCCTTCCGGACACATTTTCTAAAAAATTCTTACACCAAATTTATTTTCTTTATTTTCCGGATTTTCCATAATTTTTCCAAATTTTTCAATTTTTTATTTTCCTATAAAATTCTTTATTTTTTGGATATTTCCAAATTTTTGGTTTTTTTTATTAAATTAAAATTACAGGAGCTTAAAAAAAGTTTTGTCAATATTTTTTTGAAATTTGGCAGCGAGTTGAATACACTCTCCAAGCTGCGACTGGGCAAGTAAAAGTAGGTAGCACGGAGACACCCTATTTGGAAGTTGAGTAGTTCGGAGGACTTTTTGAAAGTTGGGGGTATTAAAGCTGTTTGCGCTCCATTTGGGGGGCACTCAAAGTAATTAGATTTTATATAGATAAACCAAATTCAAGTCCAAGTGAATATTCAAGTGGATATCCTATCCAAATCTAAATCCATTTTTGTTGCATCTAAATTCAATTCAAATCCAATAGATTTAAAAATAAAAGAATATGGATGGATGGAAAATCTATTGCCGTCTCTATGGTTGGACTACAATAGATAATGGGTCAACTGGAATTTTGGAATTAGTAAAAATGTAACTTTAAGGCTTCTTTTCAACTTATATTCAGTTGAGTACTATTCAGTATTTATCAATATTGCATATATATAAGTACTAATAAGTTCAGTTCAGTACTACTACTTATAAGTTTAAAAGAGCAAAGCCTAAATGTTTTTTAGAAAAGACTATTTGTGTTCGGTGCATTCTATAGTTGTTTTATTTTTTTTAAAATATCTATTATTTTGCACATGGAATGAGTGGTGGTTATTTTAATTTAAATCTACTTCTTCACCCGCACCAAATTACTGACCTTATTCTTACAATTTATGCTCAGAAAGTCATACTAGATTAATTAACCGCCAAAGAACGAAACATCCCGCGATTATAGCCGTTACAAAGAGCAGCACCCCCAAATTTCAGACTTATAAATGATCCAACGCTTAAAATTCAAATTTCAATCCGATTAGCGATCCCACTCTCTTCCTTGCAATTCTCAGCGATCTTTCTGATTTTTCAAGCCATCTCTCTCTTCTCTTTTTTCCAAGTCATTCTTTATTAAGAAATCATATTAACCCGCCAATTCTAATTCCAAAGTTCTTTTGATGGCTTCCACCGGCAATGCGCCCAATCAAGATGCAGAAAGCGGCGGCGATCAAGCCCCCGCCGGCTTTTCCAAACAGTCCCCCCTAAAGATTGAAAAACCCCGGGCCGACCTCCGGCCACCACCATCCTTCCGATTCCGCTTCAGATGCCACCGCCAAATCTTGGGTGAAGAACCCTGCTTGCCCGCTGAGAACACCCATCTACCGCCGTCCCAATCCCAATAAAAAAACCCCACCGCCCTCCGCCGCTTCCGGTACTTTTCCCAAAGCATTTGTCGAGTCAGCTCTGATATTGGGGACTTCTTCCCAGTCAACCAGAGAGAATCTTGCCCGTGTTTTTCTTAATCAAGATTTCGGCACTTTTGCGGCTTATGCAAGTAAGAGCATCAGAATTTACAGTACCAACCCATTTGAATTTAAATCAGAAATCAATGTGAATGGGGCCATTAATTTGTTTGCCATGCAAAAGAGTAGCTTATGTTATGTGTTAGCTGGTGACCCAACGGTTGCAATAGTGAATAGGAATCGTAATCTTGATTTTCAATCTAGGGTGTTGAATGTTAGATTCGGGTGGGAGAAGCTCATCGTCGTGCTTTTGGAGACTTTGAAATCGTGAGGCAGGTGCAAACTTGTAGAAACCCCCGGGGGTTGTGTGAAGTTTCACATGCCACTATGTATCCCCTAGTTATGGCATACCCGGGTGCCAAGGAGGGTTGTGTTACCGTATATGGATGGGCCGACAAATCCAAGAACTCAATTAAGGTAAACGATGGAAGGGTGGTTTGCATTGCTTTGAGCTTTGATGGCAGATTTTTAGCCTCGGCCTGTATCCATTTTGGATACGTCCAACGGGCATATCCTCCATAAGGTACGCCTGGATGTTGCTGTAATTAATAAATGTGATGTGATAATGGTAAATGTGGTTTGCTTATGTCAGTTTCGAATATCATTGCACTCTTAGCTAAATTTGAAATTTTGATGGAACTCAACAGGTTCTCTGTGGGTTGGAGGGAGACGGAATAGGCAACCTGGTATTGTCTCGTGACGCTGAATGCCTGGCCTTGTCGTTTAGTAACGGAACGGTGCAGGTATTCGGCCTCGACATTGATCGTATGCTAGCTTGTAGCGAGAGAGGCGGGGAACGTGTCAGCCACAAATGTTCAAAGCCATTGGCGAAGTTTCATCTAGAGGCGAGTAGGCGGCATGCTGTGGGGTTTGGAAGAACCGAAAATACAATTGTTATCGTCGCTGAGGATGGCAGCTTCTATCGATGTGAGTTTCCCAAGGCTGTTACTGGTGGAGAGGGAGATTGAACATCACAGGTTCATGGTACATATGCCGTAGTTCACTCAACCACCCGAGTACATACAGATCTGACAGTAGATAGAATTCAATACCCGGCGTTTTCTTTTCGACACCCTGTTATTACTATTACTATACGGCAGACTGATTTAGCAGAAGCCTCCACGTGACATTATGGCGGCTGGTAGATGTAGCTTCAGTCTAGATTTCATCTGTATAGTAAACAAACAAATAGTTCAAACTTCAAACCATATTGGGTCTGCCTACATTGGTTTGAAGTTTGAACTATTTGTTTGTTTACTATACAGATGAAATCTAGACTGAAGCTACATCTACCAGCCGCTATAATGTCACGTGGAGGCTTCTGCTAAATCTGTCTGCCGCATAGTAATAGTAATAACAGGGTGTCGAAAAGAAAACGCCGGGTATTGAATTCTATCTACTGTCAGATCTGTATGTACTCGGGTGGTTGAGTGAACTACGGCATATGTACCATGAAACTGTGATGTTCAAGCTCCCTCACCTCTCCACCAGTAACAGCCTTGGGAAACTCACATCGATAGAAGCTGCCATCCTCAGCGACGATAACAATTGTATTTTCGGTTCTTCCAAACCCCACAGCATGCCGCCTACTCGCCTCTAGATGAAACTTCGCCAATGGCTTTGAACATTTGTGGCTGACACGTTCCCCGCCTCTCTCGCTACAAGCTAGCATACGATCAATGTCGAGGCCGAATACCTGCACCGTTCCGTTACTAAACGACAAGGCCAGGCATTCAGCGTCACGAGACAATACCAGGTTGCCTATTCCGTCTCCCTCCAAACCACAGAGAACCGGTTGAGTTCCATCAAAATTTCAAATTTAGCTAAGAGTGCAATGATATTCAAAAGTGACATAAGCAAACCACATCTACCATTATCACATCACATTTATTAATTACAGCAACATCTAGGCGTACCTTATGGAGGATATGCCCGTTGGACGTATCCAAAATGGATACAGAATCTCCCCTAGAATCTGCCGAGGCTAAAAATCTGCCATCAAAGCTCAAAGCAATGCAAACCACCCTTCCATCATTTACCTTAATTGAGTTCTTGGATTTGCCGGCCCATCCATATACGGTAACACAACCCTCCTTGGCACCCGGGTATGCCATAACTAGGGGATACATAGTGGCATGTGAAACTTCACACAACCCCCGGGGGTTTCTACAAGTTTGCACCTGCCTCACGATTTCAAAGTCTCCAAAAGCATAGCTGTATACGTTTTGGGTCCCGGTTTTGTGAAGAACCGAAAAATCCAAAAATTAATCATGAAATATCCGGAAAAGAAAGAAAATAAATTTGGTGCGAGAATTTTTCAGAAAATGTGAGCTTTCCAAGAATTTCCCATAATTTTTTTGGACTTTTCAATTTTTCACGAAACCAGTCCCTGAAACGTATTTTCACATTTCCGAGCCATTCCAAAAACATTTTTTTAAAATTTCTTGTAACACATTTATTTTCTTTATTTTACAGATTTTTCATAATTTTTTGGAGTTTTTCAATTTTTTACGAAATTGGTCTCTGAAACGTATTTTCACATTTCCGAGCCATTCCAAAAATATTTTTTGAAAATTTCTTGCAACACATTTATTTTCTCTATTTTACGGATTTTCCATAATTTTTTGGGACTTTTCGATTTTTTACGAAATCGATCCCTGAAACGTATTTTTACATTTTCGAGGCCTTACAAAAACATTTTCTGAAAAATTCTTGCAACACATTTATTTTCTCTATTTTATGGATTTTCCATAATGTTTTGGGATTTTTCGATTTTTTACGAAACCGGTCCCTGAAATGTATTTTCACATTTCCGAGCCATTCCAAAAATATTTTTTGAAAATTTCTTGCGACACATTTATTTTCTCTACTTTAGGGATTTTCCATAATTTTTTGGGACTTTTTGATTTTTTACAAAATCGGTCCCTGAAACGTATTTTTACATTTTCGAGGCCTTCCAGAAACATTTTCTGAAAAATTCTTGCAACACATTTATTTTCTCTACTTTACGGATTTTCCATAATTTTATGAGAGTTTTCGATTTTTTACGAAACTGGGCCCCGGAACGTATTTTCATATTTCCGGTCCCTTCCAAAAAAATTTCTTACACCACATTTATTTTCTTTATTTTCTTGATTTTCCATAATTTTTTGGGATTTTTTCGATTTTTTATAAAACCGGGCCTCGGAACGTATTTTCACATTTGGGATAGAACTTGGGTATAGCAGCACTGATTTTGTTTGTATATAGATATTTAAACGTCGGCTAAAATTTATTATTGAATACAATAGAGATATTTTAAACGTGAGCTAATCAGGAATCATTTGAGCAACACAACTCAATTACATCATTTAGGCTAAAAATTTAAAATCCATTTATAGTCTATATCCAAATCCATATCTTAAGATATGGATATGGATTGGATATGGAAGAATCCATTTAAAATGGAATTTGAATGGATATATTCATATTCAATCCATTGTCATCCTTACCCACCAACCAACAACAACATCAAATAATATAATTTCAATTAATAATAATAATAATCCTGATGGATACGGATATAGAAGAGAATCAAAACGCAGAGAAATTGAACATTTAAAAAACAAACTAACCTTCAAACGGCTTTGAATTACAATCGAAATCAGTGTGACCGCACTTCCCGGGAAGCACTATCACAGTTGGATCTGAAAATTTGTATTGGCATCATCATTATTCAGACAACTTCAATGACAGAGAAAGCAAAAACATAAAGGATGAATAGATTGCAGATGAAGAGAGAGCGGAAGTACCATCCATGGCTTGAAAAGTCAGAACAGCAAGATTGCAGGCTTAGTTCCCGTGAATTGTTGGACAGGGAGATGAGATGAGAAAGAGAAGGGAGAGATGGCTTCAAAAATCAGAAAGACCGCTGAGAATTGCAGAGAAGGGAGTGGGATTGGAGGGTTTTGATCAGATTGAAGTTTGAATTTTTAGCGTATAAGCCGTTGGATCATAATAAGTCGGGGGTGCTGCTCTTTATAACGGCTATAATCAAATTATTAATATTTTATAATTATTAATATAAAAACTGATACAGTATCTTTCCCATTCGTACAATAACCAACTTGATAAAGTTTAAATACAAAAACCTTGCCTGAATTTGCTTGCTCAAATTGATAATTTTCTGAAATACGGGCAAAGTTGGCTCTTTAGCAGAAGGAGTTTCTTCTTCTTTGCTCGATTCACCATCCTCATTCAGAGAACATGTAGTCTCTGGAATTGATTCTGAATTAACAATCACAAGCTCATTCAGATCAGATCCTGATTTTATCACGCTTATGATAATGCTAGCAGTATAGCCCAAGATAATTGACTCCAAAGTATCAACTAGTTTGCATAAAAAATAACAGTAGGAACGAAATCAGCACCTAATTACGGCAATTCAGAACCTACAACAGACTCCTCACTATTTTTAGATCTTCCCTTCGAACTAGCACCTAATCTGAAAAAGAGCAAAATAAAAATCAGCTAATCCAAATATCATCCAGATATTAACGGCAATTTGATCAAGAACAGAAGAATCGTGAACAACCCATATAGAATAAAACTAAAACGCCTTGAAATTGAACATCTGAAAACCAAACAAACCTTCGAGCGAACGGCTTCGAATTTCAATCGATATCTGCAGTACCACGGTTGGATCTGAAATGGAAGTTTTGGCATCATCATTAATCAGGCGATTTCAATGACAGAGAAAGCAAAAACATAAAGGATGAATAAACTGCAGATGAAAGTACCATCCATGGCTTGAAAAATCAGAACAGCGGGGTTTCCATAGGATTGAAATTTGAATTTTAAGCTTATAAGCCGTTGGATCAAAATAAGCCTGTGAAATTTGGGGTACATCTAACGGCCATAATCATATGATCGAAACAAAGGTACAAAAACTTTCGTTTGATAAGCCCAATCCCAGCCCATTAGTCTTTCTTTAGGGTCATATCGACCTGTTTAATGGGCCGGGATTGATCGGGCCGATGTTAATTTTGTCCGGCCCAAGCCTAATCCAGCCCATATAGAATTTATGTGTGGGCCGGGCCTTGATTTAGATTTTCATTCTCAAGCCCAACCCGATCCGATCCGATCCGTCAATTATTTTAAAATAATTTATTTATATATTTATTAAGAACTTTTTTATGAAAACCTCAAATTGTATAATATATAAAAACCATATGTCCATGTGACTACGAGCCCAGAAAAAACATATTTATTAATAATTAATAATATATAAATGTAGATTTTTAATTATATATATATATATATATATATATATATATATATATAGGGTTGGGTCGGTTTTGGATTTTTATATAAAAATTAAGTCCAACCCATTATATATCCGAGCTTTGGCGGAGGATCTGGGCTGAATCGAGCTTATATTAATATACGTTTGCCCAAATCCGACCCACAAACGTCGGGTTTGGGCTGGTCAGTTGGGCCGCGTGATTGGAGAGCTATAATCATATGTTCTAAATTAATACAAATAAATTTGCATAACAAATATTTTTCTGTTTAAAACATTTTTCGGTCCATTAATTTGGAACTCGTTAGATTACTTACTAGGATTGAATCAAAATTTTTAATTGAGACTTGAAGTCGGTACCATGCAAACCATTCGGTCATTTACAACATTCCTCATTAATTATACAAACTTCTTATTGTTAGCAACAATTGGTGATAGAAGTAGAATAAATTTAGAACGCGTACTTATTAGAGACTTAGTTATAGGCCTAGGGCCGGCCATCAATAGAAGTAGAATGAGCGACAGCTCAGAACCTTCAATTATTAAAAGGCCTCAAATTTTTTGGGTTTATATAATTATATGAGTAAAAAATAATTAAAATATAATATCACGAAGCATGGGTGTAGAGTAGTTCAGTGATAGAGGAATTCGCTTACCACCGACATATTTTGTTCTTTGGTCCCGCACTTATATTTTTCTTTCTCTCCTGTTATTTATTGATAAGGCCCTCCATCTTCTAATGTTTTTTTTTTCTCCCAAGATTTGCATATTAATATTATTTTACAATAAAACCCCACTTTCTTATGTTTTTTTTCTCTGGACATTTAATGATAAAACCCATTTTTTTCATTAAAACATTTGAATTTATTTTTTTACATACATCTTTGTTTACATTAAAATTAAACATTAATATATTTTTCTTTTTTATTTATACTATTTATTTTAAAATAAATAGATGTTATTATAGTTAAACTAATGGATTTGTAAATTAAGCTTTCTTATGTTTTTCTCTCTCAATATTTAGTGATAAGGTCCCATTTTTTTCATTCAAAACATTTTAAATTTACTTTTTTACATACTTTGTTTACATTAAAATTAAACAGAAATCATTTTTCTTTTTTTATTTATATTATTCATTTTAAAATAAATAGATGCTATTGTAGTTAAACTAATGGTTTTATAAATTAATGGTTATCGATTCATATAATAATTTTTAACAAAATAAAAAATAAAAAATATTTTCATAGATAATTATGTATTTTAAAAAACTATTTAATTTTTTCAATATATATATATATATATATATATTGAATTTCTTATGAACCTTTATATTAAAGTAATGGGATGGTTGTATTGTCTCGTGTTTTTCAAATGAAGTTTTAGGACTTCATTTATATATATATATATATATATATATATATATATATATATATATATATATATATATATATATATATATTATCAATTTAATTAGGTAAAATATAATAATATATATGAAATAAATCATATAGCTACATTGGTTAATGACAAATGTCTAAATGGTTGAGGCTATTTTTATGACTAGAATATGTCATTAATTTGAGCCGCATGAAAATGAGGTAAGATTAATTTAATATAAGCGCAATTTTTAGAAATTATTATTAAAATTAAAAGTGTTAAACATACTTTATTTTATATAGGACCCACATTTCATTTTTCAGCGCCTCAAAAATTTTCAAGACAGCCCTGTATATGCCGTACTGCTTCCAAATTGAATGCATAAATATGGTTATAAAGTTTACTTCTCCTAGCATCATGTTTTTGTCTTGCATGCTTGTTATATGGTTATAAAGTTTACTTCTCCTAGCATCATGTTTTTGTCTTGCATGCTTGTTATACGGTTATAAAGTTTACTTCTCCTAGCATCATGTTTATATATATATATATATATATATATAAAAGTTAAGTTGGTTGTAAAAGTTGAGACTAGTGACATGCTTTAACTATATGTAAATATAGAAAGTCTGCTTCAGAGCAATCTTATGGCGCATTCAAGATACGCAATTTGAAGTTGCATGTCATTAGCTATGAATGTGATGCTTTTCAACTGCAAAAGCATTAGATAGCTACAAGACAGCTCAAAAGTTAAGGCATGCCAACATTAAAACTGATAAAAAGAGCAGTGGCGGAGCCGTGGCTCAAGTTTTGGAGGGGCACAATTCCAAACACACGAAAATAAGTGACAACACTAACGAAGATAATAGTAGGTGATTTCGGACAAAAGAGGGAGTGGTTTTGATCATTTATCTATATATAGTACTAGTGATATCTAGAACATAACCATGTTATTTGACACTAGATTATTTATGTAACTTTTAGCTAAAAAGTTGTCCATCATCATCATCATTTATTTTTTTTTTTTTTACAGTTGATAAACGAAACAATAGAAATGAAAAGAAATACAATAAACATCAAACTTTTAAAAGAAAAAAACAAAGATAAAATAATATTGTTACTTAACGTATATAAATTTTATTTATTTTAAAAATTATAATATTACAATTTAATAAATAATAAGGAAAAAAATAAAAATTGTATAAAATAAAATAAAACATGAAATTTTTAAAAAAGAAAAAAATGTAGAGATATATTTATATATGTAATTGCCATTAATAAGAAATTTTATAAATTTAGGAATAAACTATCGGCCGAATACATCAAGACTCCCTTAAATTTATCTCTAAACACCTATTTGCTCCATAAACTTTTAAATGTTCCAAATAACACCCCAAACTTTCATAAAAGTTCCATAGTTATATTATAATTCCATGCATTTAAAATAAGTTGATTGCAGTGGCTAATCTCTTAAGTATATATTATCATTCCATGCATTTTCAACTTTTATTTCTCCATTTCTTTTTGGATGTAATTTTTTGGAGATAAACAAGCAAGAATTAGTGAATTACATAGTCATATTTTTTCCAACATTTTGTTAAAAATTTTAATATCATATGCTTAACTTTAACAAAACATACGTATAAATAAACTTTAAAATTTTTACTATTTATCTTTTAAGTTGTACGAGTGAAATGTTAAAAGTAAAAGTAAACTATGTAGGAAAGAGTTGAGTTTTTACTGAAACATAATGAAAAAGGTTGAATATGTGAGATGTAATCAATTTTGTTTCTTAGGGTGAAAAAAACATGGTTGTTAAACTCGGCACATCCACTCGATTCGTTGAAGGTAAAGGGTTAAGGATTGATGGATCAACTGGAGTTGAACTGGTTAGAATAAATTTGTTAAAAGAATTATTATTTTCAGTATTTAAAAGATTAAAATATGATACAATAACTTGTTAACTAACAAACTAATTATTTTTATATTCAAAACAAAATAAAGTTTAGATTGAAAAGTAAAAATAGTAAAAAGGGAAGCATAAAATAAATAAAAAAACTTATGATTAATAGTTAAAATGAAAAAAATATCAAAATTATTGGTTTTAAGACTATATATAAATTTAAGTATTACAAATTTTATATCATGACACAAATTTTTTTAAAAAAAATGGACATTAAGAGTAAAAAAACTAGTTAAATTAACTTCATTAAAATTTAAAATCATATAAACTCTCTAAGCTATAATTTAATATATGCTTACTTAAATATTAAACAAAAAAATTTTAAACTATTAACCCAATAACCTGACATCGGATCATCGATTCAACCGATTTTTAACGGATCATTTAATAATTAATTTTTAATATAAATCGATCCGTTTAATCATTAAATTCAAATTTTTCTGATCTGACTGGAAAAAATGTAAATGGGAAGGAAGTAGTAAAAAGTATTGTAGTATAAGGAAAAAGATTAGCTTTTATGCAAAAAAAAAAAAAGTACCACGAGAAATGAAATAGTTTAAAAAGTACGGCATCTATGTAAAAATAATTCACATTTCTAATTTTACTTTTTTGACAATTTTTTTTATTTCTCGTATAATGAACACTATGCCATTTTTTTTAAATTGTAGTATTTTTTGGTATAAAATATTTATATCAATTTCATATTTGTTATAATTTTTTTATACTTGTGTTGATTTATATGAGTTTTATATATATTTTATACAATTATATCAAATATCGAAGATATAAAGATTATTAGACTAAGTGTTGGAAATACTCAGTTCGTCTAAGAATGAGTCAATCGGATCAAATGGTTTGATTCAATTGTGATAATTGGATTTAATTAGAGAATAAAATAAGTCTAAGGACTTAATTGAAAAATTAAATTATAATTAAACTTTAAAAATTTAATTATAAATAATTAAAAGCTCAAGGGCTTAGTTGCCGTTAATAAAAAATTTAATTCTTATGTGTATGCATCCGGACGTGCGATACATGGTAGGTGGAAAATTTATTTTTCATTTTCATCTTAATATACCAAGAACACTTTCTCTCACCCGAAATTTTCGATAACTTGAGTTTTACATCATTCTTCGTCAAATTTCTGGAGAAGTTGTGAACAATGACTCAATTTCGATACACTGTGGGTTAATCAACGACTTTGCATTAAATCATGAAAATTTATGATTTCGGACACGGAAAAAGATACAATCCGAATTCATTTCGATTTCCATCACCAAGTATAAAAATATGAAAACAGTATAAGATCAATATACTAAAGCTAAATAGCAAAATTATTACAAAATGTAAAATAAATATATAATATAATATTAAGCCCAAACAACATCCGAATTATTACAAAGAATAAAATCACCAGATATAATATATATTATATCAAATATAAAGAAGGTACGATACATATCATAACACAATATAAATAGGTATGAGATCTATTATTCTAAAAAGGAAGTATTTTCTAAAACTAAAATTTAATATCTTATATTTGTATATATATGGTGAGTAGCTAATGCAATTGTATGAGTGTGCCCATGGGCTAAAAGGGAAGTTCGTTATTTTGGATTATAATTTAATATAGCTTAATTTAATTTAGTTATATATAGTTATAAATTTAGGTTAAAATCAATTTATTTTAATTCAGTTTACTTTAACTCAATTTAAATTAATTAACTACAATTCAATTCAATTCAATTTAACTTTTCAAATTTAAAAAAAAACAAGTCCCAGGACATTTAGTATTAATAATGTTTCACATTCAAATTATTTATCTTAACACCTTTTTTTTATTTTATTTCCTATCATTTAGACTATTTCTCCTTTCTAAATAGTAGAATTCTTTTCAACTTCAATTAAAAATGTTATTTCGTCTTTAGTTCTTCCTGAATTTTTAAATCGCGCAAAAAAATTGTGGTGCTCAAATTTGGTTCTCTTTAAACGACATGCCGTATAGAAAGTTCAAATTCTCCTTTTTGTCTTCTTCTCTCCGAAACGGCGTCGTTTAATCTCTTGGGTTTATTTTCGCCATCGTCACCTGCAAAGCTCCGAACTTTATCCACCCTTATCTTCTTCTTCCTCCTCCTCTGGTTATTATGCATTCAAAAGCATCGCCAATTATGCAGCCATTCACTTTGACAGCGTCACTTTCTCGATCTTCTCAAACTCTCTATACCCATTTTCTCTACACCAAACTTACTCGTTCAATTTCTCCCAATTTCAAACCTAACCCTAAATTCCACGCTCATATTCCCAAATCCACCCTTTTGTTACAGAATTGCAGCTCTATAACTGCCAAGCCTTCCTCTGAAATTCGGAGGAACCGCACCACTAAGTCTGAACCTGACGAGAAGCTCCGTGCTCTCCGGGAGCTTTTCTCCAGGCCCGGGATTGGTATCGACGCCTATATTATTCCTTCTCAGGACGCTCACCAGGTTCGTTTATGAGCTTAGTAATTTGCAATTGAGTTTTTGCTTTTGTGATTATTAATTTGGGTTTTGTACTTTTCTGTTGTTTTTGTTTCTGATGGGTACTTTGGGATGTGGTTTGTAGAGTGAATTCATTGCTGAATGTTATATGAGGAGGGCTTATATATCAGGGTTTACCGGAAGTGCTGGCACTGCTGTTGTCACAAAGGAGAAGGCTGCCCTTTGGACTGATGGGCGTTATTTTCTTCAGGTTAGTAAAGAATATGCTTAAATTCACCCTTTTTCCTCGATGGCATTAAGGCCCTGTCCTTTTCAATTTATGTTCGGTCCAGTAGTGTACTGCACTGTTCACTACTTATAAGTACTTGTAAGTACTGCATACATATAAATTTACACTGAAATAAGTATTTATCCAGTTCAGTTCAGTACTGCTACTTATAAGTTGAAAAGAACAGGACCTAAAGCTTAAGTTATTTGTTATTTCCGTTTGCTGAAGTGAAGATTTTTAAAAAAAAAAACTTGCTGGGAGCTGGAAATGGTAAAGGCTGTCTTTTTCTTTGCTTTTGTGACTAGGCTGAGAAGCAGTTGAACTCAAGTTGGACCCTCATGCGTGCTGGTAGTCTCGGAGTCCCGACAGCAATGGAATGGCTAAATGATGTTTTGCCTCCTGGAGCTAAAGTTGGCATTGATCCTGTGAGCAATTTCTCAACCCTCTGAATTAGTCCAAATAGAAATGATTGCATTGGAATATCGGTCCGCTATGAGTCTGCATGTTTTTTCTTCAACCTTCCAAATTGATTTGTGATACCACTTCATCGTTGATGTTGTGAAGGGAGCAGTTTCTCTTTTCTTTTGATGCTGCCGAGGAGTTGAAGGATGCTATAGCTAGAAAGAATCACGAGCTGATTTACTTGTATGATTTAAATCTTGTGGACCAAATATGGAAGGATTCAAGGCCGAAACCTCCAAAGAAACCAATTAGAGTACATGACCTTAAATATGCAGGTGTGAATGTGGAGTCAAAATTGTCTTCCTTGAGGTCTGAGCTGCTGGATGCCGGTGCATCTGCAATTGTTATTTCTATGCTTGATGAAATCGCATGGCTGCTGAACTTGGTAAGAATTCCAGTTCGCTATTTTGAGACAGTTCTGGTTAACTTACATAAGAAAAATAGAGATTCAGCATGAAGCTATTATCAATCATGTGTTAGCATTTTATTATATGGCAACATATAAGATGAAGGAAGTACTACTGAATTCTAGGATAAATTATATAGCATGTAATAGTGAAAAGTAAAATTGTAAGTAAGTATGAAGTAATCCTTTTTTTTTGCAGAGAGGGGGTGATGTACCTCATTCTCCAGTGACCTATGCTTACTTAATTGTCGAGATTGAGGGAGCCAAATTATTTGTGGACGATTCTAAAGTCACACCTAAGGTATTGAATCATTTGAAGGATGCTGGTGTCGAATTGAGGCCTTATGATTCTATTCTTTCTGAGATAGAAAGGTTAGTTCCACACCTGTACTATATTTGCATATACAACACTGCCAAAATATTCTAAATCGATCTGTACTCTTGGGAAGAGGTTATAGTTTCCACTTGTACTCATAGTCATTTGAAGAAAAATCTACATTTTAGCTTCCTTAAATGTGCATAAATATCCATCCACGTTTGCAACAAGGAACTGGCTTCACTGCCAAGTTTAAATTGAATAATATATGAGAAAATGCTAGTTGTGAGACACATAAACATTATCATATCCCATAACATGCAAATGGATGCCCTTAAAGATGTGTGGCTTGTACCTACCTAGTTTTGCTTCTCGGTAGTATAGCATTATACTCGTTCATTTTCATTTCAAGTGGTAAAATTAAGTTTCTTCATCTTTTCAGTTTGGCTGTGCAAGGGATTGAACTATGGCTGGATAGTTCATTTGTAAATGCTGCTATAGTCAACATTTATAGGTCTGCATGTGATGGGCATCTGGAGAACCTCAGGATTAACAATAATAGTAAGGCTAAGAAATATGATGGTTCCAACGGTCAGCCTCTTGGACCTTCTGGAGTTTACAAGGCATCACCAATATCTCTAGCAAAAGCGGTGAAAAACCCGGCTGAGCTAGAGGGCATGAAAAATTCACACCTAAGGTAATTGACGTTCATCTTTGGAATATTGTTTGGGGAACATATGAAAAGTGTTTAGTTTTATTTGCATTCACATTGATGATCATGTAACTAATAACACAAATTAATGTTTAGATCTCAAATGAGATGTTTTTACCCAAGGCTTGGTGAAGTCAATTGATATTATTTTTGCTCTTGATTTTCTAATGAGAAGTTTTGTATATGATATTTTGGGAATTTTATGGACCATGATGCCTCAGTAATATGAAACTAGATTGTCAGTTACTGTATTTCATTGAATTTTCACCTTGTTTTGTACCTGTTAATATTACTTTAACCGAAGAACATGTTACACTAGGGATGCAGCTGCTCTTGCACAGTTTTGGGCCTGGTTGGAAGACGAACTACTAAAGGGTGTGAAACTGACGGAAGTGGAAGTGGCAGATAAGCTTCTCGAATTCCGTTCAAAACAGGCTGGCTTTGTGGATACTAGCTTTGATACAATAAGTGGTATATAGCTTATGTATTCTCTTGCAAATGGCTGCTTATTCAACAGTATTGTTGTATAGAATTAGTTCGCTGACTTCAATGTGATGCTCTTAGGTTCTGGTGCTAATGGAGCTGTTATACACTATAAACCTGAAGTGGAGAGCTGTAGCGTTGTGGATCCAAAAAAGCTCTTTCTATTGGACAGTGGAGCCCAATATGTTGATGGAACAACTGACATAACCAGGACGGTACACTTTGGTGAACCTACTACTCGTGAGAAGGAATGCTTTACTCGGGTTTTACAGGTGCTTTTTTCTCTGAGTCTTTATTTTATCTAACAGCTAGCAGTGAATCACATTTTTTGAAGGAATGCTTCACCCGGGTTTTACATGTGCTTTTCCCCCGAGTCTGTCTTTTATCTAATAGCTAGCAGCTCGGTAGCATTGTAACAAACTTGTGCTGCTTCTAAAATATAGGTTTAGAAACTGTGGGGAAATGTGTAAATAATGAAAATAGAATGGTATATTTATAAATATAAGTACATTTGTATCGTTTTATTCTTGTAGAAAATAGAAAAATAACACAATAATAAAAAGAAACACGATTGTACTCTACAAGAAAGCATGAAAGAATTGTAAATTACTATTTGGGAGTATTAGCTGAAAAATAAATTTTAGTCTGGAATAGTGATAATCAAAAAAAAATTTTTTTTTGATGAAGTAATCAAAAAATTTGAGGATAATTTGCTGGACGGAAAATGTTTCTCTAATCCGACGCAGGGTCATATGTGCAATATTGCAATATATTTTCTCTCCTTTTTCAACCTCCTAATTTCTAATAAGACTGAGTTTTGCGTTTGAAAACTGGATGATATTATTTTCCGTTGCAGGGTCATATAGCTCTTGATCAGGCAGTATTTCCTGAAAATACACCTGGCTTTGTGTTGGATGCATTCGCTCGATCGTCTTTGTGGAAGATAGGGCTTGACTACTGGCACGGTAATTGGCATGTCTTTGATTCAAATTATTTTTGATCGAAATTTTTTTTGCAAGATCACAAAGAGATGATAGTCATAATGTAGAGCTTAATTAGATGACTTTCTTGTTTTAATTAACTATTCAGGGACTGGACATGGCGTAGGAGCTGCATTAAATGTTCATGAAGGTCCTCAAAGCATTAGCTATCGATTTGGAAATACGACTCCCTTGCAAAAGGGCATGATAGTAAGCAATGAGCCAGGGTATTATGAAGACCACGCTTTTGGAATTCGCATTGAGGTACTACGGTGTTTCGGTTTATCAAAATTATGCTTAGTTGATAGAAACAAATACAGATTTAAAGATTTAGAAACAGACAGAAGAAATAAAGCTGTTATTTAACTGTGAGAATATAAAAACAAGGATTAGGATGGCCCAAATGATTAAAATATGACTGGTTTCTTTTGTTGCATTCAGTTATTTATTTTTCGCTTTTAAAAAATCGAGGTCTAATTATCGCACCCTGTCTGCAGAACCTCCTACATGTGAAGGACGCCGACACTCCAAATCGCTTCGGAGGGGTTGAGTATCTAGGATTTGAAAAGCTCACGTTTTTCCCCATTCAGGTACATGATAATTCCTACAAAGATGATAGTTTATTGTGACTTTTGAGGTTCAGGAGAAGTAATCAGTGTCTTTTTCATTGACTCAAAAGAAGCAAATTATCTTGGGAAGGTTTCCTATACTTGTACCTGAGATAATGGACATATGCGCTATGGTCAACAACTATTGTTCGGAATATAGTATAAATTATTATCCATTAACTCAAAACCTTACTTTGGCCTTTTTGTGCTGGAAAATGCATATAGAAGACAAATTCAAGCTACTGAAAAAGATCTCTAGGATATTTTCTTGCTGGCCATGTGAATATTGACTTGTAAGAATGTCCTTTAATTTATATATGAGTTCGTCGATGAAACTCTTGAAATGTTTTGGATTAAGTAGTTGTTCATGGTCATTATGGTCTCTATCTTTAACAACAGTTTTGGTTACTGTTTCTTTACACAACACATTCTATATTGGAATTGTTTTAATAACTGCCATTTATGTGATCAAGTAAATTCACTTGACCTTTATGGTTACTTTATTTTGTTTCTTTCTGTAAGTGTAATAAGCCCGACTTTTATTGCAGGCAAAACTTATAGACATATCGTTGCTCTCAGCTGATGAGATTGATTGGCTCAATGATTACCATTCACAAGTTCGGGAGAAGGTAAGACAAAAATCAGAATTTGTGCGAAATGCTACGTTTTATGCTATGAATTTTTATTGGCCAAGTAGCTGCACACATCCTGCGCTAAGAAGAAAGGATAACATAATTTTTAGGCTTCTGGGTTCCTTTCTTCAATCCAATTAGGGAAAGAAAAACCTAATCTTTATTGAATCTGGGTGGCTTAGGATTCGATTCCATCAGGGACATGAGTATTTATTTGGTTGAGGTTTTAGTCGTCTTGCATCTATTTGTGAGAAAAAAAAACGTTTTTCAGCTTCCAATGTCACGTAAAATTCATTGCCCTTGGACATGTGTTTTTAACCAGATAATATTTATCGTTTGAATACATTTCATTGTCTTCAAAATTCTGAGATTAATGTCTGATCTTGCAGGTTTCGCCATTGTTGGACAGTCGTGCTCGTGAATGGCTTTGGAACAACACAAGACAACTTGTCAAACACTGATCCACCCACTCAAAGTCATGGATAACAACAGCAAAATACTATTTTCTCAAAAAACCATTTGTACATGTAAAGTGCATATTTCGAACCTCTACAAAATTATGTCTTGTTGAATATAATCCCAGTTTATAGCTTGCATTTAATGTAATATCATAGGTTTCCAATGCATCCCAGTTGAAATTGACATGTCCGGACCTAATAATTTAGGGGCCTAGCCAAATTGGTATTAAAAATAGTAAAATGGAGCTCTTAACAAAAAAAAATGATGTTGAAAAAGACCTGCTTTTTTAAAATGTAAGATTTGAATCATTGGTTTCTCACACAACTTTAATAAATATTTCACGAATTATTCTAACATTAGTTATTGTTTATTTTTATCTTTTAATTAATAAGAACCAAGTCTTTAAACAAAAAGAAATTTTTAGGCTCCTTCCGCCTATAGGATCTCGGCCGAGTCTGGAAGTTGGTGGACGCTAATACAAACACGCCAATATAGGCAATTACGTGCCATAAACAATTACATAATTAGTGACCAATAACACATTCTCTTGTGCATATTATTCCAGCATAAGAAAATTAAGTGCTATAAATAGTTACCTAATTAGTGACGGACCAATAATAACACATTCTCTTGTGCGTATTATTCCAGCATAAGAAAATATTGAGCGCATCGACAAGAAAATTTATGTGATATGAGGTTAGCTAGCACAATACATGGCTACCTCTATTACATCTTCGGCGGTATAGGATTTGATGTAGCCAACTGAGTATACATATTTGATATGGCCTCCCAGAAGTATTCCTTTGCTTGAGGCCTCTTGATCTGTGAAGGCATTCAAATCAAGCATTACAGTAATATTATCTTGCATACTGTAACACAAATGAGTATCCATTATATTGTAGTTTGAGCTATTAGTTAGTCTCTATATGTATGGTGTTAAATTCACAAAAAAATATCGGAACAAATGAATTCCCTCAAATTTGATGGATTTCATTTCTATTTCCGATCTTTTGTGCTTGGAATGGACAAAAATTGGATTTGTAATCCTTGGAATCGGAATTCCATGGAATTCATCATGCTATAACCAAATCCCGCTAAAGTGGGTGGAATTTGCAATTCCTCATTCCATAAGAGTAAAATCCATGAAATTGAACTCTATTCTAGATTTTTTTATCCCTCTGTTAGGAAACATTCTTTTTCCAGGAATCAATTCATTTGAAATCATTTTACATACAAGATTCAAGAATTTTATACACAAAATAATTTGAAATGAATTGAATTCCCTTAAAGAACATATTCAAATACACCCTATATGTTATGCCAAGAATAGGAATTCATTTGGAAATGAATTCTCAAATAAATTTCATCTTTGGAGTTCATTTGTTCCAATCAAACCCTTAGTTTAATTTTCAGTCTACCAACACCAATTTGATGACCAGGGGTGTAGGAAAAGTTTAGCTGCCTTACCTTAAAAGTCGGAGTGAGTAAGCCATTCTCTAATGTAAAAGGTTCAGGCACCAATGTTACAGCTTTTGCAAATTCAAAACCTCTCAGCTGCAATTTTGTCAGGAAAATAAAAATTAATGAAATACATTAATGCAATCTGGCAGATAATTAAGAGTGTGATTCCAAAATCCAAATAGAATTACCTGTGCCTCTTTTCCAACCTCATCCATCTCAGCAAGAACTGCAGACCTTGCTCTTACATCATTGCACAATTGTCCTAAATCATGAAACTGCAAATGGATATAACAAAAATTTAACAAATGAACCCAGTCAGGAAAAAGGATCTAAATAATATTCTTTGTCTGTTTCACTCATGAATCAAATCAATATTATAGTTTATGATTCCTCTAACAGAAAGCAAAAGCCGAAAGATAAGTGATACAATTAAATACGAAATTTCTGAAGCAGGGGTGTTCATTTCAAAAACCACAAACCTTGATTCCCTCAGACACAGCCCAATCTCTTATTACATCGGGGTCCACAGCAACTATAGCTACTAAAGAGGAGTTAAAGCTGTCGCCTGCAAAGATGTTTGGCACGCTGTGGATATTTGAAAACCTTGAAAACTAAGATCATTGATCAGGAATGTAACACAAGCTTTAATACCGTATATAAAACACTGGGCAGCAAATCTGCATTTGGCATAGACATTCTCAATCTTCTCTGGTGCAATATACTCGCCTTGAGCCAACTTAAAAATGTTTTTCTTCCTATAAGAAATGGACAATAACAGAGACAATGGAGGGCCAGGAGAGTAACAATGATACAATATTTATTGTCAAGGACGTGACTTTAGAGTAATGTCAAATGCATCACTGATGTGAAATATTAAAATAATTGAAGTTAAACAAAGCTAGCGTTTTGACCTATCAATAATTTTGAGACGCCCTCCAGGTAGCCATAATCCAATATCTCCAGTATGCATCCATCCATCATCATCAAATACTTCCCTCCTGTCCAATTCGGCAGGCTGTCAGACATTTGGACGATGAAACATATAGCTGTTATTAACAAATAAATTTCAAAATATCCGGAAAATATAGAAAATAAATTTGGTGCAATAATTTTTTAAAAAATGTTTCCGGAAGGGCACGAAAATGTAAAAATACGTTTCGGGGCCCGATTTCGTAAAAAATCGAAAAATCCCAAAAAATTATGAAATATCTGGAAAATATAGAAAATAAATTTGATGCAAGAATTTTTCAAAAAATGTTTCCGGAAGGGCACGAAAATGTAAAAATACGTTTCGGGGCCCGATTGCGTAAAAAATCGAAAAATCCCAAAAAATAATGAAATATCCGGAAAATATAGAAAATAAATTTGTTGTAAAAATTTTCAAAAAATGTTTCCGGAAGGGCACGAAAATTTGAAAATACGTTTCGGGGGCCCGGTTTCGTAAAAAATTGAAAAATCCCAAAATATTATGAAATATCCGAAAAATATACAAAATACATTTGGTGCAAGAATTTTTTAGAAAATTTTTATGGAAGGGCCCAGAAATGTGAAAATACGTTTTGGGTCCCGGTTTTGTGAAGAACCGAAAAATCCAAAAATTAATCATGAAATATCCGGAAAAGAAAGAAAATAAATTTGGTGCGAGAATTTTTCAAAAAATGTGAGCTTTCCAAGAATTTTCCATAATTTTTTTGGACTTTTCAATTTTTCACGAAACCGGTCCCTGAAATGTATTTTCACATTTCCGAGCCATTCCAAAAACATTTTCTGAAAATTTCTTGCACCATATTTATTTTCCCTATTTTCCGGATTTCCCATAATTTTTTGAGATTTTTCGATTTTTTACGAAACTGTTCCCTGAAGCGTATTTTCACATTTCCAAGCCATTCCAAAAACATTTTTTTAAAATTTCTTGTAACACATTTATTTTCTTTATTTTACAGATTTTTCATAATTTTTTGGAGTTTTTCAATTTTTTACGAAATTGGTCTCTGAAACGTATTTTCACATTTCCGAGCCATTCCAAAAATATTTTTTGAAAATTTCTTGCAACACATTTATTTTCTCTATTTTACGGATTTTCCATAATTTTTTGGGACTTTTCGATTTTTTACGAAATCGATCACTGAAACGTATTTTTACATTTTCGAGGCCTTCCAAAAACATTTTCTGAAAAATTCTTGCAACACATTTATTTTCTCTATTTTATGGATTTTCCATAATGTTTTGGGATTTTTCGATTTTTTACGAAACCGGTCCCTGAAATGTATTTTCACATTTCCGAGCCATTTGCAACACATTTATTTTCTCTACTTTAGGGATTTTCCATAATTTTTTGGGACTTTTCGATTTTTTACAAAATCGGTCCCTGAGACGTATTTTTACATTTTCGAGGCCTTCCACAAACATTTTCTGAAAAATTCTTGCAACACATTTATTTTCTCTACTTTACGGATTTTCCATAATTTTAAGAGAGTTTTCGATTTTTTACGAAACTGGGCCCCGGAACGTATTTTCATATTTCCGGTCCCTTCCAAAAATTTTTTTTGCAAATTTCTTGCAGCACATTTATTTTCTTTATTTTCTTGATTTTCCATAATTTTTTGGGATTTTTTCGATTTTTTATAAAACCGGGCCTCGGAGCGTATTTTCACATTTGGGATAGAACTTGGGTATAACAACACTGATTTTGTTTGTATATAGATATTTAAACGTCGGCTAAAATTTATTATTGAATACAATAGAGATATTTTAAACGTGGGCTAATCAGGAATCATTTGAGCAACACAACTCAATTACATCATTTGGGCTAAAAATTTAAAATCCATTTATAGTCTATATCCAAATCCATATCTTAAGATATGGATATGGATTGGATATGGATGAATCCATTTAAAATGGAATTTGAATGGATGTATTCATATCCAATCCATTGCCATCCTTACTCATCAACCAACAACAACATCAAATAATATAATTTCAATTAATAATAATAATAATCGTCATGGATACGGATATAGAAGAGAATCAAAATGCAGAGAAATTGTGTAACGCCCCCCCTCTATAGGAAGCGCCACGGTAACTATAAACACCCAATAAACAACTCTACTCTACTATATAGAGTTCAATACTTATAGATTTACAATATGTACAAATACCAATATAATGTTTTAGACTCCAAATTATTCTCCAAATATTTCTTAATGCCACTTTACATTTCTCACTCTCTAGTACATGCCATTATTCTACAAACCATAATATTACATTAAATTACAAATCCACCTCGAATCTTTCCTTAATTGCTCTTTAAGCTGATCCACCTGTACCACTTTGGTCCAAGCTATCTACAAGTTCTCCACCTACGCGTAGAAAATCAACTACACGCTAAGCAATTTGCTTAGTGGTGTCCATAAAAAAAATATAACAACTTTGAATATTTTTAAAATAGAAACCAAGTATATTTATAAGTCAAAAATAAATTAACCAACTTTATGGAACCAAGTCACAAAACTTATATAGTAATCCTTTCAAAGTATAATCAAATTTATATCCAATTTTTTCCAAACACTTTAACCACATATTGCCCAAAGTAAACAAGTCCTGAATAACGGTAAAATGGATACGGGAGCGGACAAGCCCGAAGCCAAAGCTTCAAAATCAATATATCGGTCAAGCCCGAAGCCGAAGCTTCAAAAAATCATTATATCGGTCAAGCCCGAAGCCGAAGCTTCAATATCAATACATATATATATATATCATAATATCGGTCAAAGCCCGAAGCCAAAGCTTCAATTGTTTGTACAGTACTGTACCCCCCTTTATTGGCGCCAATCTACCCTGACCCGTATTCTACTCGTTTAATAAGGGCAATAAATCAAAGTAACATCTTAAAAATTTCAGTATAAACCATCAATCACAATTCAACATAACTTCAGTAATTAAGAAATCCAAATCCCAAATTTTTAAGCATCAAACTTCAATTAAAACTCAATATCATACTTTCCAGAATTTTTTTTCCAGGTTTCATAACCTGACTTCCCCTGCATTTTTCACTATCAAAACATCATCCAATCGACTTCTAAACACAATTAGCCACATGTCTCAGCTTTCCAAAACCACCAGAATCACAGAAATCCAAATTTTATAACCAAAGTTATGATCAAAATACTAAACAGTGTACAAAGCTGAGATTTTCCGAAACAGATTTCATGACTCAACTTCAAACGAAAATTTTACATTAAAAACGAACGAAATTCAACAAGATTTCTTCTGAACATATGTTCTTTACTTTATGCAGATATCAATAGAATCAATAATCGTTCAAATCGGATTTATATAACGAGAGAAAACATTAAAATAAAACAGGTATATAATCTGGAAAATTTCCCAAAAAACCGAGAAATCGAAATTCGGGACACAAACCTTTTTCTATGCTCTTTCTAGCTCTCTTCTACCCCTTTTGCCTTTGATTTACTTGCAATAGCTTCCTCTATAATAGCCATATATAATTCTATCAAGATATTGCATAAATAAACTTCCTAATACCATAAATATGCTTAATCTACCATGAATTCTACTAATTAAGCTTTAATTTCACCAAAAATCACTCACCTCAAACTCGGGTTACTATTCATCCGAATCTTAATTTCTGAAATCCTCCTCTTCTAGTCTTGATTGACTGAAATTGATGATGATAGAGGGCTTAAGGATCGATTTCTAACAAGAATTCGAAGTTGAATCGAAGAAATCAGAAGTTTTTGGATTATGAAAATTTTTGATTAAAGAGAGGAAGAATGGAGAAGGAAATGAAGAAATGAGATAAGGAAATGAAGAAATGAGATAAGGAAATGAAGATGCCGTAATGTATTGATTTTCTTTTTTTTTTTTTTCAATTTCCAATAATGCCCCTAATCAAATAATTAAATATCCATTTCATCCCTCTTACTTAATTAGCTCTTATTTCCTCATGTCTTATATCCAATAACAATAAAAATAATTTTCTATGATATTTTTAATACCATAGTAATTTATTATAAGCAAATTTTGGAAATTTCGGTTCGTTACAATTCTCCCCCTCTTATGAATTTTCGTCCCGAAAATTTCCTGAAAATAATTGCGGATATTGAGTTTTCATTGTATCCTCCGGTTCCCAAGTTGCTTCTTCAACCTTATGATTCCTCCAAAGTACTTTTATCAAAGGTATAGACTTGTTTCTCAATTGTTTAACTTCTCTCGCTAAGATTTGTACCGGTTCCTCTTCATATGTCAGGTCGGGTTTGATTTCTACGACATTAGGAGATAAGATATGTGATGGATCTGAACTGTATCTCCTTAACATTGATACATGGAACACATTATGAATTTTGTCGAGTGTTGGGGGCAGTGCCAACCGATAAGCTACCGGTCCAACCTTCTCTATAACCTCATATGGGCCAATGAATCTCGGACTGAGCTTGCCTTTCTTGCCAAATCGCAGGACTTTCTTCCAAGGAGATACTTTGAGAAACACTTTATCTCCCACTTCATAAGTAATGTCTTTTCTTTTTAGATCAGCATAAGATTTTTGTCTATCCGATGCAGCCTTCAATCTTTCTTGAATAAGTTTTACCTTCTCTTTTGTCTCCTGAATCAAATCCACTCCCACAATCTTGTTTTCACTAAGTTCGGTCCAATATAACGGAGTTCGACATTTCCTTCCATACAATGCTTCATATGGCGCCATTTGTATGCTTGACTGATAGCTGTTATTATAGGCAAACTCCATGAGGGACAAATACTTATCCCAACTTCCTTCAAATTCAATGATACAACTTCTCATCACGTCTTCCAACACCTGAATTACTCTTTCAGATTGACCATCTGTTTGAGGATGAAATGAAGTACTGAAATGAAGTTTGCTACCTAAGGCCTCTTGCAACTTCTTCCAAAGTCTCAAAGTAAATCTTGGATCTCGGTCAGAAATGATTGAAATAGGCACTCCGTGTAGCCTTACTATCTCATCTACATATAACTGAGCCAACCTATAAAGTGAAAAATCCATCCTAACGGGAATAAAGTGGGCAGACTTTGTCAATCTATCTACAACAACCCACACCGCATCATGTTTCTTCTGTGTAAGTGGTAAAGATGTCACGAAGTCCATTGTGATTCTTTCCCATTTCCATTCTAGAATTGTTATAGGTTGCAACAATCCAGAAGGAACTTGATGTTCTGCTTTCACCTGTTGACAAGTTAGACATTGAGCAACATAGTTAGTAATGTCTTTCTTCATTCCATTCCACCAATAATGGCTTTTCAAATTTTGGTACATCTTATTTGCTCCTGGATGCATCGCATAAGGACTACTATGCCCCTCTTATAAGATATTCTTCTTTAATTCTTCATTGTTTGGCACACATAGTCTATCTTTAAAATATAGACACCCATCTTCTCGAACCATATAGTCATCTACGATACCCACTTGTGTCCATGCTCGAATAATCTTTAAGTCATCATCTTCATTTTGTGCTTGCTTAACCTGTTGTAGTAGTACAGGTTGAATCTTCAATTCTGTAATTAAGGCTCCACTACTGGTAAGAGCTAACCCCGTATTCATAGCCCTTAGTGCCATCATTGTCTTTCTACTGAGAGCATCTGCCACTACATTAGCCTTTCCTGGATGGTAATCAATAAGACAATCGTAATCTTTAATGAATTCCATCCACCTTCTTTGCCTTAAAGTCAACTCTTTCTGTGTTGGTAAATATTTCAAGCTTTTGCGATCTGTGTAGATATAACATTTTTCTCTATAAAGATAAAGTCGCCAAATTTTCAAGGCAAATACTATTACAGCCATTTCCAAATCATGAGTGGGATAATTCCTTTCATGATTCTTCAATTGCCTGGAAGCATAGGCAATCACTTTTCCTTCTTGCATCAAAACACACCCAAGACCACTCTGTGAAGCATCACTATAGATTACAAAATCTTTTCCAGGTTCTGGTTGGGTAAGGATGGGTGCTTTTGTTAATATCGCTTTCAACTTCTCAAAACTTTCTTGACACTTGTGATTCCACTCAAATTTTGCATTCTTTTGAAGTAGTTTCGTCAGTGGGGCAGCAATGACTGAAAATCCTTTCACAAATCTTCTATAATACCCTGATAAGCCAAGGAAACTCCTGACTTCCGTAGGGTTCTTTGGTGGTTTCCATTCGACAACTGCTTCTATCTTTTTAGGATCCACTTTAATTCCTTCTGCAGAAACAATATGTCCTAAGAAAGAAACTTCTTCAAGCCAAAACTCACATTTGCTAAGTTTGGCATACAATTTATTTTCCCTCAAAGTTTGGAAGACTATTCGCAAATGTTGATCATGCTCTTCCCGTGACTTAGAATACACCAAAATGTCATCAATGAAAACGACTACAAACCTGTCTAAATATAAGTAAAAGATACGGTTCATGAGGTCCATAAATGCTGCTGGTGCATTAGTTAGACCAAATGGCATCACCAAAAATTCATAGTGCCCATATCTGGTTCGGAAAGCCGTCTTTGCAATATCATCATCTTTCACTCTCATCTGATAGTAGCCCGATCTCAAATCAATCTTGGAGAAGTATTTGGCACCCTTGAGTTGATCAAATAAGTCTTCAATCCTCGGTAATGGATACTTATTTTTCACTGTCAATTTATTCAACTCCCGGTAATCAATACATAATCGGAGCGACCCATCTTTCTTCTTAACAAACAACACTGGTGCACCCCATGGGGATATACTCGGGCGTATGAATCCTTTCTCTAATAATTCTTGCAACTGAATCTTCAACTCTTTCAGTTCAGCAGGCGCCATTCTATATGGTGCTTTGGATACTGGTGCGGTACCCGACAATACATCAATTGTGAATTCTACCTCTCTTTTTGGTGGCAACCCTGGTAGTTCTTCTGGAAATACATCGGGAAAATCACATACCGTAGGAATATTCTGCAATTCTAACTCACCTTCCTTCAATTCTAGAGTGAAGATTAGGTAGGCCTGACATCCCTTCCTAACCAGCCTTTTAGTCTTCATAAAAGAAATTACATTACAGAGATAATCTGATCTTTCCCCTACGATAACTATTTCTTCTCCATCTGAAACTTGAAGTGACATTCTTTTGTTTTTGCAATCCACCACAGCTCGATGTTCCGATATCCAATCCATTCCCAAGATAACATCATAATCTCGGAAAGGTAACTCAATTAAATTTGCATGGAAAAGTTGATGTTGAATTATAATAGGGCAATTCATGTACACTTTGTTTACTATCACACTGTGTCCTAAAGGATTAGTCACTTCAATATTTTCTCCTAATTCTTCTACATGCAACCCTTTCTCTTGTGCTAATGCAGTACATATATATGAATGAGATGAACCAGGATCTATCAAAGCATAAACATCATGATTAAAGAATGAAAATTTACCGATAATAACTTCAGTAGATTCTCTAGTCTCAGGCCCTCGGATTGCATAACTTCGCGCCATTCCTCCCGGTCTACCACTCTGTGGTGCTCGTTAAGCCACATCATGCCCACTTGAACGACTAGCATTTCCTTTTCCCCTTCCTCTTCCACCTTGCATTGTAGGAGTAGGAACTACTGTAGGTGCAGATGTACTTATCTGTCTTTGAGGATAATTTGCAATCAAATGTTCCCTTGAGCCACATTTAAAGCAAACTCTACCTTTTCCCCAACATTCCCCCGTATGCATCCTTCCACAATTAGAACATTATGGAATATTTCCTCTGCCTCGACCTGAAGGTACACTAATTGCTGACCCCGTACTTATGGTTTGTCTCGGTGAAAACCCTCTGAAACGAGATTGTGTTTGTTCTGATGTTCCCTTCTGTTTCTTACTTGGAGATTCTGAACTAGCTGGACCCTGTGATCCCTTTTGAAATCCAGACCTTTTAGCCATTCTTTGTTATCTATCTGAATTAATCTTCTCAATGCCCGTAGCAGCATCAACCAAGTCATTGAACAGTCTAATTCTTTGTGCAAGTAAATGCACTCTAATTTCATCATTTAGCCCATCTTCGAATCTCTTGCATCGCCTCACTTCACTGTCAACGATATCACGAGCATACCTCTCGAGTTTGAGGAATTGAACTTCATATTCTGATACAGTCATTCGTCCCTGTCTCAAAGACAAGAACAATTTTCTCTGCTCATCTTTGAATCGTTCACTAACGTATTTCTTGTCAAATTGTTCCAAGAAAAGACCCCAAGTGATTTCTCCGGGTCGCCTTTCTCTCACAATATTATCCCACCACCTCCTAGCTTGTTCTTTGAGTAGACCTTGCACACAGTCTAATCTCTCTTCATCTATAAAATGAAGCCTAGTCATACACCATTTAGTATGATCGAGCCAATCTTCTGCAATTGCAGGATTCACTGTATCCCCTTTAAAGTCATCAGCCGGAAGCTTCTTGATTCTTTCAAGAGGAGTTCTCTCCTCTCTTCTTTCAATGTGAGGTACTACAGGAACTTGGGGGATTTGTATGTTTCATAGTACTTGTGTGATTACTTCAGTAGTCATATGCTGAAGTAAAGCAGCTTGTGCTGGAGTAGGTTATTCAGGAAAGCCATGAACTGGTGGTGGTTCATGTCTTTGTTCATCCCTTTGTCTGATACGGACCGTACTCTCAGCATCCTCTTCCTCACTCTGGTTGTGACTACTACTAGCCATAACTTATTCCTGAAAATTGGACCAAAGTGGATCAAACAACTAACATAACATATTTATATCCTAAATGGCATGTACATACTAGTCCTAGAATCGCCTAAACCTCAGCTCTGATACCAACAAATGTAACGCCCAGCGCCACGGTAACTATAAACACCCAATAAACAACTCTACTCCACTATATAGAGTTCAATACTTATAGATTTACAATATGTACAAATACCAATATAATGTTTTAGACTCCAAATTATTCTCCAAATATTTCTTAATGCCACTTTACATTTCTCACTCTCTAGTACATGCCATTATTCTACAAACCATAATATTACATTAAATTACAAATCCACCTCGAATCTTTCCTTAATTGCTCTTTAAGCTGATCCACCTGTACCACTTTAGTCCAAGCTATCTACAAGTTCTCCACCTACGCGTAGAAAATCAACTACACGCTAAGCAATTTGCTTAGTGGTGTCCATAAAAAAAAATAACAACTTTGAATATTTTTAAAATAGAAACCAAGTATATTTATAAGTCAAAAATAAATTAACCAACTTTATGGAACCAAGTCACAAAACTTATATAGTAATCCTTTCAAAGTATAATCAAATTTATATCCAATTTTTTCCAAACACTTTAACCACATATTGCCCAAAGTAAACAAGTCCTGAATAACGGTAAAATGGATACGGGAGCGGACAAGCCTGAAGCCAAAGCTTCAAAATCAATATATCGGTCAAGCCCGAAGCCGAAGCTTCAAAAAATCATTATATCGGTCAAGCCCGAAGCCGAAGCTTCAAAATTAATACATATATATATATATCATAATATCGGTCAAAGCCCTCTATCATCATCAATTTCAGTGAATCAAGACTAGAAGAGGAGGATTTCAGATATTAAGATTCGGATGAATAGTAACCCGAGTTTGAGGTGAGTGATTTTTGGTAAAATTAAAGCTTAATTAGTAGAATTCATGGTAGATTAAGCATATTTATGGTATTAGGAAGTTTATTTATGCAATATCTTGATAGAATTATATATGGCTATTGTAGAGGAAGCTATTGCAAGTAAATCAAAGGAAAAAGGGGTAGAAGAGAGCTAGAAAGAGCATAGAAAAAGGTTTGTGTCCCGAATTTCGATTTCTCGGTTTTTCGGGAAATTTTCTAGATTATATACCCGTTTTGTTTTAATGTTTTCTCTCGTTATATAAATCCGATTTGAACGATTCTTGATTTTATTGATATCTACAGAAAGTAAGGAACATATGTTCAGAAGAAACCTTATTGAATTTTGTAACGAACCGAGATTTCCAAAATTTGCTTATAATAAATTACTATGGTATTAAAAATATCATAGAAATTATTTTTATTGTTATTGTTGTTATTGGATATAAGGCATGAGGAAATAAGAGCTAATTATAGTAAGAAGGATGAATTGGACATTTAATTATTTGTCCAAGGGCAATATTGGAAATTGAAAAAAAAAGAAAAAACAAACAAACAAACAAATACATCATCTGATCTGTATCTCCTTAACATTGACATATGGAACACATTATGAATTTTGTCGAGTGTTGGGGGTAGTGCCAACCGATAAGCTACCGGTCCAACCTTCTCTATAACCTCATATGGGCCAATGAATCTCGGACTGAGCTTGCCTTTCTTGCCAAATCGTAGGACTTTCTTCCAAGGAGATACTTTGAGAAAAACTTTATCTCCCACTTCATAAGTAATGTCTTTTCTTTTTAGATCAGCATAAGATTTTTGTCTATCCGATGCAGCCTTCAATCTTTCTTGAATAAGTTTTACCTTCTCTTTTGTCTCCTGAATCAAATCCACTCCCACAATCTTGTTTTCACTAAGTTCGGTCCAATATAATGGAGTTCGACATTTCCTTCCATACAATGCTTCATATGGCGCCATTTGTATGCTTGACTGATAGCTGTTATTATAGGCAAACTCCATAAGGGACAAATACTTATCCCAACTTCCTTCAAATTCAATGATACAACTTCTCATCATGTCTTCCAACACCTGAATTACTCTTTCAGATTGACCATCTGTTTGAGGATGAAATGAAGTACTAAAATGAAGTTTGGTACCTAAGGCCTCTTGCAACTTCTTCCAAAATCTCGAAGTAAATCTTGGATCTCTGTGAATAATCCATCCTAACTGGAAGAAAGTGGGCAGACTTTGTCAATCTATCTACAATAACCCACACTGCATCATGTTTCTTCTGTGTAAGCGGTAAAGATGTCACGAAGTCCATTGTGATTCTTTCCCATTTCCATTCTAGAATTGTTATAGGTTGCAACAATCCAGAAGGAACTTGATGTTCTGCTTTCACCTGTTGACAAGTTAGACATTGAGCAACATAGTTAGTAATGTCTTTCTTCATTCCATTCCACCAATAATGGCTTTTCAAATTTTGGTACATCTTATTTGCTCCTGGATGCATCGCATAAGGACTACTATGCCCCTCTTATAAGATATTCTTCTTTAATTCTTCATTGTTTGGCACACATAGTCTATCTTTAAAATATAGACACCCATCTTCTCGAACCATATAGTCATCTACGATACCCACTTGTGTCCATGCTCGAATAATCTTTAAGTCATCATCTTCATTTTGTGCTTGCTTAACCTGTTGTAGTAGTACAGGTTGAATCTTCAATTCTGCAATTAAGGCTCCACTACTGGTAAGAGCTAACCCCGTATTCATAGCCCTTAGTGCCATCATTGTCTTTCTACTGAGAGCATCTGCCACTACATTAGCCTTTCCTGGATGGTAATCAATAAGACAATCGTAATCTTTAATGAATTCCATCCACCTTCTTTGCCTTAAAGTCAACTCTTTCTGTGTTGGTAAATATTTCAAGCTTTTGCGATCTGTGTAGATATAACATTTTTCTCTATAAAGATAAAGTCGCCAAATTTTCAAGGCAAATACTATTACAGCCATTTCCAAATCATGAGTGGGATAATTCCTTTCATGATTCTTCAATTGCCTGGAAGCATAGGCAATCACTTTTCCTTCTTGCATCAAAACATACCCAAGACCACTCTGTGAAGCATCACTATAGATTACAAAATCTTTTCCAGGTTCTGGTTGGGTAAGGATGGGTGCTTTTGTTAATATCGCCTTCAACTTCTCAAAACTTTCTTGATACTTGTGATTCCACTCAAATTTTGCATTCTTTTGAAGTAGTTTCGTCAGTGGGGCAGCAATGACTGAAAATCCCTTCACAAATCTTCTATAATATCCTGCTAAGCCAAGGAAACTCCTGACTTCCGTAGGGTACTTTGGTGGTTTCCATTCTACAACTGCTTTTATCTTTTTAGGATCCACTTTAATTCCTTCGGCAGAAACAACATGGCCTAAGAAAGAAACTTCTTCAAGCCAAAACTCACATTTGCTAAGTTTGGCATACAATTTATTTTCCCTCAAAGTTTGGAAGACTATTCGCAAATGTTGATCATGCTTAGAATACACCAAAATTTCATCAATGAAAACCACTACAAACCTGTCTAAATATAAGTAAAAGACATGGTTCATGAGGTCCATAAATGCTGCTGGTGCATTAGTTAGACCAAATGGCATCACCAAAAATTCATAGTGCCCATATCTGGTTCGGAAATCCGTCTTTGATATATCATCATCTTTCACTCTCATTTGATAGTAGCCCGATCTCAAATCAATCTTGGAGAAGTATTTGACACCCTTGAGTTGATCAAATAAGTCTTCAATCCTTGGCAATGGATACTTGTTCTTGACTGTCAATTTATTCAACTCCTGGTAATCAATACATAATCGGAGCGACCCATCTTTCTTCTTAACAAACAACACTGGTGCACCCCATGGGGATATACTCGGGCGTATGAATCCTTTCTCTAACAATTCTTGCAACTGAATCTTCAACTCTTTCAGTTCAGCAGGCGCCATTCTGTATGGTGCTTTGGATACTGGTGCGGTACCCGGCAATACATCAATTGCAAATTCTACCTCTCTTTTTGGTGGCAACCCCGGTAGTTCTTCTGGAAATACATCGGGAAAATCACATACCGTAGGAATATTCTGCAATTCTAACTCACCTTCCTTCAATTCTAGAGTGAAGATTAGGTAGGCCTGACATCCCTTCCTAACCAGCCTTTTAGTCTTCATAAAAGAAATTACGTTACAGAGATAATCTGATCTTTCCCCTACGATAACTATTTCTTCTCCATCAGAAACTTTAAGTGACATTCTTTTATTTTTGCAATCCACTATAGCCCGATGTTCCGATAACCAATCCATTCCCAAGATAACATCATAATCTCGGAAAGGTAACTCAATTAAATTTGCATGGAAAAGTTGATGTTGAATTATAATAGGGCAATTCATGTACACTTTGTTTACTATCACACTGTGTCCTAAAGGATTAGTCACTTCAATATTTTCTCCTAATTCTTCTACATGCAATCCTTTCTCTTGTGCTAATGCAGTACATATATATGAATGAGATGAACCAGGATCTATCAAAGCATAAACATCATGATTAAAGAACGAAAATTTACCTACAATAACTTCGGTAGATTCTCTAGTCTCAGGCCCTCGAATTGCATAACTTCTCGCCATTCCGCCCGGTCTACCACTCTGCGGTGCTTGTTGAGCCACATCATGGCCACCTGAACCACTAGCATTTACTCTTCCCCTTCCTCTTCCACCTTGCATTATAGGAGTAGGAACTACTGCAGGTGCAGATGTACTTATCTATTTTTGAGGACAATTTGCAATCAAATGTTCCCTCGAGCCACATTTAAAGCAGACTCTACCTTTTTCCCAACATTCCCCTGTATGCATCCTTCCACATTTAGAACATTGTGGAATATTTCCTCTGCCTCTACCTGAAGGTACACTAGCCACTGACCCCGTACTTATGGTTTGTCTCGGTGAAAACCCTCTGAAATGAGATTGTGTTTGTTCTGATGTTCCCTTCTGTCTCTTACTTGGAGATTCTGAACTAGCTGGACCCTGTGATCCCTTTTGAAATCCAGACCTTTTAGCCATTCTTTGTTGTCTATCTGAATTAATCTTCTCGATGCCCGTAGCAGCATCAACCAAGTCATTGAACACTCTGATCTTTTATGCAAGTAAATGCACTCTAATTTCATCATTCAGCCCATCCTCGAATCTCTTACATCGCCTCACTTCACTGTCAACGATATCACGAGCATACCTCTCGAGTTTGAGGAATTGAACTTTATATTTTGATACAGTCATTCATCCCTGTCTCAAAGATAAAAACAATTTCCTCTGCTCATCTTTAAATCGTTCGCTAACGTATTTCTTGTCAAATTGTTCCAAGAAAAGGCCCTAAGTGATTTCTCCGGGTCGCCTTTCTCTCATAATATTATCCCACCACCTCCTAGCTTGTTCTTTGAGTAGACCTTGCACATAGTCTAATCTTTCTTCATCTGTAAAATGAAGCCTAGTCATTCACTGTGTCCCCTTTGAAATCATTAGCCGGAAGCTTCTTGATTCTTTCAGGAGGAGTTCTCTCCTCTCTTCTTTCAACATGAGGTACTACAGGAACTTGAGGAATTTGTATGTTTCGTAGTACTTGTGTGATTACTTCAGTAGTCATATGCTTAAGTAAAGCAGCTTATGCAGGAGTAGGTTGTTCAGGAAAGCCATGAACTGGTGGTTGTTCATGTCTTTATTCATCCCCTTGTCTAATACGGACCGTACTCTCAGCATCCTCTTCCTCACTCTGGTTGTGACTACTACTACCCATTCCTATTCCTGAAAATTAGACCAAAGTGGATCAATCAACTAACATAACATATTTATATCCTAAATGGCATGTACATACTAGTCCTAGAATCGCCTAAACCTCGCTCTAATACCAACAAATGTAACGCCCCCCCTTTAGGGAGCACCACGGTAACTATACTCACCCAATAAACAACTCTACTCCATTATATAGAGTTCAATACTTATAGATTTAATATGCACAAATACAAATATAGCGTTCCAAACTCCAAGTTATTTTCCTGCATTTTTCACTATCAATACATCATCCAATCGAAGAACTTTCTTCTAAACATAATTAGCCACATGTCTCAGCTTTCCAAAACCACCAGAATCACAGAAATCCAATTTTTATAACCAAAGTTATGATCAAAATACTAAACAGTGCACAAAGCTGAGATTTTCCGAAAACAGATTTCGTGACTCAACTTCAAACGAAAATTTCACATTGAAAACGAACGAAATTCAACAAGGTTTCTTCAGAACATATGTTCCTTACTTTCTGTAGATATCAATAGAATCAAGAATCGTTCAAACTGGATTTATATAATGAGAGAAAACATTAAAACAAAACAGGTATAAAATCTGGAAAATTTCCCGAAAAACCGAGAAATCGAAATTCGAGACACAAACCTTTTCTATGCTCTTTCTAGCTCTCTTCTACCTCTTTTGCCTTTGATTTACTTGCAATAGCTTCCTCTACAACAGCCATATATAATTCTATCAAGATATTGCATAAATAAACTTCCTAATACCATAAATATGCTTAATCTACCATGAATTCTACTAATTAAGCTTTAATTTCACCAAAAATCACTCACCTCAAAGTCGGGTTACTATTCATCCGAATCTTAATATCTGAAATCCTCCTATTCTAGTCTTAATTGACTGAAATTGATGATGATAGAGGGCTTAAGGATCGATTTCTAACAAGAATTCGAAGTTGAATCGAAGAAATCGGAAGTTTTTGGATAATGGAAAATTTTGGTAAAAAGGGAAATGGAGAAGGAGAAATGATGAATGATGAATGATGGATAAGGGAAGAGAAGAGGCTGTAAGTAATGTATTTGTTTGTTTGTTTGTTTGTTTGTTTTTTTTTTCAATTTCCAATATTGCCCTTGGACAAATAATTAAATGTCCAATTCATCCTTCTTACTATAATTAGCTCTTATTTCCTCATGCCTTATATCCAATAACAGCAATAGCAATAAAAATAATTTCTATGATATTTTTAATACCATAGTAATTTATTATAAGCAAATTTTGAAAATTTCGTTCGTTACATGATGAGTTGCGATTGTTCGTATCTGGTCTATAAAACATGGCATTGGCAAAACTTACATAAAGAGTTTTTGCAACGATTTCTGCAATTTTTGGTTCACTTTTCTTCACAACAAAAATTTATTCTAAGTTCTTGTCATTTCTGATTTTATCCGATTGATCTATTTGGTAGAACCGCCAAATAAGATTCAATCTGAAAGTGTTCATCACGACTTCAGAATTATCCATGCATCATTTTATCACATTTCTCCAACAAATATTGAGAGACGTTTTTTATAGACATTCAAGGCTTCATTCTACCGGAATTCCCTAACAAAGATTGAATCTTATTTTGTCGCTTGAAGCCCGAGTTTTTCACTGAATAGGTACGAATTCGATCCGTTCTCTTGCGATGATTGTTTGTGTCTCTAACTTCGATTTCTCGATTTTTTGGAAAACTTCCAGATTTTGTACCTGTTTTGTTTTGATGTTTTCTTTTGTTATATAAATCCGATTTGAATGATTCTTGATTCTATTGATATCTACAGAATCTAAGGAATATATGTTCAGAAGAAACCTTATTTAATTTCATTTGTTTTCAATGTGAAATTTTTGTTTGAAATTGAGTCGTGAAATCTGTTTTTGGAAAATCTCAGCTTTGTACACTGTTTAGTGTTTTGATCATAACTTTAGTTATGCAATTTAGATTTCTGTGATTCTGGTGGATTTGGAAATTTGGGACATGTGGCTAATTATGTTTAGAAGAAAATTTTTCGATTTGATGATGTTTTAATGGAGAAAAAAGGTAGGGGAAGTCAAGTCATGAAATCTGGAAAATTCTGAAAAATATGAATGTTTATTTTATTGTGTTGTAATAAAAGTTTGATGCTTTAAAATTTAGGATTTGAATTTTTTAATTTTTGATGTTATTTTGAATTATGTTTGATGGCCATTGTTGTTTTTGGTTGTTCATGGCGGTATAAACGTTCATTTTCTCGGAAAAAATCTTGATTCTCAAGTCATTTTGTGTAAACGACGTGTTTAGGTTAATTTTTTTGTGAAAAGAACTGCGCCATTGGACTTGGGACGTCGAAAAACCTTAGGAGGGGTTTTGTTGGTGGCCGGAATTGATTTTGAAATGATTTAAAATCCGAATTCGTTTCTCTACAGTTTGCAAGGGATTCTGAATCCGTTGCAAAATTCGCTGCAGAATGAAAAGTTGAGATGGTTCATTTGCGACAACTGTTTTTTGGCAGTTCATGGTTCATTGTGACGGTTTGTGAGGGATTCTATTTCCGTCAGAGATTCCGTCACAAAAAGGAAAAGTCAATGGTGGTTTATTTCGACGGTTTCTGAATGCGACGGTTAGGTTGTTTGTGAGGGATTATTCGTCCTTCAAAGTTTCCGTCACAAAATGAAAAGTCAGGACAGTTAGTTTTGTGACAACCGTTTGTGACGGTTCATGATCTGTGGTGATGCTTCATGTAGCAGTTTTGGCAACGCGTTTGTGATATATTGCGACGCTTTTATAAGTGTTGCCAGAAACAAGGCTACTGATTGATATGGTAACGATTTTCAGAGAGTTGCTAGAATATTTTTTTTGTGTCGCAAGAAAGAATGTAAGTGGAGCAGTTTTTGCAACACTTTAGTGAAATTAAGCGTCGCCAGAAACTTGTCTTTATCCAACTTTAACTGTCATCTAATGTGGCATTGGTTTAACTTTTGGGGTTGACATGTCAATGGTTGACTGACACGTGTCAGTAAAAATTCAAAGTTGATCGGTCAACATAATGCAACATGGCGCGTTTCTAATGGCTTCCTTCGGTTTTTGAAGGTTAGTCGGATACAAGTTATTTTGCTTATGAGGAGGATAGTTCTTCCACAAGTGGATGAGTGTTTCTTCTTAGGGGAGGTGCCACTTCTTGGGTGTCTAAGAAACAAACTTGTATGAGTGATTCAACAATGGAATCTGAGTTTGTAAAAAATGAGCATAATTTAACCGATCATATAACCAAAGGTTAAGAAAAGATCTTGTGCAAAAGTCGGCTATGGGGATGAAATTAAAGTCCATTTGAAATCTCTCATGTTAAGATACCCAATTCCCACCTAATATGACGTTGGGTGTTGAATTCAATGAGGAAAGCTTAACATCTAGAGATTGGAACACACTGATTAAGACATCACAAGGTGTGTGTTCAGACCTGCAAGTAAAGGAGGTTGAAGTTTAACTTCTTAATAGCCTTTTTGAAAAATTGCATACGTAGGTGCAAGAGTAAAAAGGCTACCTAGATAAGCATGAAGCTTAGCCGCTTCAAGAAGCTTGGACTTGGCTTTGATATGCTTATGAAGGATAAGGACACAAGGCTAGTAAAAGATAGTGTCAAGAAAGAACATGTTAGAATGTTGACTTATGTGTATATTATCTTCGAGTATTCAAGATGGATAGCCAAGGTTCAATCCATAGTGACACCTTTGGTATTCGAATATTTGGAATGGGTAATATACTAAGATGAAATTCAATCATCACGATATTTCATTTATGCATAAGTTTGTTATTTGTTGTGATATTATTTAGTTAATCATGGATTACACTAAAATGGGGGAGGATTGTTGGTATTTTAGTGTAATTGGATCAACTAGTTGACCAATGCAGTCGTAATATTTCATCGAACAAGTTAGGAGAGTGGGGAGTGCATGCTTATTCGAGTTCTATTACGATACTTAGCTTACGAGGGTCCGAGAGCTACCTTTCGCAACACTTCTGTTATGAACTGTTGCAACTACTCGAATGGACATATCTGTTCGCAATACTTCTGTTTTGAAGAGTTGCGATTGTTCGTATCTGGTCTATAAAACATGGCACTGGCAAAACTTACATAAAGAGTTTTTGCAACGATTTCTGCAAGTTTTGGTTCACTTTTCTTCACAACAAAAATTCATTCTAAGTTCTTGTCGTTTCTGATTTTATCCGATTGATCTATTTGGTAGAACAGCCAAATAAGATTCAATCTGAAACTGTTCGTCACGACTTCAGAATTATCCATGCATCATTTTATCACATTTCTTCAACAAAGATTGAGAGACGTTTTTTATAGACATTCAAGGCTTCATTCTACCGGAATTCCCCAACATTCAGAACTTAGATCTTTTACGAAACAATCTGACCGGAGTAATTCCACCAGATTTGCAAAATCTTTCATTTGCTCTATATTTAAATCTTTCTTTCAATGATCTTGAAGGCGAAGTTCCAACAGAAGGGATATTCAGCAATGTAAGCTTGTTTTCAGTGGTCGGAAATGAAAAAATTTGTGGCGGAGTGCCTGAACTGGGACTTCCAAAATGTTTAACCATGCCAACTCATGAAGAAAAATGTCGTACTCAAAAGTTAGTTGCCATTACAGCAAGTGTCGCTCTATTTGTTATTTCTTTGTCGGCGATTCTTGTCATTTATTACAGGAGGAAACCTGAACGAAGCAGTCCTGCAGTACCATCCTTACTGACAGATCCTCGTGTTGATGTATCTTATCGGGATCTTCACTGTGAGACAAATGGATTTTCATCCGATAATTTGATTGGCTCGGGCACCTTTGGTCTCGTATACAAAGGATTTCTCAATCAAATAGAAAAATATGTTGCTATCAAGGTGCTCAAACTGGAAGAAAATGGAGCTTGGAAGAGTTTCATGGCCGAATGTCAAGTCCTGAGGATTGTCCGGCAACGTAATCTTGTGAAGTAACTCACATATTGTTCTAGCTTGGACTATGCAGGTAACGAATTCAAAGCTCTGATATTTGAATTCATGGAGAACGGAAGCCTAGAGAAGTGGTTGGATCGTGATCATAACATCGATAATCAGTCTAGAAGCTTGAACTTTCTTCAGAGATTGAATATCGCGATTGATGTGGCCTCTGCATTGCATTATCTTCATGATCTTTGTGAAGGTCCAATCATTGATTGCGATCTGAAGCCAAGCAACATTCTTCTTGATGATAGTTTCGTTGCTCATATAAGTGATTTCGGTTTGGCAAAACTTTTCTTCAGCATCAGTGATGGATCTAAGAGCCAAATAAGCTCAATCGGAATGAAGGGGAAGCTCAATCGGAATGAAGGGGACTATCGGCTATGCTCCTCCAGGTAAAAGTTTTTTACCTTTCTTTTTCATTTGATACATTCAAATCCTTCTTTCTTCATGTATATTAATTGAAGAGCTCAAAGCTTAAACAACATTAATATAATCATGCATACAAGTTAATTTGCTCTCTCTAAAAAATTGAAGTTAATATGCAATAAAACTGCTCCTTTTTGCTTCTCATAAACAGAGTATGGACTTGGAGGGATGGCATCAAAAGAGGGGGATGTGTACAGTTTTGGGATCCTAGTACTGGAGTTATTCTCAGGAAAAAAGCCAACCGATGAAATGTTCACTAACGGGTTAAATCTCCATGGCTTTGTTAAAGATTTATTACCGCAAGCAATAATGGAGGTGATAGACCCAACTTTGCAAACAGGAGAAACAGAACGAGAAGCGAGAACAACAAGAGGCACGTCCATTATTGATTGCAATGGTAAACCAAAGAAAAGCTTGGTTTCAGTATTTAAAGTTGGATTGGCATGCTCAAACACATAATCCCAAAGAAAGACAAAAGATTGGAGATGTGGTTAAGGAATTGAATTTGATCAGAAGCACTTTTCTGGGAGTTCGGATATACGGATAATGATCAGGTACTAAGCAGTTTATCCCTTTTCAATTGGTTTCTAAATTATGCAAGTATTTTCAAAAGAAATTAACTAACGTTATGTTTTAAACCTGTTGATTATATATTAAACTCTACTCTTTCCAAATTGAATAATTTGAAGTGATTGTTACTTTGACTTCTTAGGAAAATGACACTTCCAGAAGTAGTGTAGTGCTAAGCAATTGTGTCAAGTATCTGTAGAAGAAGAAAGGATCAATGGTTCAAGCTAGTTAAGTTACTCATTCGGTTAATTCAGTTAAGGTAGTTATTGTGTTTACAGCTGATGTTATTTACCGTTAGCAGTTATTTCCTAAGGCTGAGTAGGCCATATCTATCCTGAATGTGTTAGCTTTGTTTCGGGTAGTAATGTTATAATGATTACCAATGAATTATGTCTCTCTAAATTTGCAACTATCTGTTAGTCTTCATTTCTGGCTGTTTTCAATTTTAAAACAGAACTACCAAACTGTTATAGCAGAGCTATTTGTCCAACCATATTATATTTTCTCAAAACTTAACCTTTTCATCCTGTCACACTGTCACGGTCCTAATTCACCCCGAACAACTTGTGAGTCTTCCCTAAAAAAAAATGGTGGTTATTGCTCCTACTACACTCCTTAGCAAAATTAATATTTTTTCGTGTGAATGGGGCAGAAGTTTCAATATCTCTGTTTATGTTGAAGGGGAAGGCTGAGCTAAGTTGACATTATGGTTGTCAAAGCCATGTTGTTTGATTTATATGCACGTTTTCCATAAATCACATGAATGAGTCCAATTGAATCATGGTATTCAATAAGTCATTAAGTGGAATTATCATGGGTGCACTAAACAAATTTGATGTTGCCAGCTGAGTATACATATTTGATAGTTGATATGGCTTCCGCGAAGTATTCCTTTGCTTGAGGTCTGTTGATCTGCAAAGGCATTCAATCAAAACATAAAAACTCAAACAAAAACTAAAGAGGAATTCTTCTTCAGCTTTTACAAGTACACTGGTAAAAATAATATCCAAAACGATTTTACAAGTACAAGCAATTAGAATTTATATTCGAGTAGAAGGTGATGAAATATGTATAGGGAGTGAGTAAGCCATTCCCTAATGTTACATCTTTTGCAAATTCAAAATAGGTACCGATAAGTTTCAGCTAGTAAGTTGCGTAAATAATATCGCAATACATGAAATCACCAAGTGAGCTTTGTTAAACAAAGCTAGTGTTTCGGCCTCTCAATAATTTTGAGATGCCCTTGAACAAAGCCTCGTTTGTGCTACTGTTTTAGGATTCTATTCAAATTCCTGAACCATGATTTAATTACCTTCAAACTATTTTGGTGGTCCTTTGCCCAGGCAGTTTGGGATTAGACTTGTTGAATAAGAAATAACATTTTTTTTATAGAGGATTTGTTAATTGTATTATGATTTCAGAAATTGTTTTCTAAGAAAATGGTCCAACATGTATACCAAATGTCTTGTGTAACCCATCAACCATTTTTGACAAGTGTAATTCAACAAATAGATCTGCTAAAAGCCTAAAATCATAGATGAGATTATTCTCCTACAAAAAAAAAACAAAAGGTAGCAAAATATCCATTCATTTGTCAAATAAAACCACAAGTTCAGCAATAGCATAGGCAACTACTGTTAATGTATATAATAACACTAACTATAAGCATGGAAATGAGAGGTAAACATAGCATTGATTTATCAGCTAATTCTTTTTCTTTTTCTCGTGTGAATAATATGATTGGGTGAAATCAACGTCTCAATACACTTGGTTGCCTCATGAATAATACATAATGAATCATCTATCTTTATTTCATCAAACTTTTCCTCTTCCTTTGATGTCCATAGGATGTCTTGCTTGTTATGAAACATGACTCGAGTACCACTACCACTCCTAGAAATATATAGTGGCAAAGGATTGCTCACGTCAGATGTAGGCTTTGAACTAATATTATGCAAATGAATCCAAGCGTGATCCTTCCACATCCATATCTCCTCAACATACTCTCGTCCAACAAGGCCAAAGGAAGAACAAAGACATCATTTGTGTTCTAATAAATGTGCATATAGAAATCTGTAGATGCAATGTTTGGTATGTGCAGCTCCAGAAACTTGTCTTCTCAACTATTTCAAGATAAGATATATGATATGGTTCTACAACCCAGTAGAATACTCTATTTATAACGGTGGCTTTTCCATTTACAACACAAAATTCATCAATGTTAGGAGGGGATGCAATTAATTTCCACGAATTCGATTTCATGGAGAAAACATGACACGTGGATCCAAACTTCCATATAACCAACTTAAGATCATTAGAGACTCGATCATAATTTAACCCATGAGCAAAGGAATCAACTGATCCATGGTGGAGAATGACTGGAGGACTCGAATATGGTACTTTTCTCAACTCTCTAGTGAAGAAGTGTTTCTTGATGGGAAAGGAGAAGAAGTGTTTTGGATCTGCTGGCGGAGGCTTGTTTGCATGGTCGGGGCACATTGGGGATTTGTAAGCCATGAAAACTGGATTTAGGATTTGCGGTGAGACTCTTTTGCAATGTTATTAAAACCGGACCATGCAAACAAGCCTCCGCCAGCAGATTCAACCGGAAAAACCAGAAACCGGCCACAAGTCCGGTCCGGTTGATAAAAAATAATTGTTTCATTAAAAATCGGACTTGACCAATTCAAACTGGAATGAACCGGCGAATTGGTAAACCGATTCTTATGAATTTGAAAATATGAAAATAATTATTTACTAATTTATTATTTTAACTTTTATATTGTTAGTATGACAGAAAATTTACTTTAATTTAGTTATTATTTTTTTACAGTTTATAAAAAGAAATAAATTAGTATTTATTATTTTTTTCATTTAAAGACATCTATTATTTTATATAATATAATGTAAAAAAACTGATTATTAATATTAACTATTTTAATTTTATTCCATAAAAAGTTATTATTTTTTTAAATATATTATTAATATATTTCTTTTCATAAAAATTTATCATTAATATCCACTATTTTTAGAAATCTTCCACTGACTACTTATGCCTATATTGGACAAATGAATATTTGGTGTATAATATTTTTCAAAGTATTTATTAAAAAATCATACTTTCAATTGAACCATAATTGAACCCAATTGAACCATTAAAACCGTGTACCACTAACTTCACCGGTTTTATGATCGATCCGATTTCGACAACATTTGTAACGAACCGAAATTTTCAAAATTTGCTTATAATAAATTACTATGGTATTAAAAATATCATAGAAATTATTTTTATTATTATTGTTGTTATTGGATATAAGACATGAGGAAATAAGAGCTAATTATAGTAAGAAGGATGAAATGGACATTTAATTATTTGATCAGGGGCATTATTGGAAATTAAAAAAAAAAAAACAAATAAATACATACATACTTACAGCTTCTTCTTCCCTCATCCATTTCCCTTCATCCCCTTCACCTCCATCTTCATCTTCTTCTCCTTAACCCAAAAATTTTCTATAATCCTAAAACTTCCGATTTCTTCGATTTAACTTCGAATTATTGTTAGAAATCGATCCTTAAGCCCTCTATCATCATCAATTTCAGTCAATCAAGACTAGAAGAGGAGGATTTCAGATATTAAGATTCGTATGAATAGTAACCCGAGTTTGAGGTGAGTGATTTTTGGTAAAATTAAAGCTTAATTAGTAGAATTCATGGTAGATTAAGCATATTTATGGTATTAGGAAGTTTATTTATGCAATATCTTGATAGAATTATATATGGCTGTTGTAGAGGAAGCTATTGGAAGTAAATCAAAGGCAAAAGGGGTAGAAGAGAGCTAGAAAGAGCATAGAAAAAGGTTTGTGTCCCGATTTTCGATTTCTCGGTTTTTCGGGAAATTTTTCCAGATTAAATACCTGTTTTGTTTTAATGTTTTCTCTCGTTATATAAATCCGATTTGAACGATTCTCGATTCTATTGATATCTAAAGAAAGTAAGGAACATATGTTCAGAAGAAACCTTGTCGAATTTCGTTGGTTTTCAATGTGAAATTTTCGTTTGAAGTTGAGTCATGAAATCTGTTTTCGGAAAATCTCAGCTTTATACACTGTTTAGTATTTTGATCATAACTTTGGTTATAAAATTTGGATTTCTGTGATTCTGATGGTTTTGGAAAGCTAAGACATGTGGCTAATTGTGTTTAGAAGAAAGTTCTTCGATTGGATGATGTTTTGATGGTGAAAAATGCAGGGGAAGTCAGATTATGAAACCTGGAAAAATTCTGGAAAGTATGATATTGATTTTAATGAGTTTTAATTGAAGTTTGATGCTTAAAAATTTGGGATTTGGATTCTTAATTACTGAAGTTATGTTGAATTATAATTGATGGTTTATACTGAAATTTTTAAGATGTTACTTTGATTTATTGCCCTTATTAAACGAGTAGAATACGGGTCAGGGTAGATTGGCGCCAATAAAGGGAGGTACAGTACTGTACAAACAATTGAAGCTTTGGCTTTGGGCTTTGGCCGATATTATGATATATATGTATTGATATTGAAGCTTCGGCTTCGGGCTTGACCGATATGTTGATTTTGAAGCTTCGGCTTCGGGCTTGACCGATATATTGATTTTTGAAGCTTCGGCTTCGGGCTTGACCGATATATTGATTTTGAAGCTTTGGCTTCGGGCTTGTCCGCTCCCGTATCCATTTTACCGTTATTCAGGACTTGTTTACTTTGGGCAATATATGGTTAAAGTGTTTGAAAAAAATTGGATACAAATTTGATTGTACTTTAAAAGGATTACTATATAAGTTTTGTGACTTGGTTCCATAAAGTTGGTTAATTTATTTTTGACTTATAAATATACTTTGTTTCTATTTTAAAAATATTCAAAGTTGTTATATTTTTTTTATGGACACCACTAAGTAAATTGCTTAGCGTGTAGTTGATTTTCTACGCGTAGGTGGAGAACTTGTAGATAGCTTGGACTAAAGTGGTACAGGTGGATCAGCTTAAAGAGCAAATAAGGAAAGACTCGAGGTGGATATGTATTTTAATGTAATATTATGGTTTGTAGAATAATGGCATGTACTAGAGAGTGAGAAATGTAAAGTGGCATTGAGTAATATTTGGAGAATAATTTGGAGTTTAAAACATTATATTGGTATTTGTACGTATTAAATCTATAAGTATTGAATTCTATACAGTGGAGTATAGATATTCATTGGGTGATTATTGTTACTTTAGCGCTCCCTATAGGGGGGGCATTACATTTGTTGGTATCAGAGCTGAGGTTTAGGCGATTCTAGGACTAGTATGTACATGCCATTTAAGATATAAATATGTTATGTTAGTTGTTTGATCCACTTTGGTCCAATTTTCAGGAATAAGAATGGCTAGTAGTAGTCACAACCAGAGTGAGGAAGAGGATGCTGAGAGTACGGTCCGTATTAGACAAGGGGATGAACAAAGACATGAACCACCACCAGTTCATGGGTTTCCTGAACAACCTACTCCAGCACAAGCTGCTTTACTTCAGCATATGACTACTGAAGTAATCACACAAGTACTACGAAACATACAAATCCCTCAAGTTCCTGTCGTACCTCACATTGAAAGAAGAGAGGAGAGAACTCCTCTTGAAAGAATCAAGAAGCTTCCAGCTGATGATTTCAAAGGGGATACAGTGAATCCTGCAATTGCAGAAGATTGGCTTAATCATACTAAATGGTGTATGACTAGGCTTCATTTTACAGATGAAGAAAGATTAGACTGTGTGCAAGGTCTACTAAAAGAACAAGCTAGGAGGTGGTGGGATAATATTGTGAGAGAAAGACGACCCGGAGAAATCACTTGGGGACTTTTCTTGGAACAATTTGACAAAAAGTACGTTAGTGAACGATTCAAAGATGAGCAGAGGAAATTGTTCTTGTCTTTGAGACAGGGACGAATGACTGTATCAGAATATGAAGTTTAATTCCTCAAACTCGAGAGGTATGCTCGTGATATCATTGATAGTGAAGTGAGGCGATGCAAGAGATTCGAAGATGGGCTAAATGATGAAATTAGAGTACATTTACTTGCACAAAGGAATAGGGTGTTCAATGACTTGGTTGATGCTGCTACGGGCATTGAGAAGATTAATTCAGATAGACAACAAAGAATGGCTAAAAGGTCTGGATTTCAAAAGGGATCACAGGGTCCAGCTAGTTCAGAATCTCCAAGTAAGAAACAGAAGGGAACATCAGAACGAACACAATCTCATTTCAGAGGGTTTTCACCGAGACAAATCATAAGTACGGGGTCAGCGGCAAGTGTACCTTCAGGTAGAGGCAGAGGAAATATTCCACAATGTTCTAATTGTGGAAGGATGCATACAGGGGAATGTTGGGGAAAAGGTAGAGTCTGCTTTAAATGTGGCTCAAGGGAACATTTGATTGCAAATTGTCCTCAAAGACAGATAAGTACATCTGCACCTGCAATAGTTCCTACTCCTACAATGCAAGGTGGAAGAGGAAGGGGAAGAGGAAATGTTAGTGAGACAAGTGGACATAATGTGGCTCAACAAGCACCGCAGAGTGGTAGACCGGGAGGAATGGCACGAAGTTATGCAATCCGAGGGCCTGAGACTAGAGAATCTACCGAAGTTATTGTCGGTAAATTTTCATTCTTTAATCATGATGTTTATGCTTTGATAGATCCTGGTTCATCTCATTCATATATATGTACTGCATTAGCACAAGAGAAAGGGTTGCATGTATAAGAATTAGGAGAAAATATTGAAGTGACTAATCCTTTAGGACACAGTGTGATAGTAAACAAAGTGTACATGAATTGCCCTATTATGATTCAACATCAACTTTTCAATGCAAATTTAATTGAGTTACCTTTCCGAGATTATGATGTTATCTTGGGAATGGATTGGTTATCGGAACATCGAGCTGTGGTGGATTGCAAAAATAAAAGAATGTCACTTCAAGTTTCTGATGGAGATGAAATAGTTATCGTGGGGGAAAGATCTGATTATCTCTATAACATAATTTCTTTTATGAAGACTAAAAGGCTGGTTAGGAAGGGATGTCAGGCCTACCTAATCTTCACTCTAGAATTGAAGGAAGGTGAGTTAGAATTGCAGAATATTCCTACGGTATGAGATTTTCCCGATGTATTTCCAGAAGAACTACCGGGGTTGCCACCAAAAAGAGAGGTAGAATTTGCAATTATTGTATTGCCGGGTACCGCACCAGTATCCAAAGCACCATACAGAATGGCGCCTGCTGAACTGAAAGAGTTGAAGATTCAGTTGCAGGAATTGTTAGAGAAAGGATTCATACGCCCGAGTATATCCCCGTGGGGTGCACCAGTGTTGTTTGTTAAGAAGAAAGATGGGTCACTCCGATTATGTATTGATTACTGCGAGTTGAATAAATTGACAGTGAAAAACAAGTATCCATTACCGAGGATTGAAGACTTATTTGATCAACTCAAGGATGCCAAATACTTCTCCAAGATTGATTTGAGATCGGGCTACTATCAGATGAGAGTGAAAGATGAAGATATTGTAAAGACGGCTTTCCGAACCAGATATGGGCACTATGAATTTTTGGTGATGCCATTTGGTCTAACTAATGCACCAGCAGCATTTATGGACCTTATGAACCGTGTCTTTTACTTATATTTAGACAGGTTTGTAGTGGTTTTCATTGATGATATTTTGGTGTATTCTAAGTCACGGGAAGAGCATGATCAACATTTGCGAATAGTCTTCCAAACTTTGAGGGAAAATAAATTGTATGCCAAACTTAGCAAATGTGAGTTTTGGCTTGAAGAAGTTTCTTTCTTAGGCCATATTATTTCTGCAGAAGGAATTAAAGTGGATCCTAAGATGATAGAAGCAGTTGTCGAATGGAAACCACCAAAGAACCCTACGGAAGTCAGGAGTTTCCTTGGCTTAGCAGGATATTATAGAAGATTTGTGAAGGGATTTTCAGTCATTGCTGCCCCACTGATGAAACTACTTCAAAAGAACGCAAAATTTGAGTGGAATCACAAGTGTCAAGAAAGTTTTGAGAAATTAAAGGCGATGTTAACAAAAGCACCCATCCTTACCCAACCAAAACCTGGAAAAGATTTTGTAATCTATAGTGATGCTTCACATAGTGGTCTTGGGTGTGTTTTGATGCAAGAAGGAAAAGTGATTGCCTATGCTTCCAGGCAATTGAAGAATCATGAAAGGAATTATCCTACTCATGATTTGGAATTGGCTGCAATAGTCTTTGCCTTGAAAATTTGGCGACATTATCTTTATGGAGAAAAATGTTATATCTACACAGATCACAAAAGCTTGAAATATTTACCAACACAGAAAGAGTTGAATTTAAGGCAAAGAAGGTGGATGGAATTCATTAAAGTTTACGATTGTCTTATTGATTACCATCCAGGAAAGGCTAATGTAGTGGCAGATGCTCTCAGTAGAAAGACAATGATGGCATTAAGGGCTATGAATACGGGGTTAGCTCTTACCAGTAGTGGAGCCTTAATTGCAGAATTGAAGATTCAACCTGTAATACTACAACAGGTTAAGCAAGCACAAAATGAAGATGATGACTCAAAGATTATTCGAGCACGGACACAAGTGGGTATCGTAGACGACTATATGGTTCGAGAAGATGGGTGTCTATATTTTAAAGATAGACTATGTGTGCCAAACAATGAAGAATTAAAGAAGAATATCTTACAAGAGGGGCATAGTAGTCCTTATGCAATGCATCCAGGAGCAAACAAGATGTACCAAAATTTGAAGAGCCATTATTGGTGGAATGGAATGAAGAAAGACATTACTAACTATGTTGCTCAATGTCTAACTTGTCAACAGGTGAAAGCAGAACATCAAGTTCCTTCTGGATTATTGCAACCAATAAAAATTCCAGAATAGAAAAGGGAAAGAATCACAATGGACTTCGTGACATCTTTACCACTAACACAGAAGAAACATGATGCAGTGTGGGTTGTTGTGGATAGATTGACAAAGTCTGCCCACTTTCTTCCAGTTAGGATGGATTATTCACTTGATAGGTTGGCTCAGTTATATGTAGATGAGATAGTAAGGCTACAGGAGTGCCTATTTCAATCATTTCTGACCGAGATCCAAGATTTACTTCGAGATTTTGGAAGAACTTGCAAGAGGCCTTAGGTAGCAAACTTCATTTCAGTACTTCATTTCACCCTCAAACAGATGGTCAATCTGAAAGAGTAATTCAGGTGTTGGAAGACATGATGAGAAGTTGTATCATTGAATTTGAAGGAAGTTGGGATAAGTATTTGTCCCTCATGGAGTTTGCCTATAATAACAGCTATCAGTCAAGCATACAAATGGCGCCATATGAAGCATTGTATGGAAGGAAATGTCGAACTCCATTATATTGGACCGAACTTAGTGAAAACAAGATTGTGGGAGTGGATTTGATTCAGGAGACAAAAGAGAAGGTAAAACTTATTCAAGAAAGATTGAAGGCTGCATCGGATAGACAAAAATCTTATGCTGATCTAAAAAGAAAAGATATTACTTATGAAGTAGGAGATAAAGTGTTTCTCAAAGTATCTCCTTGGAAGAAAGTCCTGCGATTTGGCAAGAAAGGCAAGCTCAGTCCGAGATTCATTGGCCCATATGAGGTTATAGAGAAGGTTGGACTAGCTTATCGGTTGGCACTACCCCCAACACTCGACAAAATTCATAATGTGTTCCATGTGTCAATGTTAAGGAGATACATATCAGATCCATCACATATCTTATCTCCTGATGTCGTAGAAATCGAACCAGACCTAACATATGAAGAGGAACCGGTACAAATCTTAGCGAGAGAGGTTAAACAATTGAGAAACAAGTCTATACCTTTGGTAAAAGTACTTTGGAGGAATCATAAGGTTGAAGAAGCAACTTGGGAACCGGAGGATACAATAAAAACTCAATATCCGCAATTGTTTTCAGGAAATTTTCGGGACGAAAATTCATAAGAGGGGGAGAATTGCAATGAACCGAAATTTCCAAAATTTGCTTATAATAAATTACTATGGTATTAAAAATATCATAGAAATTATTTTTATTATTATTGTTGTTATTGGATATAAGGCATGAGAAAATAAGAGCTAATTATAGTAAGAAGGATGAAATGGACATTTAATTATTTGATCAGGGGCATTATTGGAAATTAAAAAAAAAAAAAACAAATAAATACATACATACTTACAGCCTCTTCTTCCCTCATCCATTTCCCTTCATCCCCTTCACCTCCATCTTCATCTTCTTCTCCTTAACCCAAAAATTTTCTATAATCCTAAAACTTCCGATTTCTTCGATTTAACTTCGAATTATTGTTAGAAATCGATCCTTAAGCACTCTATCATCATCAATTTCAGTCAATCAAGACTAGAAGAGGAGGATTTCAGATATTAAGATTCGTATGAATAGTAACCCGAGTTTGAGGTGAGTGATTTTTGGTAAAATTAAAGCTTAATTAGTAGAATTCATGGTAGATTAAGCATATTTATGGTATTAGGAAGTTTATTTATGCAATATCTTGATAGAATTATATATGGCTGTTGTAGAGGAAGCTATTGGAAGTAAATCAAAGGCAAAAGGGGTAGAAGAGAGCTAGAAAGAGCATAGAAAAAGGTTTGTGTCCCGATTTTCGATTTCTCGGTTTTTCGGGAAATTTTTCCAGATTAAATACCTGTTTTGTTTTAATGTTTTCTCTCGTTATATAAATCCGATTTGAACGATTCTTGATTCTATTGATATCTAAAGAAAGTAAGGAACATATGTTCAGAAGAAACCTTGTCGAATTTCGTTGGTTTTCAATGTGAAATTTTCGTTTGAAGTTGAGTCATGAAATCTGTTTTCGGAAAATCTCAGCTTTGTACACTGTTTAGTATTTTGATCATAACTTTGGTTATAAAATTTGGATTTCTGTGATTCTGATGGTTTTGGAAAGTTGAGACATGTGGCTAATTGTGTTTAGAAGAAAGTTCTTCGATTGGATGATGTTTTGATGGTGAAAAATGCAGGGGAAGTCAGGTTATGAAACCTGGAAAAATTCTGGAAAGTATGATATTGATTTTAATGAGTTTTAATTGAAGTTTGATGCTTAAAAATTTGGGATTTGGATTCTTAATTACTGAAGTTATGTTGAATTATAATTGATGGTTTATACTGAAATTTTTAAGATGTTACTTTGATTTATTGCCCTTATTAAACGAGTAGAATACGGGTCAGGGTAGATTGGCGCCAATAAAGGGAGGTACAGTACTGTACAAACAATTGAAGCTTTGGCTTCGGGCTTTGGCCGATATTATGATATATATGTATTGATATTGAAGCTTCGGCTTCGGGCTTGACCGATATGTTGATTTTGAAGCTTCGGCTTCGGGCTTGACCGATATATTGATTTTTGAAGCTTCGGCTTCGGGCTTGACCGATATATTGATTTTGAAGCTTTGGCTTCGGGCTTGTCCGCTCCCGTATCCATTTTACCGTTATTCAGGACTTGTTTACTTTGGGCAATATATGGTTAAAGTGTTTGAAAAAAATTGGATACAAATTTGATTGTACTTTGAAAGGATTACTATATAAGTTTTGTGACTTGGTTCCATAAAGTTGGTTAATTTATTTTTGACTTATAAATATACTTTGTTTCTATTTTAAAAATATTCAAAGTTGTTATATTTTTTTTTATGGACACCACTAAGTAAATTGCTTAGCGTGTAGTTGATTTTCTACGCGTAGGTGGAGAACTTGTAGATAGCTTGGACCAAAGTGGTACAGGTGGATCAACTTAAAGAGCAAATAAGGAAAGACTCGAGGTGGATATGTATTTTAATGTAATATTATGGTTTGTAGAATAATGGCATGTACTAGAGAGTGAGAAATGTAAAGTGGCATTGAGTAATATTTGGAGAATAATTTGGAGTTTAAAACATTATATTGGTATTTGTACGTATTAAATCTATAAGTATTGAATTCTATATAGTGGAGTATAGATATTCATTGGGTGATTATTGTTACCGTAGCGCTCCCTATAGGGGGGCGTTACAACATTGCTCTTTTGTTCACTTTTACAAGGATTTGGGGTGTTGATATGCTTTACTAACTTATCTAATGGCTTAAACTATGCTTTTATAAAGAGTGACAACTACTTTCACATTTAAAATCGGTTAATGCATCGATAACTTTTAAACTTATCTTTAAAATCCCCTAGTTGCCCCTTGAACAATATTTTGACTTTGACTAGACTCTTGTCCGAGTCAATGTTAAATGATAGAGAGATGCACTTTAACTTGTTCAAAACTTTTCAAAATTTTAGGAGGATAACCATTTAAAGACAAGTTCAATAAATCTCCGACGTATTAAGCCTTACAACACACAGAGGCTATATTTACACAAACCAAAGTTGACACTTTTGATACAATACTCATCTTATATTAATGTATTTAAAACAGATCGATCGGTTCAACCAGAAAAACTGGAAACCAAAGCCTAATCCGATCAGGCTGATTAAAATTCAATGTTTAAGAGAAATCGGCTTTGACCGGTTTAAGCCAGTAAATCGATTAGAACCCGGTTTTCTTGCTCATGCAATTAATATGTGCATTTTTTCAACATCTACAATGATTTTTCCAATTTCATACTAAAGAAAGTAATACTCCCTCCGGTTCCAAATGTATGTCGTGTTAAGATTTTTACTAAGACCAATAAAACTTTTATTACACTATTAAAATGATTAATTTATCCCTTAACTTTATTATAAAATTCTCTTTCTTCTTATTTATTACTCCCTATAACTTCATTTATTCTTAATCTCTTTCATAATTAATATAAAGGTAAATTAGGAAAAAAATGTTGAACGATGTATTGAAATTTTAAAGTGAGAAACAAAAAGGAAAATACAATGTTTTCAAAAAAGACATACATTTGGAACCGGAGGGAGTACTAAAGAGGAATTCAATTATTTTTTTGAACAATCTAATTTCTCTTTTTGTTCGTTTAGATCATGTAGCTCTTTTATTTTAATATTACAAAAAAATCCGAAATAGACCAATTGCTGAAAAATAGAAAAGTAACCTTTAAGATATCAATGTTTTGGAACAGTCTAGAATCAACTAAAATAAGATACGTGGAATTAATTGTAGAAGAAATCGCAGAATCATGAGCCATCAAAATCTTGAAAAATAATGCGTTAAGAAGATTTGTCTATTATGATTTCAGAAACTGTTTCATGAGAAAATATCTTGTGTAACCCAACAACCATTTTTGGCACGTGCAATTCAACAAATAGAATTGCAAAATTTATAGATGAGATTATCAGTATCACAAAATTTAGCAATATAAATAGCAAACAAAAAGTAACAAGGTAAAAGATTCATCCATTTGTCAAATAAAACCACAAGTTCAGCAGATCCAGACAATAGGCAACTAATGTTAATGCATATATTAATACTAGCTATAAGCACGGAACAGGTAAACATAACATTGATTTATCAGCTAATACTTTTTCTTTTTCTAGTGTGAATGACATGATTGGGTGAAATCAACGTCCCAATATACTTGGTTGCATCATAGATACATAATGAATCATCTATCTCTATTTCATCAAACTTTTCCTCTTCCTTTGATTTCCTTAGGATTTGATTCTTGTTATGAAACATGACTCGAGTTCCGCTCCTAGAAATATATATCGGCAAAAATTTTCTCAATTCGGATGTATGCTTTGAATTAATTTTAAGCAAATGAATCCAAGCATGTTCCTTCCACATCCATATCTCCTCAACATACTCTCGTCCAACAAGGCCACAGGAAAAACAAAGACATCCTTTGTGTTCTAATGGACGCGCATTATAGAAATCTGTCGATGCGACGTGTGGTATGTGCAGCTCCAAAAACTTGTCTTCTCTTGAATCAAAACCTATTATTTCAAGATAAGATATATGATATGGTACTACAGGCCAGTAGAATACTCCATTTATAACGGTGGCTTTTCCATATACAACACAAAATTCATCAATGCTAGGAGGGGATGCAATTAATTTCCAGGAATTCGATTTCATGGAGAAAACATGGCATGTTGATCCAAACTTCCATATAACGAACTTAAGATTATCAGAGACCGGGTCATAATTTAACCCATGAGCAAAGGAATTAACTGATCTATGGTGGCGAAAGACCGGAGGACTCGGATCTGGTATTTTTCTCAACTCTCTAGTGAATGGGTTCCATAAAAATAAGCTGCTTCCAAAATTTCCATTCTCATCACAAAAACGTCCAAAACAAAATCTAGAAAAATGGGCTACACAAATTAAACCGTAGCTTGAACCTAAAATTAAACTATTAGATATTTCCTGTGGGAAACTGAGAGGAGAAAAACAGAATTCATAAGAGTTTGAATTCTCAGGATCTAATAGTTGAAACTACGAACAAAATTCTCTATTCAACCAACTTATTGCATTAAAAAGGATTTTAGGGCTTTGAGATGATTGCTTAGAATGGATATCAATGAAATAAGGATTAGAGATTAAGGAATGCCAGGATTTGTAGACACTTTTAAAGCCCAAAAGAGAATTCGAAGGCAGCCTTAAAAGTATATCGGTGGTGATATCGTACGGGATGTAACCAGCATTTGTCATATTCCAGACGCTGTTGAATTATTATCTCACGCAAGCTATTCGATTTGGGGAGATTGTAAATTAACAAATACTCTAGTTGTCTAGTATAATAGTTAATCGAGTAAAACTAAATTGGAATATTCATTTTAGTTTTGTTTACATGTTGAAACTTAAAAGTAATAAAAGACTAATAATTTGGAGGTGCTAACAGTTATTTTTTTTTATCACAATATCCAAACTCAAATTGGCTATTTTTCATATTATTAAAAGACAATTATCCAGAAATATTTTACTATAGTGTTTATATATATTAAGTTTTAAATTCAGAAAATAAAGTTCGTGAATAACAAGATTGAATATTTTTTTGCACAATAAATTGTAAAGAAAATACCATAGCAATTCTTTACCATACATAAGATATTTTTTTAATTTGATAATTGTTTGATCAACATCACATATAGATAGATTTATTATGAAATATATTACAAATTTCTTCATAAATTTTATTTGTCTAGAACTAATTAATAATTTCAATATTAATTGAAGTCCAATTGATAATTTTGTTGGGATTCATTTTTAATTCATGTATTTAATTATACTATTTCTAGAAAAAGAATGGGGTCAAGGACCCCATTTGGTGTAGTGTGGAATCACCCATGCTAAAAGATAGTTAGCCGATTTCTATGAATAATCTGTGTATTTATATGGATCCAGTTGATGGGCTTTAGGGGCTTAAACACATATCTGGGCTATGGGCTTAGGCGTTGTTCGTTTTCATACAATTTTACAAATACACGCTAAATCTAATTTGATTGAATAAAGTTAAAAAAACAAAAGAATTTTACATTGGGCATGCTCCAACAGCTCCACAAATGTGTTAAGAAGATTTATATATGATTCCAGAAACTGTTTTGTCCGACAGGTATGCTAAATATCGATCTTGTGTAACCCAACAACCATTTTTGGCAAGTGTAATTTAACAAATAGATTTGCAAAAATTATAGATGAGATTATCAGTACTACAATTCTCTGACAAACGGGTTAAATCTCAATCACTTTGGGAAAAATTTATTACCTCAAGCACTACGGGAGGTGATGGACAAGTATGCTATCTGGAGAACAGAAAGCGAGAACAACTTAACAAATAGAGGCATGTCAATTATTGATCGCAATGGTAAACAAAAGGAAAGCTTGGTTTCAGTATTTAAATCTGGATTGGCATGCTCAACACATAATCCCAGACAAAGGCCAAAAAATATGGGAGTTGTGTTAAAGGAATTGCATTTGATCAGGAGCACTTTTCTGGGGTTCGGGTGAACGGATAATGTCAGGTACTAAGCGGTTTATTTCTTTTCAATTGGTTTCTAAATTATGCAAGTATTTTCATAAGAAATTAAGTAATGGTTATGTTTTGAACTTGTGAATCATAAATTAAGCTCTACTCCGTAGTTCTCAGAAATTGTGTCGAGTATCTGAGGAAGAAGAAAATATCAAATGTTCAAGCTACTTAAGTTACTTATTCGGTTAATTCTATAATGGTAGTTATTGTGTTTACAGGTCATGTTATTTACAGTTTATCAGTGTTCTAGAACAGTCGTAATTTCTTAAGGTTGAGTAGGCCATATTTGTCTTACGCTGTAACTTGGAAGTTAATAGACAGTTGGCCTACTATGGCCTAGCTTGGAATAAAACCATGGAGAATTTGGATATCATTTGGAAATAAATTCCTTGGCTTGAAATAAATGAATAAAATTTAGAATTTAAAATTTAGAATGAATTCCTTATTTTGATTGGTTCATAAGAACGACGAACAAATTAATAAGAGAGATAGAGAAAAATTCTATGTTGATAAAAAAAGATAAATGGATATACTAATTTCACTGTATAAATAGCAAACAAAAGGTAACAAGGTAAAAGATTCATTCATTTGTCAAATAAAACCACAAGTTCAGCAATAGCAATAGCATAGGCAGCTACTGTTAATGTATATAATAAAGGTAAATATTACATCGATTTAAGAGCTAATTCTTTTTCTTCTTCTCGTGTGGATGATATGATTGGGTGAAATCAGCGTCTCAATGCACTTGGTTGCGTCACAAATAATACATAATGAATCATCTATCTTAATTTCATCAAACTTTTCCTCTTCCTTCGATGTCCTTAAGATGTCTTTCATCGTATGAATTACGACTCGAGTACCACTCCTAGAAATATATATTGGCAAAGGGTATCTTGCCCGAGGGTTATCCCATTCATATATATGGTTTGGACTAGTACTAAGCAAATGAATCCAAGCATCTTCCTTCCACATCCATATCTCCTCAGACTCTGTTTCAACGAGAAAAAAGGAAAAACAAAGGCATCCTTTGTGTTCTAAAGGACGTGCATCAAAGAAAGTTGAAGATGCAATGTGCGGTATGTGCAGCTCCAAAATCTTGTCTTCTCTTAAATCAAAAGCAATTATTCTAAGATAAGATTCATGATATGGTCGCACAAGCCAGTGAAATACTCCATTTACAACGGTGGCGTCTCCTTTTACAAAACAAAAACCTATTTTAAGAGGGCATGCAATTGTTTTCCAGGAATTTGATTTCATGGAGAAAACATGACAAGTTGATCCAACCTTCCATATAACCAACTTAAGATCATTAGAAACTGGATCATAATCTAACCCATGAGCAAAGGAATCGACCAATCTATGGTGGCCAATGATTGGAGGAACCGAATCTGGTATTTTTCTCAATTCTCTAGTGAATGGGTTCCATAGAGATAAGCTGCTTCCACAATTTCCATTCTCATCACAAGAAGATCCAAAACAAAATCTGGAAAAATGGGCTACACAAATTAAACCGTAGCTTGAGCCTAAAATTATACTATTAGATATTTCCGGGGGGAAACAGAGAGGAGAAAAACAGAATTCATCAGAGTTTGAATTCTCAGGATCTAATAGTTGGAACTGCGAACAAAATTCTCTAGTCAACCAACTTTTTACATTGAAAAGGATTTTAGGGTTTTGAGATGATTGTTTAGAATGGATATCGATGAAATAAGGATCAGAGATTAAGGAATACCAGGATTTGCAAACACTTTTGAAGCGCAACAGAGAATTCGAAGGCAACCTTGAGAGTATATCGATGGTGACGTCGTGCGGGATGTAACCAGCCATTGTCATATTCCAAACGCTGTTGGATTATTATCTCACGCAAGGTATTGGATTTGGAGAGATTGTAAATCAACAAATATACTACTTGTCTATATATAGTAGTTAGTGGAGTAAAACTAAATAGGAATATTGAGAAGAATAGGAATTCTAATCAAGCAATAACTTGATAAATGCAAATCCTATTCCTAATCGGATAGGAATATATAAAAGTTATAAAATAATTTCAAAGTCAACAATTTCATTAAATATCACGAACACAAAGCCGCTATGGTTAAATATATTTTCGTTTTTGGTTTCTTTTTTAATATATTAATTAAAAAAAATTGAAATTCTAATTGGTTCGCATCCCTCATGTTACCTCACATTCACCAGTGAAGATGGATACATTCGTTTAGCTTGAAATCAATCTGCTTGATTGGACTATGCTTTGCTAATAGATTAAAACTGTGTACATGCAAGACTCTCCATAATTAGATTCTAGCTAGCTCTGATTTTATGATTGGGTGGTGTTAAAGACAGTCGGAAATTATTTGTTACAGTCGGTGTAAAAGATGGTTTTGCCCTCAATAAAAAAAGCCATTCAAAATAATGCAGACTTGTCTGCAGAACGCCTAAGCCACTGGGGAGGCATTTTGCAGAAAAGTTTTTGCACCGTTTACGCCACCACCAGTGGAGGGGCGTAAACGCCACCACCAGTGGAGGGGCGTAAACGCCACCACCAGTGGAGGGGCGTTTACGCCCCTCCTGTGGCAGGGGCGTTTCTGGAAAACGCCCCTACCTTTTTTTAAAATTTTTTTATCAGTTAAATTTTTACCTTTAACGATTAGGGACGGAATAAAATTGACAAAACATTATAATAAAATATAACGAAGGAACATACACAATATTAATCGATGGAATATTAATACAAAATATTTACTGATTAAAACCAATTATAGAATCCCATAGGTTTCGCCTATCTGTATACAAATTTTCCCAATTATGAACTGATGACCTGCGATATTAAAACCATTTATATGGTATAGGGGGATGAGACACATATTGGACACATTCAGTCGAATATAGTGATCTAAAGGAGGAATATGAGCTATGCATATTTCTTTAGAGGGGAGCGACTCTCCTTGAGATGCATATAGAGGTAAAATTGTGTAACAACATCCGGTGCTTGTAGCATTAGTTCCAAATCCAATATATATGACAGTGACATTGAAGAATGTGGCAATCGGATATAAGTCCTCTAGCATCGCCATCCAATGACTTATGTCGCATCCCCCACTAGTCCAAGAAATACGATTTAAAGCTATATTAGTAGGGGAAGTATAAAAATTTTGATACAATTCTCTGTCATTCTGTAACTCAAGAACTATGGTTCACCTCACGTATTGCCAATTGTCTTCATTATCAAACATGAAAGACGAAACCACTCTAAAACCACAATTTCCATCTAGAACAACATCGACGACACCTTCAATGAATGATCGAATAATATATGGAATAAAGTTTTTATGGTTATAGTGTTCGAGCGCGATTCCTAGGGTTCATACAAAGAAAGATAGAGTATTTGTAAAATAATATGAATATTTTATTCAAAAATTAATTAAATACCAAATGAAAAAGGAATTACCGTTTATTGAAGCTTTATTAATAGATGTCATCGATTTACGACTTTGATTTTTTTGACGATATTTTTGAGAGTTGTTGTAGTGCTTTGTTTACATATTCATATCCGCTAGGATCTCGCTTTGTTGACTTACTTTCTTTCGGTCTGCCTTTGGTATTATCTTTGACCTTAGGTTCAACATAGTAAGCATATTTAGGGTGAATTATTTCTCGAACGACTAAACTGACCTTTTTAACTACTGCATGGTTTTTCCTCCTCTGTAATAGATTGAAAGAAGCGGTGGTCCTTAGAAGGGTATTCAGAATCAACTATTTGCTGACCAGATTGTCTGTTGATCTTGAGTATTTTCCAAAATGGATGAATACTTGTAATACTGATTGAACTATTTGACCTAAAAGCCTTTCTCAAGTCACATGCACAAGCCGTTTGTTTTTTGTAGTGCACATCCACATTTAACATGTACATCATCACCCAGTTCGAACATTCGATTCAGCTCAGAGTTCAACACATCCAAGTAGTGATGGGAAACACAACAAGCAAGATTCTGCAATGGAAATGTTGTGGTTAACATACGCTTCTTGTTTCTCCAATGTTCCAAAGCGCACCTGAAATTATAATCATATGCATTGTATATTAAATTTCACAATCATAAATAAAACATTGGTCAAATTTTGTAATAGCAGAAATGTACTTCTCGAATGTTTGTGCATGAAATATCTTGTTCCATGCAGTTATAACATTTTTTCAATAAGTAGACTTCTTGTAGAGTTTGTTAACATAGACTTCAACATCCTTCTGTATGTGCCATCTACAAAGTAAATGGTTTGTGTTGGGAAAAACTTCTCTTACTATGTCAAGAAGGCCTCCTTCCTTATCAATAACTATGACAGTAGGCTGAGCATCTCGTCCCATCATCATCTGCAACCTTGTTAAAGCCCATCTGTAGCTTGACTTTGTCTCATCTTTCATACTTGCATATGCAATTAGAAAGTTTCTATTTGTTGGAGTCACACCCACGAACTCAACAAACAGATACTTGTACATGTTGTTTTGTAGGTGGAATCAATTCCAACATACTAAGAAAATGTGCTAAACAAGTTCATAGAAGATGGACTAGCTATGAATAAAAGGGTAATCACATTTGTTTCAGGATCAGCCTCTGTGAAATGAAAGTAGTTGTTTGAGGTTGCAAGGTGATACAACTGACCGATTTTGTCTCTATCATCAAAAGACACAATTAGCAGTTTGGTGCATTGATTGTATATCTGTAGAACAATAGGATGAGTGTCTGGGAATTTCACCTTCAAAGGGGCCAGTATGGAATTTGGCTTTGCATGAGCTTCTGACATCTCTCGGACATGTTGCTTGGCCTCCTCCGTCAATTTAAAATGTTGCAGATTGTCTTCGTGAGACTGTAACGAACTGAAATTCCAAAATTTGCTTATAATAAATTACAATGGCATTAAAATATCATGGAAATTATTTTTGTAGTTATTATTATTGTTATTGGATATAAGACATGAGGAAATAAGAGTTAATTAAGTAAGAGGGATGAATTAAGCATTTAATTAATTGTTCAAGGGCATTTTTAGAAATTGAAAAAAAATAAAAAATAAAAAAAGAAAACCAATACATACCATCCAACATCTTCTCTTCTTCACTTTCATCTTCTTCTTCTACACATTACATTTCCTTTAACAAATTTTTCCCTAACCCAAAAACTTCCGATTTCTTCGATTCAACTTCGAATTCTTGTTAGAAATCGATCATTAAGCCCTCTATCATCATCAATTTCAGTGAATCAAGACAAGAAAAGGAGGATTTCAGATTTTAAGATTCGGATAAATAGTAACCCCGAATTTGAGGTGAGTGATTTTTGGTGAAATTAAAGCTTAATTAGTAGAATTCATGGTAGATTAAGCATATTTATGGTATTAGGAAGTTTATTTATACAATATCTTGATAGAATTATATATGGCTGTTGTAGAGGAAGCTAGTGCAAGCAAATCAAAGACAAAAGAGGTAGAAGAGAGCTAGAAAGGGTTTAGAAAAAGGTTTGTGTCTCGAATTTCGATTTCTCGGTTTTTCGGAAAATTTTCCAGATTGTATACCTGTTTTGTTTTAATATTTTCTCTCGTTATATAAATCCAATTTGAATGATTCTTGATTCTATTGATATCTACAGAAAGTAAGGAATATATGTTCAGAAGAAACCTTATTGAATTTCATTCGTTTTCAATGTGAAATTTTCGTTTGAAGTTGAGTCACGAAATCTATTTTCGGAAAATCTCAGATTGGTACACTGTTTAGTATTTTGATCATAACTTTGGTTATAAAATTTGGATTTATTTGATTCTGGTGGCTTTGGAAAGCTGAGACATGTGTCTTATTATGTTTATAAGAAAGTTCTTCAATTGGGTGATGTTTTATTAATGAAAAATGCAGGGGAAGTCAGGTTATGAAACCTGAGAAAATTCTGGAAAGTATGAATATTGATTTTATTGAGTTTTAATTGAAGTTTGATGCTTAAAAATTTAGGATTTGAAATTCCTAATTCCTGAAGTTATGTTGAATTACGATTGATGGTTTATACTGGAATTTTTAAGATGTTACTTTAGTTTATTGCCCTTATTAAACGAGTAGAATACGGGTTAGGGTAGATTGGCGCCAATAAAGGGGGGTATAGTACTGTACAAACAATTGAAGCTTTGGCTTCGGGCTTTGGCCGATATATATATATATATATATATATATATATATATTGAAGCTTCGGCTTGGCTTGACCGATATATTGATTTTGAAGCTTCGGCTTCGGGCTTGACCGATATTTTGATTTTGAAGCTTCGGCTTCGGGCTTGTCCGCTCCCGTATCCTTTTTACCATTATTCAGGACTTGTTTACTTTGGGCAATATGTGGTTAAAGTGTTTGGAAAAATTGGATACAAATTTGATTGTACTTTGAAAGGATTACTATATAAATTTTGTGATTTGGTTCCATAAAGTTGGTTAATTTGTTTTTGACTTATAAATATACTTTGTTTTTATTTTAAAAATGTTCAAAGTTGTTATATTTCTTTTATGGACACCACTAAGCAAATTGCTTAGCGTGTAGTTGTTTTTCTACTCGTAGGTGGAGATTTGTAGATAGCTTGGACCAAAGTGGAATAAGTGGATCAGCTTGACGAGCAAATAAGGATAGACTCGAGGTGGATTTGTAATTTAATGTAATATTATGGTTTGTAGAATAATGGCATGTACTAGATAATATGAGAAATATTTGGAGAATAATTTGGAGTTGGAAACATTATAATTGTATTAGTACATATTAAATCTATAAGTATTGAACTTCATATAATGGAGTAGAGTTGTTCATTGGGTGTTTATAGTACCTGTGGCACTCCCTATAAATGGGGTGTTACAGAGACCACATCAATGGATGGTTGTGGTAACCACACATTCCAGTACCAACTGTTATAATTTCCCATTGGCCCATATTAATGTTTTAGTTTTCAACTGAAATGGGCAATCCCAGGATCTTGTTGCTGTGTTCTTCCTTTCCGCATCGGCTAAGTTTCTATTTTTTCCTTTGTGATAGATACCTCTGCTACATTTCACATACTTTTGGGTCCCAAACTCTTTAGATGAAGCAATGATAACCTCAAACATCAATCGGTTGGCAATGTCCTTCATAAATGAAATTGCTTCCTTATATGTTTCAAAACGTTGATCTGTCACAAAATACCCAGTGTAGTCGATGCCATCCCTACCAGATTCTTTGAATGTTTGTGATTCTTAAAAAGGTTGGTTGGAGTCAAAATTAGGATAATAGGATTGATCAGAGAAATAGGTATTATAAGATTGATTCGGGTCATTTGGATAGGAAGATTGATTTGGGTCATTTGGTTAAGAAGATTGATCACCCTCATAAAAAGGATTTATATCACAGAAATCCATTTGACTGAAATAAAATTTTTAGGGAGTTGAAAGAGGAGTGTAGAAATGTTGATAGAAAGGTAAGTGTGAATTAAGGCTGTTTAAGTTCTGTTTATATAATAGTTGAAGTCGTAAAAGGAATAGTTGGAAGTAAAAGAATTCAGTAAAATAATAGTTACAATAAATGGTTCGGATTGAGAGGACAACACACTGAATTGAATTTATTATCTGTCAAAAAATTAATAATTTAGTTTATACAAATTCAATAAAGGACAAAGCAATTTGTGTAAAAGGAATAGTCTGGAAGTAAAAGAGTTCAGTAAAATAATAGTTAAAGTATTATTTAGTTTATACAAATTCAGTAAAGTAAAAGTATTCAGTAAAATAATAGTTATAGTAAATGGTTCGGATTGAGAAGACAACACACTGAATTGAATTTATTATCAGTCAAAAAATTAATAATTTAGTTTGTACAAATTCAGTAAAGGACAAAGTAATTTGTATGTGTGTAAAAAGAATAGTCTGAAAGTAAAAAATTTCAGTAAAATAATAGTTAAAGTATTATTAAGTTTGTACAAATGCAGTAAAGTAAAAGAATTGAGTAAAATAATAGTTAAAGTAAATGGTTCGGATTGAGAAGACAACACACTGAATTGAATTTATTATCAGTCAAAAAATTAATAATTTAGTTTGTACAAATTCAGTAAAGGATAAAGTAATTAGTATGTGCGTAAAAGAAATAGTCTAAAAGTAAAAGATTTCAGTAAAATAATAGCTAAAGTATTATTTAGTTTGTACAAATTCAGTAAAGTAAAACAATTCAGTAAAATAATAGATAAAGTAAATGTTTTGGATTGAGAAGATAACACACTGAATTGAATTTATTTTCAGTCAAAAAATTAAATAAAAGTTTCAGTTGATGTAAGTGAAAAGATGACGAGCGTAAAAATTGCCAAAAATAATAATAATAATCCCGAGTTTACTCTAAAACAAATAAAATTTGCAGAAGCGGTAAGTGGGATCGTCTCCACAGGGAACAAGTAAATCAATTTAAATTAATCTGACAATCAAGGAAATGCAATAAAATAAATAAACGGGGGATGAGAAGTTGATTGATAAAAATATAAATACTTGCAAATTTAAAGGAAGTAAAAATATGATTTGAGACTCTTCCGACTAAGGATACTTTTAGCATAGAATCAATCGATCATAGGCATAAAACATAGGCTTCTTGAGTTTTCAGTCAGTTGGCTTAGTCATGAAATAGCACAATTAAAGATCTTTTTAGATTTGAGAATGATATTAGATAGCCAATTCAATACTCTCAATTTTAGAATGCACTTGTAGCTAGCCAACAAGATTTAATTCCAAAAAGGCTTTAAGCACAAGAACCAACTTTAACTCAAAACTTTATGATAACACAAAGAAATTTATTAATTCGAATCTAACCACGAAACTTTTAGAAGATTTCGTCCGTTACAGTTTTCTATTATATCATGATAGCATAAACACAATAGAAGTAACAATATGCTTAACCTTTCAAAAATCAACTAGTGGCCGAATGAATGAAATCAAAAGGGAAACAATAAAAGATATTACCGGTTTGGATTCAAAAACTGAAATTCAAGACAAGGTTGGGAGCGAGCCTCACGATTGATAATAGCTTCAAGTAAACTCCTTAATCGAAAGAATGAAGAACTTAGTAACTCATAATGCAAGACAAATAAGCTAATTTTCCCATTCAAAATTAAGCACCAATGTGTACTAAGGAACACGTTAAAACCAGAAAAATACCCAGCCAAAGTCGTGCTTTCTGCTGGAGGAATTCAACCTATTTAAACAAAAAAACTCTATCTAAATAGGGAAAGAGATCCCCGAAAGAAGTCAATAACTAAAATAAAAGCTGATAAAATCCTAAACAATCCAAACAGATAAGATAGGCATGAGATAATTAAGGAATAAAGCCTATGTAAATCTGGAAATTCTTGAAGAGGAGGTTGTGCAAGACTACAATTCCAAAAACAGTCTTCTATTTGAATCAGGAAATAACTCAACAGCAGCTGTCAACTCAGTTCTGGTCAGTAGAGTTCAAGTCAATGAAAACACTCCAAATCAGCACAATTCATTGTACGTTCAAGCTCCAATCACTTTGAGTTCGGAATACATATCCTGGACTCCAGGTTAAGCTACAACTCAGCTCCAAACAGCTACTAAAATGCTTCATTAACTCCAAAACTTCTAAGTTAGCTCAAACAACACCTAAGACCTGAATATTCGTAATATATGCCTAAAATCAGTAGCAAAGCATTCCAATTAGCACATTAAACAACCAGAAAAAGAGTTAAATTTGCGAGTTATCAAAATCCCCACACTTGCCTTTTGCTTGTCCTCAAGCAAACATTTAGAATCAAAGTGAACAACTTTTTGTCTCAATTAACACCCAAATTTGCCACAGCTTAGAACTTCCAACAAAATTGGAAAGAACTCACGCAAAATAAATATCTTACAAGGATTCAAGTTAAAGTACAGGGAAATTTGAAAGAAAACTTAATTGAGGATTAAAGAGGTTACTACATTCTTCAAAATTTTGACACTCAAACCCAAACAAACCAATGTAAAGAAAAACATGATTACAATAAACGTAAAGCAATGATAAGGCAAACCAACAAATTTTTACTTGTATTACCTACTAAATCGTGCCTGGTAAAATAAGGTAAGTGGATTTTACTCGTTTACCTCCAGGTGGCTACTAGCTCCACTCATAGGCATAGCTAGAGGAGTGTTTCATAGGCTGCAAAAAATGTTTTTCTCTTCAAATTGCTTTCTTCTTTTTTTTTTCTTTTTCTTTTTTCCTTATTCAGAAATAATAACATCATAAATATCAAAATAAAATGCACATTGGTTTAGGTGAGCTCTTGTGTCTATTTTACATGAATGTCTTAATAATTCTAACCATCAAAGAAATCTTAATTCAAGTTCTCCAAAACTAATAATGAAAGTGGCTTAAACCGATTCAAATCGAACTTATTAGATAAAAACTTATTTCATAGTGAATGTTTTCCAAATTTGTGGCTGAAACCAAGGTGGCCAATTGGTGTTAATATGGCAAAAAGTTGTTACCAAGACATAAAAAAAAAAAATTTATTGAGGACTCTTAAAAGGTATTAAAATCCCCTCCCCCACACTTATAGGCAAAAATGCCCTCAATTTTGCGCAAACAAAAGAAATGAAAGAAGTAGTTAAGGAAAGATGGAACCTGTCAGTTGGGGAGGCTCGGAGCAGCCTGTTGAGGCCGCTGTTGGAGCTATAGAAGCTGCTGCAGTACCGTGAGCATTTGGTCTTGTTGCTCATTTTGTTGTTGTAGGAGTGTGACGATTCGTTCTTGATGTTGTATGACTCTATCTAGTTTATAGACAAGGAGATGTTGGACTGGGGGATAGTCATCAAAACCTGCAACTTTAAAAACAAAGTGCCCATCCGGGTATTCTCGACCAATCCCATCCTACATAAGCTATTCAAGTCGAGGGGTTGTATAGGAAAAACAATATCAAACTCTGTGTCCTCGTGATAAAACAGATTTTGATTAACCGCAAATTGAGTCACTAAGTGTCCTAGAAGAACAGAATGAGTACCCTCGGCTACAGTTTTCATTTGAAGCGCAATCTAATAGCCTAAATTCACATATTTCTCATGGTACATACTCCACAAAAACAACAACTTAGTCTTAGAAACAATAGGAGAATTAGTAACTCACCCAGAAAACACAAAAGCTAATAACCGATGCAAATACTTAAGTGTATAGTCAGTGAATCGTGCATCAGTGGATTTGCTAGAACTATACACACCAAACTCCAAGCCACTCAAAAACCTAAAAAACTCAGCGTCTCTACAATCCTCTGGATAATCACGAATTCCATTCTTATAATTCTCAGACTCAACAAAATATTCTGTAATTAACCCCAAATGAATATTAAATTCTGTTATGCTTAAGCTAAAACTCTCACCATAAATAGAAAAATTGACCATTCCAGGAGTATTAACCTTAACTTTAGCATTATCAGGATTAAAGACATAACTCCCAAAAAATTCCTCAATAAGCTCCTGATAGCAAGGTAAATGCATTTTAAAAAATGACTCCCAACCAATATTACCTATATATCTCTCAATAGTCTCATCTATTCCGAATACCTTAAGTGTATCAGAATGCAACAATTTAGAATCTAGGTATTTAGAGAATCTTACCTGAGGTTAGGATTTTTTCGGCTCACCTTTCGCTAATCTGGCCCTTTTCTTAGTTCTAGAGCAATCGGGGGCCACTTCTTTCGCTTTCCTCTTAGTACTAGAAGCTGCTACCTTCTTGTTCATGGCTTTCCCTTTTGATTTTTTTCTGTTTCAGTTTGGAAGCAACACTCTTTATTGGCAAGACTTAAGTTGGGACTAAATGGGAGTGCGGTCTGGTCATCGGTGGACCTGCTTGTGGTGTCAGAATTGGTTCCCTCTCTGATGATGTAGTGGTGGCTGCCTTCATCTACTGAAGAATCAGAGGTGTCAGAATTTATTGCATGTGATTCACCGAAGGTGCGTGACAGAGGGGAATAAGTGGCCGTAGTTTTTGGTGCCGGTGGAGTAGTCAAAGTGCTGTTTGTGGTAAGACCCATTTTCCAGCATAATTCTACTAGAATGGCTGCTTTTGAGGTTCCCCTTTTTATTGGAGCAGAATATGTTGATTGGGGGAGGGGATTCATCGGCGATGAGGCCAAAGTGGCCGGAAGAGCAACAACGGATGTTTTTGGAACTATGACATCTTTAAGGGTTAGGACAGCGACGGTTGGCGATCTTGGTGCCACTAATAACGGCGACACTATTTATGAGTTGCGAGTGGCGGTGGATAGTGGTTGTGATTTTTCAGTGGTACTGGAGGCGGTGTGGGTGGTAGTGGCAGTTTTGGAGGCCGAGGAGCAGTGGTTTTTGTTTGAGCCATGGGGCGGCGCGATGGTGGTTGTGAGAGAGGAAGAGAGAGTGACAGTGGTTGTAAGAGAGGGAGAGAGAGGTGGCGGCTGAGAAATTAAGAGGATTAGAAATTAAGGAATTGTGTGATAATGGGTATATGGGTGTTTGGATGGTAAAGTAAAATGGGTATATGGATTGACTCACAACCTTAGGCCCGTTTTTTTTAACACTCCTTTATTTACCATCTACGCCTGACCACTTGAAATGGCTTAATTCCTTTATCATGGCCCTTTTGCATATTTCCTTACCAACCAATAAAGTTTGACCGATTTATGCCACATCCTCTATTGAAAACAAACTTTCCACCTGTAAAAAAAATGAAATTCCAGATTAAAACCAAGGATGAAGACAACCTGAATAGAGAATTACCTTCATGCCCTTATTAAGCTAAAAACTAAATTAACTGAAAATGAAAATGAAAAACATAAACTAAGCTAAAAAGGATAAAGAGATGAGCATGAGTTCATGCTCAACACTGGGCTGCCTCCCAGAAGCGCGTATTAGCTCGACATTACCGCTGCCTCATCATGGCTCGGAGCTCAGTTCGTTCAGATTATAGTCATTAGTCCCAATTGCCTGAAATCCCTCATAGAACGGTTGAAAATTTTACCGGTTTCTAGACTTTGAATTTCTACTACACCATGAGAGTAAACATTAGTAATAACAAAAGGTCCTATCTATCTACTACGTAATTTCCCGGGAAACAATTTTAATCTCGAATTATAGAGTAAAATTTTTTGTCCAATTGAAAATTATTTTTGAGAAATTAATTTATCATGAAAAGCTTTTGTTTTCTCTTTATACAACTTAGAACTCTCATAAGCATCCAGCCTCAACTCTTCTAACTCTTGTAATTCCAATTTTCGTTCCTTACCTGCCTCATCAAGTCCAGAATTAAATTGGCGAATGGCCCAATAAGGTTTATGCTCAATTTCAACCGAAAGGTGACAAGGCTTAACATAAACTAAACGGAATGGAGACATACCAATTGGAGTTTTAAACGCGGTACGGTAAGCCCACAAAGCATCATCGAGCTTTAAACTCCATTGCTTCAGTTTGGGACCTACTATTTTATCAATTACAAATTTAATCTCTCGATTGGAAATCTTGGTTTGACCCCTTTGTTTGAGGACGATAGGCTGTAGAAGTCCAGTGCTCCACCCCATACTTTTTCAAGAGATTGGGCAAGATTTGTGTAAAAGTGTGTCCCCCTATCACTTATCAGAACTCGGGGTACTCCAAACCTCGAAAAATGTTAGTTTTCACAAAATCTGCAACAACTTAAGAATCATTAGTACAAGTGGCCTTCACTTCCACCCATTTCGACACAAACTCCACAACTAAAAGAATGTAAGAATTGCCAAAAGAATTTAGAAATGGACCCATAAACTCAATCCCCCATACTTCAAAAATTTTACAAATTAAAATTGACCTTAAAGACATTTGATCCCTATGAGTCAGATTACCCGTTTTTTGAGAACTTTCACAAGCATGGCAAAACATATAGCTATCCTTGTAACGAACCGAAATTTCCAAAATTTGCTTATAATAAATTACTATGGTATTAAAATATCATGGAAATTATTTTTGTAGTTATTATTATTGTTATTGGATATAAGACATGAGGAAATAAGAGCTAATTAAGTAAGAGGGATGAATTGGGCATTTAATTATTTGTTCAAGGGCATTATTGGAAATTGAAAAAAAAAACTCAATACATTGCAGCCTCTTCTCTTCTTCTCCATCATTTCATCATTTCCTCCATTTCTTCCTATCCCTTAACCAAATTTTTCCCTTATCTAAAAACTTCCGATTTCTTCGATGCAACTTCGAATTCTTGTTAGAAATCGATCATAAAGCTCTCTATCATCATCAATTTCAGTCAATTAAGACTATAAGAGGAGGATTTCAGATGTTAAGATTCATATGAATAGTAACCCAAATTTGAGGTGAGTGATTTTTGGTGAAATTAAAGCTTAATTAGTAGAATTCATGGTAGATTAAGCATATTTATGATATTAGGAAGTTTATTTATACAATATCTTGATAGAATTATATATGGCTGTTGTAGAGGAAGCTAGTGCTAGCAAATCAAAGGCAAAAGGGGTAGAAGAGAGCTAGAAAGAGCATAGAAAAAAGGCTTGTGTCTCGAATTTCGATTTCTCGGTTTTTCGGAAAATTTTCCAGATTGTATACCTGTTTTGTTTTAATGTTTTCTCTTATTACATAAATCCGATTGGAACTATTCTTGATTCTATTGATATCTACAGAAAGTAAGAAATATATGTTCAGAAGAAACCTTATTGAATTTCATTAGTTTTCAATGTGAAATTTTCGTTTGAAGTTGAGTCATGAAATCTATTTTCGGAAGATCTCAGCTTTGCACACTGTTTAGTATTTTGATCATAACTTTGGTTATACAATTTTGATTTATTTGATTCTAGTGGCTTTGGAAAGCTGAGATATGTGGATAATTATGTTTAGAAGAAAGTTTTTTGATTGGGTGATGTTGGATAGTGAAAAATGTAAGGGAAGTCAGGTCACAGAATCTGGAAATTTCTGGAAAGTATGAATATTGATTTTATTGAGTTTTAATTGAAGTTTAATGCTTAAAAATTTGGGATTTGGATTTCTTAATTACTAAAGTTATGTTGAATTATGATTTATGGTTTATATTGGAATTTTGAAGATGTTACTTTGATTTATTGCCCTTATTAAACAAGTAGAATACGGGTCAGGGTAGATTGGCGCCAATAAAGGGGGGTACAGTACTGTACAAACAATTGAAGCTTTGGCTTCGGGTTTTGGCCGATATTATAATATATATATATATATATATATATATATATATATATATATATATATATATATATATATATATATTGATATTGAAGCTTCGGCTTCGGGCTTGACTGATATATTGATTTTGAAGCTTCAGCTTCGGGCTTGTCCGCTGCCGTATCCATTTTACCGTTATTCAGGACTTGTTTACTTTGGGCAATATGTGGTTAAAGTGCTTGGAAAAATTGGGTACAAATTTGATTGTACTTTGAAAGGATTACTATATAAGTTTTATGATTTGGTTCCATAAAGTTGGTTAATTTGTTTTTAACTTATAAATATACTTTGTTTCTATTTTAAAAATATTCAAAGTTATTTTTTTTTATGGACACCACTAAGCAAATTGCTTAGCGTGTAGTTTTTTTTCTACACGTAGGTGGAGAACTTGTAGATAGCTTGGACCAAAGTGGAATAAGTGGATCAACTTGAAGAGCAAATAAAGAAAAACTCGAGGTGGATTTGTAATTTAATGTAATATTATGGTTTGCAGAATAATGGCATGTACTAGATAATGTGAGAAATATTTGGAGAATAATTAACATTGAGAAATAATTTGGAGTCTCAAACATTATATTGGTATTTTTACAGATTGTAATCTATAAGTATTGAACTTTATATTGTGGAGTAGAGTTATTTATTGGGTGATTATAGTTACCGTGGCGCTCCCTATAGGGGGTGTTACATCTGTTGGTATCTGAGCAAGGTTTAGGCGATTCTAGGACTAGTATGTACATGCTATTTAGGATATAAATATGTTATGTTAGTTGTTTGATCCACTTTGGTCCAATCTTCAGGAGCAAGTAATGGCTAGTATTAGTCACAACCAGAGTGAGGTAGAGGGAATAATACACAATGTTCTAATTGTGGAAGGATGCATACAGGGGAAATATTAAAGTGACTAATCCTTTAGGACACAGTGTAATAGTAAGCAAAGTGTATATGAATTGCCCCATTATGATTCAACATCAACTTTTCCATGCAAATTTAATTGAGTTACCTTTTCGAGATTTTGATGTTATCTTGGGAATGGATTGGTTATCGGAACATCGAGCTGTGGTGGATTGCAAAAATAAAAGAATGTCACTTCAAGTTTTTGATGGAGAAGAAATAGTTATCGTGGGGGAAAGATCAGATTATCTTTGTAACATAATTTCTTTTATGAAGACTAAAAGGCTGGTTAGGAAGGGATGTCAGGCTTACCTAATCTTTGCTCTAGAATCGAAGAAAGGTGAGTTAGAATTCCAGAATATTCCTACGGTATGTGATTTTCCTGATGTATTTCCAGAAGAACTACCGAGTTTGCCACCAAAAAGAGAGGTAGAATTCACAATTGAGGTGTTGCTAGGTACCGTACTAGTATCCAAAGCACCATACAGAATGGCCCCTGCTGAACTAAAAGAGTTGAAGATTCAGTTGCAAGAATTGTTAGACAAAGGATTCATACGCCCGAGTATATCCCCGTGGGGTGCACCAGTGTTGTTTATTAAGAAGAAAGATGGGTCGCTCCGATTATGTATTGATTATCGGGAGTTGAATATATTGACAGTGAAGAACAAGTATCCATTGCCAAAGATTGAAGACTTATTTGATCAACTCAAGGGTGCCAAATACTTCTCCAAGATTGATTTGACATTAGGTTACTATCAAATGAGAGTGAAAGATGATGATATTGCAAAGACGGCTTTCTGAACCAGATATGGGCACTATGAATTTTTGGTAATGCCATTTGGTCTAACTAATGCACCAGTAGCATTTATGGACCATATGAACCGTGTCTTTTACTTGTATTTAGACAGGTTTGTAGTGGTTTTCATTGATGATATTTTGGTGTATTCTAAGTCATGGGAAGAGCATGATCATTGTTTGCAGATAGTCTTCCAAACTTTGAGGGAAAATAAATTGTATGCCAAACTTAGCAAATGTGAGTTTTGGCTTGAAGAAGTTTCTTTCTTAGGCCATGTTATTTCTGCAGAAGGAATTAAAGTGGATCCTAAAAAGATAGAAGCAGTTGTAGAATGGAAACCACCAAAGAATCCTACGGAAGTCAGAAGTTTCCTTGGTTTAGCGGGGTATTATAGAAGATTTGTGAAGGGATTTTGTGTCATTTCTGCTCCACTGACGAAACTACTTCAAAAGAATGCAAAATTTGAGTGGAATGATAAGTGCCAAGAAAGTTTTAAGAAGTTGAAGGCGATGTTAATAGAAGCACCCATCCTTACCCAACCAGAGCCTGGAAAAGACTTTGTAATCTATAGTGATGCTTCGTATAGTGGTCTTGGGTGTGTTTTGATGCAAGAAGGAAAAGTGATTACCTATGCTTCCAGACAATTGAAGAATCATGAAAGGAATGATTTGGAAATGGCTGCAATAGTCTTTGCCTTGAAAATTTGGCGACATTATCTTTATGGTGAAAAATGTTATATTTACACAGATCACAAGAGCTTGAAATATTTACCAACACAGAAGGAGTTGAATTTATGGCAAAGAAGGTGGATAGAATTCATTAAAGATTATAATTGTCTTATTGATTACCATCTAGGAAAGGCTAATGTAGTGGCAGATGCTCTTAGTAGAAAGACATTGATGGCACTAAGGGCTATGAATACGGGGTTAGCTCTTAGCAGTAGTGGAGCCTTAATTGTAGAATTGAAGATTCAACCTGTACTACTACAACAGGTTAAGCAAGCACAAAATGAAGATGATGACTTCAAGGTCATTCGAGCAAGGACACAAGTGGGTATCGTAGAAAACTATATGGTTCGAGAAGATGGGTGTCTATATTTTAAAGATAGACTGTGTGCCAAATAATGAAGAATTAAAGAAGAATATTTTACATGAGGTGCATAGTAGTCCTAATGCAATGCATCCAGGAGCAAACAAGATGTACCAAAATTTGAAGTGCCATTATTAGTGGAATGGAATGAAGAAAGACATTACTAACTATGTTGCTCAATGTCTAACTTATCAACAGGTGAAAGCCGAACATTAAGTTCCTTCTGGATTGTTGGAACCAATAACAATTCCAGAATGGAAATGGGAAAGAATCATAATGGACTTCGTGACGTCTTTACCACTTTTACAGAAGAAACATGATGCAGTGTGGGTTGTTGTAGATAGATTAAGAAAGTCTGCCCACTTTCTTCCGGTTAGAATGGATTATTCACTTGATAGGTTGGCTCAGTTATATGTAGATGAGATAGTAAGGCTACACAGAGTGCCTATTTCAATCATTTCTGACCGAGATCCAAGATTTACTTCGAGATTTTGGAAGAAGTTGCAAGAAGCCTTAGGTAGTAAACTTCATTTCAGTACTTCATTTCATCCTCAAACAGATGGTCAATCTGAAAGAGTAATTCAGGTGTTGGAAGACATGATGAGAAGTTGTATCATTGAATTTGAAGGAAGTTGGGATAAGTATTTGTCCGTCATGGAGTTTTCCTACAATAACAGCTATCAGTCAATCATACAAATGGCACCATATGTAGCATTGTACGGAAGAAAATATCGAACTCTATTACATTGGACCGAGCTTAGTGAAAACGAGATTGTGGGAGTGGATTTGATTCAGGAGACAGAGGAGAAGGTAAAACTTATTCAAGAGAGATTGAAGGCTGCATTGGATAGACAAACGTCTTATGCTGATATAAAAAGAAAAGACATTACTTATGAAGTGGGGGATAAAGTATTTCTCAAAGTATCTCCTTGGAAGAAAGTCCTGTGATTTGGCAAGAAAGGCAAGCTCAGTCCTAGATTCATTGGCCCATATGAGGTTATAGAGAAGGTTGGACCGGTAGCTTATCGGTTGGCACTACCCCCGATGCTCGACAAACTTCATAATGTGTTCCATGTGTCAATGTTAAGGAGATACAAATCAGATCCATCACATATCTTATCTCCTGATGTCATAGAAATCGAACCCAACCTAACGTACAAAGAGGAACTGGTACAAATCTTGGCGAGAGGTTAAACAATTGAGAAACAAGTCTATTCCACTGGTAAAAGTACTTTGGAAGAATCATAAGGTTGAAGGAGCAACTTGGGAACCGGAGGATACAATGAAAACTCAATATCCGCAATTGTTTTCAGGAAATTTTCGGGACGAAAATTCATAAGAGGGGGAGAATTGTAACGAACCTAAATTTCCAAAATTTGCTTATAATAAATTACTATGGTATTAAAATATCATGGAAATTATTTTTGTAGTTATTATTATTGTAATTGGATATAAGACATGAGGAAATAAGAGCTAATTAAGTAAGAGGGATGAATTGGGCATTTAATTATTTATTCAAGGGCATTATTGGAAATTGAAAAAAGAAACTCAATACATTGCAGCCTCTTCTGTTCTTCTCCATCATTTCATCATTTCCTCCATTTCTTCCTATCCCTTAACCAAATTTTTCCCTTATCTAAAAACTTCCGATTTCTTCCATTCAACTTCGAATTCTTGTTAGAAATCGATCATAAAGCTCTCTATCATCATCAATTTCAGTCAATCAAGACTGTAAGAGGAGGATTTCAGATGTTAAGATTCGGATGAATAGTAACCCGAATTTGAGGTGAGTGATTTTTGGTGAAATTAAAGCTTAATTAGTAGAAATCATAGTAGATTAAGCATATTTATGGTATTAGGAGGTTTATTTATACAATATATTGATAGAATTATATATGGCTATTGTAGAGGAAGCTAGTGCAAGCAAATCAAAGGCAAAAGGGGTAGAAGAGAGCTAGAAAGAGCATAGAAAAAGGTTTGTGTCTCGAATTTCGATTTCTCGGTTTTTCAGAAAATTTTCCAGATTGTACACCTGTTTTGTTTTAATGTTTTCTCTCGTTATATAAATATTATTTGAATGATTCTTGATTCTATTGATATCTAAGGAAAGTAAGGAATATATGTTCAGAAGAAACCTTATTGAATTTCATTCATTTTCAGTGTGAAATTTTCATTTGAAGTTGAGTCATGAAATCTGTTTTCGGAAGATCTCAGCTTTACACACTGTTTAGTATTTTGATCATAACTTTGGTTATACAATTTGGATTTCTGCGATTCTGGTGGGTTTGGGAAACTGAGACATGTTGTTAATTATGTTTAGAAGAAAGTTCTTCGATTGGGTGATGTTTTATAGTGAAAAATGTTAGGAAAGTCAGGTCACAGAATCTGGAAATTTCTGGAAAGTATGAATATTGATTTTATTGAGTTTTAATTGAAGTTTGATGCTTAAAAATTTGGGATTTGGATTTCTTAATTACTGAAGTTATTTTGAATTATGATTGATGGTTTATACTGGAATTTTGAAGATGTTACTTCGATTTATTGCCCTTATTAAACGAGTAGAATATGGGTCAGGGTAGATTGGCGCCAATAAAGGGGGTACAGTACTGTACAAACAATTGAAGCTTTGGCTTCGGGCTTTGGCCGATATTATGATATATATATATATATATATATATATATATATATATATATATATATATATATATTGAATCTTCGGCTTTGGGCTTGACTGATATATTGATTTTGAAGCTTCGGCTTCGGGCTTGACCGATATGTTGATTTTGAAGCTTCGGCTTCGGGCTTGACCGATATATTGATTTTGAAGCTTCGACTTCGGGCTTGTCCGCTCCCATGTCCATTTTACCGTTATTCATGACTTGTTTACTTCGGGCAATATGTGGTTAAAGTGTTTGGAAAAATTGGGTACAAATTTAATTGTACTTTGAAAGGATTACTATATAAGTTTTGTGATTTGGTTCCATAAAGTTGGTTAATTTATTTTTAACTTATAAATATACTTTGTTTCTATTTTAAAAATATTCAAAGTTATTATATTTTTTTTATGGACACCACTAAGCAAATTGCTTAGCGCGTAGTTTTTTTTCTACACGTAGGTGAAGAACTTGTAGATAGCTTGGACCAAAGTGGAATAAGTGGATCAACTTGAAGAGAAAATAAAGAAAAACTCGAGGTGAATTTGTAATTTAATGTAATATTATGGTTTGTAGAATAATGGCATGTACTGGATAGTGTGAGAAATATTTGGAGAATAATTAACATTGAGAAATATTTTGGAGTCTCAAACATTATATTGGTATTTGTACATATTGTAATCTATAAGTATTGAACTTTATATTGTGGAGTATAGTTGTTTATTGGGTGATTATAGTTACCGTGGCGCTCCCTATAGGGGGGGGGGGTGTTACAATCCTTAAAAATATTAGGCCAATACAATCCACATTCAAGTACTTTTTGAGCTGACCTTTTAGGACCGAAATGACCACCACAAGCAAAAGAATGACAAAATTGTAAAATAGATGATGTTTCCTCTAGAGGTACACACCGCCTAATTACTTGGTCAGAATAATGTTTCCACAAGTAAGGTTCATCCCACACATAATATTTTGATTCCTTTTTAATTTTATCTTTTTCACTTCGAGTTAGTTCCTTTGGTAAGGTACCAGCAACAAGGAAATTCACAATATCAGCTTACCACGGGGTTACTTCCTTGATAGAGAACAAGTGCTCATCAAGAAACTCGTCTTCAATTGGTGTCGCCTCTTCTCCAATTACCAATCTGCTCAAATGGTCCTCCACAAGATTTTTCGATCCCTTTTTGTATTTAATCTCCAAATTGAATTCTTGCAAGAATAGAATCCATCATATTAATCTCAGCTTGGCTTCCTTCTTCTTTAACAAGTATTTTAGAGCTGCATGATCAGAAAAAACAATTACTTTAGTTCCCAACAAATATGATCAAAATTTTTCTAAAACAAAAACAATGGCTAAAACCTCCTTCTCCGTAGTAGAATAGTTATGTTGAGCATTGTCAAGTGTCTTAGAGGCGTAGTATATGACGTGAGGGTTCCCATCAACTCTTTGACCTAAAACAGTCCCAACTGCATAATTGCTCGCATCGGACATGATTTTAAAAGGCTTTCCCCAATTTGGAGGCTGCGTAATGGGTGTAGAAATCAGTCTCTCTTTGATCTCATAAAAGGCGAATTTACATTTGTCATTGAAGTTAAAGTCTACATCTTTTTGCAATAGTTGGCTCATCGGTTGAGCAATTTTTAAAGAATCCTTAATGAACCTCCTATAAAAACCTGCATGGCTAAGAAAAGAACGAACTACCCTTATAGTAGAGGGGTAAGCCAAAGACTTAATAACTTCAATTTTAGATTTATCAACTTAAATCCCCTTTCGAGAAACAATATGCCCAAGTATCAAACCTTTATCAACCATAAAATGACACTTTTCATAGTTTAAAATTAGATTTGACTCCAAACACCTTTTTAGGATTTTAGTCAAATTAACTAAGCATTCATTGAATGATTCTCCGTAAGCCGTAAAATCATCCATGAATACTTTGATGCAATTTTCTACATATTCGGAGAAGATACTTACCATGCACCTTTGAAAGGTTGAAGGGGCATTACACAAGCCGAAAGGCATGCCTCGATATGCAAACATATCAAATGGGCAAGTAAACATCGTCTTCTCTTGGTCCTCGGGAGCAATGGGAATCTGATAAAAACCTAAACAACCATCAAGGCAACAAAAGTGAGTTTTTCTCGCTAGTCGTTCAATCATTTGATCAATAAAAGGTAAAGGGAAATGGCCCTTCTAGTTGATACATTAAGTTTGCGATAGTCGATACAAACCCGCCACCCATTTTGGATTCAGGTGGGAACTAACTCATTGGATTCATTCCATACTACCATAGCTCCCGTCTTTTTCGGAAATACTTGGACCGGGCTTACCCACTCACTATCCAAAATTAGATAAATCATATCGGCATCTAATAGCTTTTGGACCTCTTTCTTGACTACCTCTATCATAGCAGGGTTCAAGCGACGCTGTGGATCTCATTTGGGCTTTAAACCTTCCTCCAAAAAGATACGATGCATACACATCGATAGGCTCAATCCCTTAGTGTCAGCTATCATCCATACAATCGCTCCCTTATGCTCCTTCAACACCTGAATCAAATCACCCTCTTATTCTACACCGAGTTTGATGGAAATTATCACTGGCAGTGTCATATCCTCTCCTAGATAGACGTATTTCAAGTGCTCAGGCAGATCTTTAAGTTTTAAAATCAGGGCCTGTACAACAGAGGGTAAAAGCTTAGGGGCTGTTGTATAAAATGATCTTAAGGCATTAAGCTCACAAATAATCTCTTGCATATTTTCATTTAACATAAAAACAGAATCAACCCTTAACTCATCAAAACCTGAACTCAAAACTACTTGCAACTCATCATTATCATACAAAGGCAATGCTTTTCCACCACATCATCTATCATATCAACAACACAAAGAGGGGCTATATCACATGGAAATTTCATGGCATCATACATATTAAATTTGACAATCTCATCATTGAATTCCATGGAAAGCATGCCGGTGCAAACATCAATTTTTGTACTAGCCGTAACTAGAAATGGCCTTCCTAACAACAAATTGTTAGAATTAGAAGATATATCATCGCCCATATCTAACACATAGGAATCAGCAGGAAACACTAATTGATTGACTTGGATAAGAACATCTTCTAACACTCCCTCGGTAAATACTAAGGACAAATCTGCCAATTGAAGCACAACACCGGTTTTACTCAATGGGTTAGCATGCAAAGCTCGATATATAGATAATGGCATAACATTTATAGAAGCACGAAAGTCACACATAACATTTTTCACAGTTACCTCACCAATTTTACAAGGGATAGAAAACATACCTTGGTCCTTGCTTTTTCTATGTATCCTCTTTTGAAGAATGACCAAAACATTCTTTCCAATTTGTATTCTTTCATTTCCATTCAACTTCTTTTTGTTAGAACACAACTCTTTGAGGAACTAAGCATACTTCGGGACTTGTTTAATGGCATCAAGGAATGGGATATTGATTTCCAAATTTCAGAAAATTTTTATTAGTTCACCATCCTCCTTTTCCTTTTTAGTCTTTGATAATCTTTTCGGAAAAGGGGGTGGGCGAACTAAAGGTTTAGTTAATTTTGTTCCCAATTCCTTGCTGTCATCAATACTTATATCATTCTCTGAATTTCCAGTCGAATTTAAATTAGGTTCATTACTTTTGCTTATCCTGGACTCCAGGTTAGCAATGACAGATTCAAATTTTTCATGGACAAGTTCTTTTCCATTATGAAGAGTTATAGCACAAGCATTTTGTTTCGGATTAACTTTAGTTTGAGAGGGAAGCTTACCTTGATTTTCTAACTTACTCAAGCTAGTGGCAATTTGGCTCATTTGGCTCTCCAAGTTACAAATGCTTGCATTCGTCTTTTGTTGGGGTTGAAGTGTACTGGCTGCCATCATTGTCACCATCTTCTCGAGTAACATTACTGGTTTATTGGGGTGAGAGTAAAGATTTTGCTGCCTCAACAGGGTATTTTGCAGAGAAACTTGGCTCCTTTGGGCATAGCTAAAATTTAGGTGACCTCGCCACCCTGGATTGTAAGTGTTGGAATGAGGGTCATTTCTCCTTTGCTACCCATTGAATCCACCAATGGCGTTTACTTGCTCATCACCACAGAAAGTGGGGCAAGTGTTCATTGTACAACCAACAACTAAGCAAATCCCACATATGGCTACTCGATTTGAATTTCCTACCTGCATAGATTTAACTAAAGAAGTGAGTTCAGCCAACTTAGTTTCGATGGATAAAGTGTTTACCTTATTGAATTTTCTCGGTAAAGTGTGGCCTGGGTCACCGAAGTGTTGTGAACTTTCAGCCATTGAAGAGATGAGCTTTTTAGCATTGGCATGCATTTTATCAATTAGAGTACCATTGCAAGCCGTATCAACGAATTTTCTTTCCAAAGGAAGCAATCTGTAGTAGAAGTACTCGACTAGCCCTTTCTCCGAAATGTCATGATTTGGGCATGCCTCCATGAGCTTTTGAAATCTCTCCCAGTACTCATTAAGAGTTTCAGTCTCCTTTTGCCAAATAGATATGATCTCCACCCTTATCGCTGTTACTCTATTGGTCAGAAAGTGTTTCCCCAAGAATGTAGATTAAAGAGCAGGCCATGAAGTGATAGTACCTGTAGGGACAGTATATAACCATTCTTTAGTGGCATCCTCTAAAGAAAAAGGAAAACAACGTAATGAAATTTGATCTAGAGAAACTCTTGAAGGCTTCATTCCAGCACAAACGCCGTAAAAAGCCTTGAAGTGCTTATTCGGATCCTCCTTTTCCATTCCATGGAACCTTGGCAAGTGATGGATTAGACCTGATTTGAGCTTAAAGTCAGATGGAGCTTCAGGAAAGTTGATGCAAAAATTGGGTGTATTCGGCCTTTGAATGGCTAGATTGTGGAGTGTACGGTTGTCTGCCATCCTGATCTCCTCTTCAAATTGCTCTGAAGGCTCAGATTTGGGGCTATTCACCTTGCCAGAAAATAGCCGGTCAAGATTAAAATTCAGTTCTTCATTCAGTTCTTCTTTGTTGGATGAATTTGTAGCCCCTTTACTCCGCTCCATGATTTTTCTTAAGTGTCTAGCGGTCTTTTCTATTTCAGGATTGAAGAAGTTTTCACTTCCTCTATCAGTCCTGGTCATCAAACAAAAGAAAATTAATTAGTAATCAGTTCCCCGGAAATAGCGCCAAAATTTGACGAGCATTGAAATCGCCAAAAATAATAATAATAAACCCGTGTCTACTCTAAAACAAATAAAATTTGGAGAAGCGGTAAGTGGGATCATCTCCATAGGGAACAAGTGAATCAATTTAAATTAATCTGACAACCAAGGAAATGAAATAAAATAAATAAATGGGGGCTTGAGAAGTTGATTGAAAAAAATATAAAAACTTGCAAATTTAAAGGACGTAAAAATATGATTTGAGACTCTTTCGACTAAGGATACTTTTAGCATAGAATCAATCAATCATAAGCATAAAACATAGGCTTCTTGAGTTTTTAGTCAGTTGGCTTAGTCATGAAATAGCACAATTAAAGATCTTTTTAGATTTGAGAATGATATTAGATGGCCAATTCATTACTCTCAATTTCAGAATGCCCTTGTAGCTAGCTAACAAAATTTAATTCCAAAAAGGCTTTAAGTACAAGAACCAACATTAATTCAAAACTTTATGATAGCACAAAGAAATTTATTAATTTGAATCTAACCATGAAACTTTTAGAAGATTTTGTTCGTTATAGTTTTTTATAATATCATGATAGCATAAACACAATAGAAGTAACAATATGCTTAACCTTTCAAAAATCAACAAGTGGTCGGATTGATGAAATCAAAAGGAACACAGTAAAAGATATTACTGATTTGGATTCAAAAATTAAAATTCAAGACAAGGTTGAGAGCGAGCCTCGCGATTGATAATAGCTTCAAGTAAACTCCTTAATCGAAAGAATGAAGAACTTAGTTACTCATAATGCAAGACAAACAAGCTGATTTTTCCATTCAAAATTAAGCACCACTGTGTACTAAAGAACATGTTAAAACTAGAAAAATACCCAGCCAAAGTCGTGCTTTCTGCTGGAGGAATTCAACCTATTTAAACAAAAAACTCTATCTAAACAGGAAAAGAGATCCCTAAAAGAAATCAATAACTAAAATAAAAGCTAATAAAATCCTAAACAATCCAAAGAGATAAAATAGGCATGAGATAATTAAGGAATAAAGCTTATGTAAATCTGGAAATTCCTGAAGAGGAGGTTGATCAAGACTACAATTCCAAAAATAGTCTTCTATTTGAATTAGGAAACAACTCAACAACAGTTCCGGTTAGTAGAGTTCAAGTCAATAAAAACACTCTAAATCAGTACAATTCATTGTACATTCAAGCTCCAATCACTTTGAGTTCAAAATGCATATCCTGGACTCTAGGTTAAGCTGCAACTCAGCTCCAAACAGCTGCCAAAATGCTTCGTTAACTCCAAAACTTCTAAGTTAGCTCAAACAACGCCTAAGACCTGAATATTCATAATATATTCACAAAATCAGCAGCAAAGCATTCCAATTAGCACATCAAACAGCCAAAAAAAGAGTTAAATTTGTGAGCTATCAAAGGACAACACAATGAAATTACTTGAATAAGACAAAGGAATAGTTCATGTCGTCAATTACCATGCAAATGTGAAAAGATTAAACAAACTTAAGTTAATACATATTGTTCATGCATAAATCACAATAAAGTAAAATATAATCAGAGAGCTGAATTATATTCCCTCATCAGCTCCTCAAACTTAACTACTAACTGATCAACTTTGTCTGAATTACACTCCCTCAACTCGCTCACTAATTCGCGCCCCCACTCTGCATATCTGTTCAGTTACTAAAATAATGAAGGTATAAATAATAATTAGTCAAACTGTTAAATTGTTTATTAAAAACTATTAAATTGTGTATAAATAATAATTAGAGGTAGGGCCGGGCTTGGGTTACTTATTTTTTAGTGAGGCCCAACCCAGCGCAACCCAGGTCTATTAAAAACCAATATAGAATAAAAATACTTACATAATTGACACTAGAGAGAGGTGGTGGTCCATGCTCTAGAATGTCTGATAATAGGTGTGGATGAGAGTTTTGACAATACCATCTCATGTACCCCTCAACACAAGCTCCATTGTCCATGAGTGCTTGCAGTAGATGATCTACAGCTAACATACCCATATGCAAAAAAGATTGCCATTCATTATCCGAATCCAATGCCTTGAATGTTACCTTATATTGGAGCTTGGCCCATGGTCTATTAGCTATAATGGGCCTCCTAATTAGTTGCGGGATAGTATGTACAAAACCTAACTGTGAAACACACCGAATAGGCATGTACGACTCGATGATATCTTAGTAGTGTATCAGCCTCGTGTACAGAGTCCTCAACATACCAAATGCAGGATCAGGACCATAAGCCAACCATGTAATCTGTAAAAAAATAATTAGTACTTTACGTGTCAAATAACTAGACATGGATAAATAATTGTGTGTGGTACTATGATTTTAGTGTTTTAATTAGCATACAGTTTTGACACTAATTTTTTTAATAATGTAAACAAATTTATAATACCTCTGCTGCTGTCAACTGATCAATACGCACTCATAACTATGATAATCGATTGATATCCTTATCCTCCTTGCCGGGTTTCCATGCTGCGACTCTATGATCATTAGCGACGCTATCCAACCGCTCATGCAGATGAAAACAGGGAAAATACTCATATATCCAACTCTACAAAAGTGTAATACATCCACATATACCCTTGGCATCACCTTGAGAAGCCTCGCCAAGCTGTCGATACAAGTTAGCCAATGTGGCTGAACCCCATGAATAAGCATGCACTAAATGCACGTCGTCCTTAACCTCTAACATGAAAGCAGCGCGAACCTTCATACCACTCATATCCACAAACAATGTGGATCCGAACATCACCATTAACCATCTAGCAGCCTGGATCTCTGCTACAATATCATTACTTAATAACTTAATAGTAGCCTGATTAACATGTACCCCTCCTCCACTATACCATGCATCTGTCAACTCCTCTAGTTATAAATTGAGAAACTCAGCAGTAGAAGCCTTAAGGTACTCAGGATCACCATGCCTAATAACCATCTCTCCATCTACAGGGATGCCTAGTATGTAGTACACATCATGCAACAATATGGTCATCTTCCTGAATGACATGTGAAAGTTATTCGTATCCAGCTACCATCTTTCAATAAATGCACTAATTAACTGACGTTTTGCATATGTAAACATTGAATCAGGCAGGTGCGCTAGACCTGAACTATCAAGTATCGCCTTAACATCGGGATCCATCTCTTTATACCACACACCCAACGACTTGCACATCTTGAGCTGGGAATAACACTTCAATATAGGACGTTTTTCCAAGAATCCATATGGGGAAGCTATATTACCCTAAAAACTGGGTATGGTGTCACAAACAATCGGTCCACCAGCTACCGGACCTGTAACTATCCATTTATCCTTATTGCTCCGACTCCTACTCCTATGAGTCCAAGGATCTGCAATAAATTTACCGCGTCGCCCCTTCCTCACCGAGACTTGCAACATCGTGTAGTCCTCCCCTTCACTCTGCTCATCCTCTGCTACCTCATCCTCATCTATATCCTCCAAATTAAAGCCAACCGTAAGAACATCATCATGAGAATCAGGAAAATCATCATGTGGATCAGGATAATCATCATTAACATGCTGTGTCTGTCTGCGAGAAGAACTGGTGGGCTCAAATGCCTCCAATGGAGCTGTATCCATAACACGTTGTGCACCTTCAGCAACTGTACCGCGAGCATCAGCCGTACATCGTCAGTGCCTAACATGTCTTTTACCAGAATCATCAACAACCAATTCGTTCTCCATAATTTGTCGCCGCTCGCTGAAAAAATTCATATCTTTACCTGCTCCCCTGCCCTATATCACATTATAACATCACAAACATTAACATTACCATTACATTAATCAACAGAAATTTAAAATTATAAAAATTAGACCTAAACCAAAAATTTTACTTAACAAAAATTAACATTAAATTCAAACTAACCCTGACAAATTAGACATTAAATTCAAACTAGCCGTAACCCTAAACCCTAAATTTACTTAAAGAATTTAACATTAAATTCAAACTAATAAAATTACTTAAGCCCTAATAAAATTACATTACAAAACAATCAACTACCATTATATAGAAATTAATGCTAAAATTTTCACAACCTATACACTAAGAAATTTAATATTACAATTAAATTAACAATATATAAATTTGTCATTGGAATTTTCTAATTCAACTACACCTTAACCCTATTAATATACGAAAATTCAAAAAAGTAAATAATAAAAAATAAAAAATTTATTTTAAAAAATTAGAATTGTCGCCGGCGTCAAAACGCCGGCGACATCATAACACCGGCGTTTTTACGCCGACGTTTTGCCGCAAAACGCCAGCGGCATTTTGCAGTAAAACGCCGCCACAAAAAGCTGGTGGCGTTTTGTAGGCTTTTTTAGGGGTTTCAATTGTTTTTTTTTGTCAAATTCAGATAAAATTAGTTAAAACACACACCCGATTATGATTTCTACCCTCCATTGAAGCCAACTTGTTGTTTGATTTGTGTTTTGAATGGTGAATGTGGTTATGAATGATTTTTTAGGGTTTATGGATGTTTTAAAGACTTTTTACTAATAAGGGCAAACTTATCTTTTATTCTGACTGGAACAAATAATTTCCGACTGTCTTTAGCACTCCAGTTTATGATTTAGTATTTTGTTCACTGAAATTTTGAGAAATTTATTAGTTGCTTCGTTGATCAAGTGTAGTTTGTTGTTGCATCATGTGTTAAGTTGATAAAAACTATATTTGATCAATCAAGATTTGTGGTCTTGTTTAAACTCTAGTATTGACAACAACTTTCAAGCGGATATTTAAAAGGGTTTTTTAAAACTGAACCGAGATAACTGACTGAACTGATGTTATTTGGCTTTTTCGATTCAGTTTTCGACCTAAACAGCTCAGTCATACATTTTATAAATTTCCGGTTTGCTCAGTCAATTCTGTTCTTTTGAAATAAACGATATAACCGAACCATGATTATTAAAAAAAATCTCTTAATAATTATGTTTAGTATCATATTTTAATCTAAATTTAAAATAGTTTATGTGCAAAATTAGTATAATTAGCCTGAGACATACCAAGGCGCCAGGGCCGTTCCGGGGAATTTTAAGGCCTTGAGCAAAAACTAAAATATAGGCCCTTGTAAACTAAAATTGTACTTGTACAAAAGTTTTGAACAACAAAATAATTTCAAAATTTCATGGACATACGTAATGCAATTCAACTATTCAAGATTGTTTAGAGATTTTAGATTACTTCATTCTCATAGACTAGTTGTCCAAATACATACTGGTAGTGGTCCTATGTTTATATTCTTCTAATACAAGCAAGAGCAAGAGTAGAAGACGGAGCAAAAATGGAGAATCCGAGTATTATAACTGACTGGGTATTTAATACTGTTGTTGTTGGACGCTTGACACATATGCACTTTTTATTATTATAATATATAAATTACCCACGTGTCATACATCCAACGGGAGGGGTATTAAATACCCGGTATAAAATTTCCCATTATATAACTAAAATATTCTAACCACTTTCTTCATGTGCCTTAATTGACACCCTCTTGCGGAAGTAACTAAAATTTCATATTAGATAATATCACAATTAATTGGATGATTATATGGTACATGACAAGTACCACCATGTACCATAATTTTATCCAAAATATTTAATTAACTTATTATTATATTTATAGTTAATAAAAGTAAAAGTAATAAAATCTTTTTCTACTATTTCCTAATTAACTTTTATATTATTACCTTATCTGCATTTTTTTCTATATTTTCTTCTCAATTTACTTTTTCCAAATTTAATTCTATCTACTTTATTTTTCTTTTCAAAATTATAGTATTTTACATTATGATATATTTATTTTAATTTAAAACATAAACTCTATACCTTTACAAAATTAATTAATTTTATACTCAGATCCTAAATCTTTATAGTCAATATAAATTTAAAATCTTTAAGACTTTAACAATGTAATATATCTTCCTTTTATTTTTGTAAATGTATTATTTTTGAATCTTAAACCCTTTACCCTAATATATGACACATATTATTTACTTTTTAGTTTATTGTTATGATTTCAAATATCAGTATTTAAACATTCTAACGTAGTTTGATAACTATCTTTATTGATGTACTTTGAAAATTTATACCCTAACATTACCGTTAAACATTATAGTCTAAACTTAAACCATAAATAATATATAAAGTAATTTGGAGTATGACTATTAAATTCATGAAATAATGGATAATCATAGTCAATTACTACATTAATGATGCATATATTTTGCTCGTTCGGATATTCTTTTATTAAAATCAATTACAATAAACAAGTGTGACTTCAAACTACTTTTCTGCTATTTCAAAAATGTCATTACTTCAAAATGTCGCATATATATACATATATATTATCCAAACATGTAAAAGTTAATTAAAATAATTTTATGCGTTAAATGTTTAAGGTTTGATATTTAAAATTATGTTAAAATTCTAAATTTAATTTAAATTTTAAATTTTTTATTTTACTATATAATTTTTTACACTGGGGTGTATCAGATTCATGCTTGTCCACGACGAAAATGTGATTTGGACCCGTACCTTCGATGGCGGAGACATGATTTGGGCTCATCACTGAACAAATTATTAAAAATAAATATTATAATGTTATTAATAAAGTTCAAAGTTTCGAAATATATGTTTAAATATTGGTATTTAAAATCATAACAATAAACTAGAAAAATAAAAATATATGTCATATATTAGGATAAAAGATATACTGTTAGGAGTTTGTGTTGCATAGTAGGGTTAATTTTGTAAAACAAATCCCAAATACAATAAATTTATGAAAAGAGAAGAAAAAATATGTAAAATTGTTAAAGATATAGGAGTTGTATTGACTAAGAAGATTTAGGATTTGAGTTTAAAAATAATTAAGTTTATAAAAGCATAGAGTTTTTGTTTCATTATAATAAATATTGTATTACATGAAATACTATAATTTTGAAAAATGGAAAGAGTAATTAAAAAATAAATTGGGAAGAAAATATATATAAGAAATGCATTTAAGGTAAAAATATAAGGTAAGATAAGAAAGAGATTTTATTTCCTTTACTTTATTAATTATAAATATAATAATAACTTCATTAAATGCTTTTAGATATAATTACATTACATAACGGTGCTTGGCATGTACCGTATAATTTTTCAATTAATTATTTTTTATTTTATTGGGTGTCTTTTTGTCAACTAGGAAAGTTGAATAAAACTTACAAACAAACATAAAAATAATTGATAAATGAAAACTACAAAAATTGACCCCAACAATCCCAAGTTCATATTGCCATCAAGTTATGTAAACTCGATATTTACTAATAAAAGGGTTGGACCAAGTGATAAGCGACTTGATATCGCTTAAGCAAGGTCTCAAGTTCGAGTTCCAGTGAATGCAAAAAATCCTTATTAGGAGACTCACCCACCACAGCCAGGTGCGCGACCCGGGTCGGATTTGGATGTAGTCGGAGCAAACCTCCGGTGAACAAAATGGACAAAAAAAATGTAAACTCGATATTTTATTTTAAAATTCACCAAAAACCCTTTAAAAACATCAAATTAATAATTACTTTGTTCATATAGAACCATTGGATTGAAAAATTTTACATCATACATCAGTAGGGTCAGAATGCAGCAACTTAAGCTACAACCATTGATATATTACGCCCTAGTTTTTGGTGGGGGATTTAAATTACGTCATTGTCAGTAAAATTGTTCAGAGAAGTAGAGACTAGCACCCAAGTTTACTTTTTTTAGCTCCCATTCGGATCTAATGGATGAATAATTTAAAGTGAACTTTTTGAGCTGGCTAAGACAAGGACTCTCCAAAGTGCAATTGTAACGAAACCGAAATTTCTAAAATTTACTTATAATAAATTACTATGGTATTAAAAATATCATAGAAATTATTTTTATTGTTATTGTTGTTATTGGATATAAGGCATGAGGAAATAAGAGCTAATTATAGTAAGAAGGATGAATTGGACATTTAATTATTTGTCCAAGGGCAATATTGGAAATTGAAAAAAAAAAAAACAAATACATTACTTACGCCCTCTTCTCTTCCCTTATCCATCATTCATCATTCATCATTTCTCCTTCTTCATTTCCCTTTTTTTTACCAAAATTTTTCCATTATCCAAAAACTTCCGATTTCTTCGATTCAACTTCGAATTATTGTTAGAAATCGGTCCATAAGCCCTCTATCATCATCAATTTCAGTCAATCAAGACTAGAAGAGGAGGATTTCAGATATTAAGATTCGGATGAATAGTAACCCGAGTTTGAGGTGAGTGATTTTTGGTGAAATTAAAGCTTAATTAGTAGAATTCATGGTAGATTAAGCATATTTATGGTATTAGGAAGTTTATTTATGCAATATCTTGATAGAATTATATATGGCTGTTGTAGAGGAAGCTATTGCAAGTAAATCTAAGGCAAAAGGGGTAGAAGAGAGCTAGAAAGAGCATAGAAAAAGGTTTGTGTCTCGAATTTCGTTTTCTCGGTTTTTCGGGAAATTTTCCATATTATATACCTGTTTTGTTTTAACGTTTTCTCTCGATATATAAATCCGATTTGAACGATTCGTGGTTTTATTGATATCTACAGAAAGTAAGGAACATATGTTCAGAAGAAACCTTATTGAATTTCGTTCGTTTTCAATGTGAAATTTTCGTTTGAAGTTGAGTCATGAAATCTGTTTTCGGAAAATCTCAGCTTTGTACACTGTTTAGTATTTTGATCATAACTTTGGTTATACAATTTGGATTTCTTTGATTCTAGTGGTTTTGGAAAGCTGAGACATGTGGCTAATTATGTTTAGAAGAAATTTCTTCGATTGGGTGATGTTTTCATAGTGAAAAATGCAGGGGACGTCGGGTTATAAAACCTGGAAAAATTCTGGAAAGTATGAATATTGATTTTATTGAGTTTTTATTGAAGTTTGATGCTTAAAAATTTGGGATTTGAATTTCTTAATTACTGAAGTTATGTTGAATTATGATTGATGGTTTATACTGGAATTTTTAAGATGTTACTTTGATTTATTGCCCTTATTAAACGAGTAGAATACGGGTCAGGGTAGATTGGCGCCAATAAAGGGGGGTACAGTACTGTACAAACAATTGAAGCTTTGGCTTCTGGCTTTGGCCGTTATTATGATATATATATATATATATATATATATATATATATATATATATATATATATATATATATATAATTGATATTGAAGCTTCGGCTTTGGGCTTGACCGATATATTGATTTTTTGAAGCTTCGGCTTCAGGCTTGACCGATATATTGATTTTTGAAGCTTCGGCTTCGGGCTTGACCGATATATTGATTTTGAAGCTTCGGCTTCGGGCTTGTCTGCTCCCGTATCCATTTTACCGTTATTCAGGACTTGTTTACTTTGGGCAATATGTGGTTAAAGTGTTTGGAAAAATTGGGTACAAATTTGATTGTACTTTGAAAGGATTACTATATAAGTTTTGTGATTTGGTTCCATAAAGTTGGTTAATTTATTTTTGACTTATAAATATACTTTGTTTCTATTTTAAAAATATTCAAAGTTGTTATATTTTTTTTATGGACACCACTAAGCAAATTGCTTAGCGTGTAGTTGATTTTCTACACGTAGGTGGAGAACTTGTAGATAACTTGGACCAAAGTGGTACAGGTGGATCAGCTTAAAGAGCAAATAAGGAAAGACTCGAGGTGGATATGTATTTTAATGTAATATTATGGTTTGTAGAATAATGGCATGTACTAGAGAGTGAGAAATGTAAAGTGGCATTGAGAAATATTTGAAGAATAATTTGGAGTTTAAAACATTATATTGGTATTTGTACGTATTAAATCTATAAGTATTGAATTCTATATAGTGGAGTATAGTTTTTTATTGGGTGTTTATTATTATCATGGCGCTCCCTATAGGGGGGCGTTACATTTGTTGGTATCAGAGCTGAGGTTTAGGCGATTCTAGGACTAGTATGTACATGCCATTTAGGATATAAATATGTTATGTTAGTTGTTGATCCACTTTGGTCCAATTTTCAGGAATAAGAATGGCTAGTAGTAGTCACAACCAGAGTGAGGAAGGGGATGCTAAGAGTACGGTCCGTATTAGACAAGGGGATGAACAAAGACATGAACCACCACCAGTTCATGGCTTTCCTGAACAACCTACTCCCGCACAAGCTGCTTTACTTCAGCATATGACTACTGAAGTAATCACATAAGTACTACAAAACATACAAATCCCTCAAGTTCCTAATACCTCTCATTGAAAAAAGAGAGGAGAGAACTCCTCTTGAAAGAATCGAGAAGCTTCCGGCTGATGATTTCAAAGGGGACACAGTGAATCCTGCAATTGCAGAAGATTGGCTTGATCATATTAAATTGTGTATAACTAGGCTTCATTTTACAGATGAAGAGAGATTAGACTGTGTGCAAGGTCTACTCAAAGAACAATCTAGGAGGTGGTGGGATAATATTGTGAGAGAAAGGCGACCCGAAGAAATCACTTGGAGTCTTTTCTTGGAACAATTTGACAAGAAATATGTTAGCGAACGATTTAAGGATGAGCAGAGGAAATTGTTCTTATCTTTGAGATAGGGACGAATGACTGTATCGGAATATGAAGTTCAATTCCTCAAACTTGAGAGGTATGCTCGTGATATCGTTTACAGTGAAGTGAGGCGATGTAAGAGATTCGAGGATAGGCTGAATGATGAAATTAGAGTGCATCTACATGCACAAAAGATTAGAGTGTTCAATGACTTGGTTGATGCTGCTACGGGCATTGAGAAGATTAATTCAGATAGACAATGAAGAATGGCTAAAAGGTCTGGATTTCAAAAGGGATCACAAGGTCCAGCTAGTTCAGAATCTCCAAGTAAGAGACAGAAGGGAACATCAGAACAAACATAATCTCATTTTAGAGGGTTTTCACCGAGACAAACCATAAGTACTGGGTCAGAGGCTAGCGTACCGTCAGGTCGAGGCAGGGGAAATATTCCACAGTGTTCTAATTGTGGAAGGATGCATGCAGAGGAATGTTGGGGAAAAGGTAGAGTCTGCTTTAAATATAGCTCAAGGGAACATTTGATTGCAAATTGTCCTCAAAGACAGATAAGTACATCTGCACCTGCAATAGTTCCTACTCCTACAACACAAGGTGGAAGAGGAAGGGGAAGAGGAAATGTTAGTGAGACAAGTGGACATAATGTGGCTCAACAAGCACCGTAGAGTGGTAGACCTGGAGGAATGGTGCGAAGTTATGCAATCCGAGGGCCTGAGACTAGAGAATCTACCGAAGTTATTGTCGGTAAATTTCATTCTTTAATCATGATGTTTATGCTTTGATAGATCCTGGTTCATCTCATTCATATATATGTACTGCATTAGCACAAGAGAAAGGGTTGCATGTAGAAGAATTAGGAGAAAATATTGAAGTGACTAATCCTTTAGGACACAGTGTGATAGTAAACAAAGTGTACATGAATTGCCCTATTATGATTCAACATCAACTTTTCCATGCAAATTTAATTGAGTTACCTTTCCGAGATTATGATGTTATCTTGAGAATGGATTGGTTATCGAAACATCGGGCTGTAGTGGATTGCTAAAATAAAAGAATGTTACTTGAAGTTTCTGATGGAGAAGAAATAGTTATCGTAGGGGAAAGATCAGATTATCTCTGTAACGTAATTTCTTTTATGAAGACTAAAAGGCTGGTTAGGAAGGGATGTCAAGCCTACCTAATCTTCACTCTAGAATTGAAGGAAGGTGAGTTAGAATTGCAGAATATTCCTATAGTATATGATTTTCCCGATGTATTTCCAGAAGAACTACTGGGGTTGCCACCAAAAAGAGAGGTAGAATTCGCAATTGATGTATTGCCGGGTACCGCACCAGTGTCCAAAGCACCATATAGAATGGCGCCTGCTGAACTGAAAGAGTTGAAGATTCAGTTACAAGAATTGTTAGGCAAAGGATTCATACGCCCGAGTATATCCCCGTGGGGCACACCAGTGTTGTTTGTTAAGAAGAAAGATGGGTCGCTCCGATTATGTATTGATTACCGGGAGTTGAATAAATTGACAGTGAAGAACAAGTATCCATTGCCAAGGATTGAAGACTTATTTGATCAACTCAAGGGTGCCAAATACTTCTCTAAGATTGATTTGAGATCGGGTTACTATCAGATGAGAGTGAGAGATGATGATATTGCAAAGACGGCTTTCCGAACTAGATATGGGCACTATAAATTTTTGGTGATGCCATTTGGTCTAACTAATGCACCAGCAGCATTTATGGACCTTATGAACCGTGTCTTTTACTTATATTTAGACAGGTTTGTAGTGGTTTTCATTGATGACATTTTGGTGTACTCTAAGTCACGGGAAGAGCATGATCAACATTTGCGAATAGTCTTCCAAACTTTGAGGGAAAATAAATTGTATGCCAAACTTAGCAAATGTGAGTTTTGGCTTGAAGAAGTTTCTTTCTTAGGCCATGTTGTTTCTGCCAAAGGAATTAAAGTGGATCCTTAAAAGATAGAAGCAGTTATAGAATGGAAACCACCAAAGAACCCTACGGAAGTCAGGAGTTTCCTTGGCTTAGCAGGATATTATAGAAGATTTATGAAGGGATTTTCAGTCATTGCTGTCCCACTGACGAAACTACTTCAAAAGAATGCAAAATTTGAGTGGAATCACAAGTGTCAAGAAAGTTTTGAGAAGTTGAAGGCGATGTTGACAAAAGCACCCATCCTTACCCAACCAGAGCCTGGAAAGGATTTTGTAATCTATAGTGATGCTTCTCATAGTGGCCTTGGGTGTGTTTTGATGCAAGAAGGAAAAGTGATTGCCTATGCTTCCAGGCAATTGAAGAATCATGAAAGAAATTATCCTACTCATGAATTGGAATTGGCTGCAATAGTCTTTGCCTTGAAAACTTGGCGACATTATCTTTATGGAGAAAAATGTTATATTTATACAGATCACAAAAGTTTGAAATATTTGCCAACACAGAAAGAGTTGAATTTAAGGCAAAGAAGATGGATGGAATTCATTAAAGATTACGATTGTCTTATTGATTACCATCCAGGAAAGGCTAATGTAGTGGCAGATGCTCTCAATAGAAAGACAATGATGGCACTAAGGGCTATGAATACGGGGTTACCTCTTACCAGTAGTGGAGCATTAATTGCAGAATTGAAGATTCAACCTGTACTACTACAACAGGTTAAGCAAGCACAAAATGAAGATGGTAACTTAAAGATCATTCGAGCAAGGACATAAGTGGGTATCGTAGACAACTATATGGTTCGAGAAGATGGATGTCTATATTTTAAAGATAGACTGTGTGTGCCAAACAATGAAGAATTAAAGAAGAATATATTACAAGAGGGGCATAGTAGTCCTTATGCGATGCATCCTGGAGCAAACAAGATGTACCAAAATTTGAAGAGCCATTATTGGCGGAATGGGATGAAGAAAGACATTACTAACTATGTTGCTCAATGTCTAACTTGTCAACAGGTGAAAGCAAAACATCAAGTTCCTTCTGGATTGTTGCAACCTATAACAATTCCAGAATGGAAATGGGAAAGAATCACAATGGACTTCGTGACGTCTTTACCATGTACACAGAAGAAACATGATGTAGTGTGGGTTTTTGTAGATAGATTGACAAAGTCTGCCCACTTTCTTCCAGTTAGGATGGATTATTCACTTGATAGGTTAGCTCAGTTATATATAGATGAGATAGTAAGGCTACACGGAGTGCCTATTTCAATCATTTCTGACCGAGATCCAAGATTTACTTCGAGATTTTAGAAGAAGTTGCAAGAGGCCTTAGGTAGCAAACTTCATTTCAGTACTTCTTTTCATCCTCAAACAGATGGTCAATCTGAAAGAGTAATTCAGGTGTTGGAAGACATGATGAGAAGTTGTATCATTGAATTTGAAGGAAGTTGGGCTAAGTATTTGTCCCTCATGGAGTTTGCCTATAATAACAGCTATCAGTCAAGCATACAAATGGTGCCATATGAAGCATTGTATGGAAGAAAATGTCGAACTCCATTATATTGGACCAAACTTAGTGAAAACAAGATTGTGGGAGTGGATTTAATTCAGGAGACAAAGGAGAAGGTAAAATTTATTCAAGAGAGATTGAAGGCTGCATCGGATAGACAAAAATCTTATGCTGATCTAAAAAGAAAAGACATTACTTATGAAGTGGGAGATAAAGTATTTCTCAAAGTATCTCCTTGGAAGAAAGTCCTACGATTTGGCAAGAAAGGCAAGCTTAGTCCGAGATTCATTGGCCCATATGAGGTTATAGAGAAGGTTGGACCGGTAGCTTATCGGTTGGCACTACCCCCAACACTCGACAAAATTCATAATGTGTTCCATGTGTCAATGTTAAGGAGATATAGATTAGATCCATCACATAGCTTATCTCCTGATGTCGTAGAAATCGAACCCGACCTAACGTATGAAGAGGAACCGGTACAAATCTTAGCGAGAGAGGTTAAACAATTGAGAAACAAGTCTATACCTTTGGTAAAAGTACTTTGGAGGAATCATAAGGTTGAAGAAGTAACTTGGGAACCGGAGGATACAATGAAAACTCAATATCCTCAATTATTTTCAGGAAATTTTCGGGATGAAAATTCATAAGAGGGGGAGAATTGTAACGAAACCGAAATTTCCAAAATTTGCTTATAATAAATTACTATGGTATTAAAAATATCATAGAAATTATTTTTATTGTTATTGTTGTTATTGGATATAAGGCATGAGGAAATAAGAGCTAATTATAGTAAGAAGGATGAATTGAACATTTAATTATTTGTCCAAGGGCAATATTGAAAATTGAAAAAAAAAAAAACAAATATATTACTTACAGCCTCTTGTCTTCCCTTATCCATCATTCATCATTCATCATTTCTCCTTCTTCATTTCCCTTTTTTTTACCAAAATTTTTCCATTATCCAAAAACTTCCGATTTCTTCGATTCAACTTCGAATTATTGTTAGAAATCGGTCCTTAAGCCCTCTATCATCATCAATTTTAGTCAATCAAGACTAGAAGAGGAGGATTTCAGATATTAAGATTCGGATGAATAGTAACCCGAGTTTGAGGTGAGTGATTTTTGGTGAAATTAAAGCTTAATTAGTAGAATTCATGGTAGATTAAGCATATTTACGGTATTAGGAAGTTTATTTATGCAATATCTTGACAGAATTATATATGGCTGTTGTAGAGGAAGCTATTGCAAGTAAATCAAAGGCGAAAGGGGTAGAAGAGAGCTAGAAAGAGCATAGAAAAAGGTTTGTGTCTCGAATTTCGATTTCTCGGTTTTTCGGGAAATTTTCCAGATTATATACCTGTTTTGTTTTAATGTTTTCTCTCGTTATATAAATCCGATTTGAATGATTCTTGATTTTATTGATATCTACAGAAAGTAAGGAATATATGTTCAGAAGAAACCTTATTGAATTACGTTCGTTTTCAATGTGAAATTTTCGTTTGAAGTTGAGTCATGAAATCTGTTTTCGGAAAATCTCAGCTTTGTACACTGTTTAGTATTTTGATCATAACTTTGGTTATACAATTTGGATTTCTTTGATTCTAGTGGTTTTGGAAATCTGAGACATGTGGCTAATTATGTTTAGAAGAAAGTTCTTCGATTGGGTAATGTTTTCAAAGTGAAAAATGCAGGGGAAGTCAGGTTATGAAACCTGGAAAAATTCTGGAAAGTATGAATATTGATTTTATTGAGTTTTAATTGGAGTTTGATGCTTAAAAATTTGGGATTTGAATTTCTTAATTACTGAAGTTATGTTGAATTATGATTGATGGTTTATACTGGAATTTTTAAGATGTTACTTTGATTTATTGCCCTTATTAAACGAGTAGAATACGGGTCAGGGTAGATTGGCGCCAATAAAGGGGGGTACAGTACTGTACAAACAATTGAAGCTTTAGCTTCGGGCTTTGGCCGATATTATGATATATATATATAATTGATATTGAAGCTTTGGCTTCGGGCTTGACCTATTTATTGATTTTTTGAAGCTTCGGCTTCGGGCTTGACCGATATATTGATTTTTGAAGCTTCGGCTTCGGGCTTGACCGATATATTGATTTTGAAACTTCGGCTTCGGGCTTGTCCGCTCCCGTATCCATTTTACCGTTATTCAAGACTTGTTTACTTTGGGCAATATGTGGTTAAAGTGTTTGGAAAAATTGGGTACAAATTTGATTGTACTTTGAAAGGATTACTATATAAGTTTTGTGATTTGGTTCCATAAAGTTGGTTAATTTGTTTTTGACTTATAAATATACTTTGTTTCTATTTTAAAAATATTCAAAGTTGTTATATTTTTTTTTATGGACACCACTAAGCAAATTGCTTAGCGTGTAGTTGATTTTCTACGCGTAGGTGGAGAACTTGTAGATAACTTGGACAAAAGTGGTACAGGTGGATCAGCTTAAAGAGCAAATAAGGAAAGACTCGAGGTGGATATGTATTTTAATGTAACATTATGGTTTGAAGAATAATGGCATGTACTAGAGAGTGAGAAATGTAAAGTGGCATTGAGAAATATTTGGAGAATAATTTGGAGTTTAAAACATTATATTGGTATTTGTACGTATTAAATCTATAAGTATTGAATTCTATATAGTGGAGTATAGTTGTTTATTGGGTGAGTATTGTTACTGTGGCACTCCCTATAAAGGGGGTGTTACAGCAATAGTGAAAATTCAGAACCTTATTTGTCTATATTTTGTAACAAACCCTAAAATTTAGGCTTAAAACGTTAAATTTTGAAGTTGACACAACTCTCTAAACTCTGAACCGGTAAGAGAATTTGGATTTTTTTGTTATATTAATATATTTAGCTCAAGCTATGTATGAATCAACATATATCAGCTTGAGCTAATTATTTTTTGCTGCAAACTAAAATTTCTCCGTATGTCACCAAAATCAGCCCCTGATTCCTAAGAAATAAGCATCAAGATTATCATAACCATTTGTCAAAAAAGAATTTCAAATGCATATTCTTCTGTAGTGAATATAATGTTTTTAAAAAGAAGTATGGCCTCTCGAATCGGCTGACATTACAATAAATTAACATCGAGGTATTTTAGTGTGAATGATTGCACTACGTTTCGAACACACAAAACCAGCTACAGGATTCCTACACTCAACCAACTTTACCAAGCTTTACCAAAGTATTTTTATGTTCATACGTATATGGTATATAATATATTCTATATTTTCAGGGCCCCTATTAAGAATCCCATATTAACATTTTCCTATATGAGATTATTCCTAATCAGTCTAAATTAATAATGATATCAATAATTATGATTAATGTTGATTAGGAAGATTATTTATAATTAATTGTATTTATGTTGATTTATTTGTTTTCCTTTTTTAATAGGTCGTTTTGTATACTATAAATACATGTACATATAGTTGATTATTCAGAACTCAAAAATATAATATCAATTATTTCATTCATCATTTTGTTCATATTTTTCAGTTCTATTCAATTTTAACATGGTACTAGAGTAGTGATCTAGGTGTTTCAAAAGTCTAATTTATTGCATATACTACCATGGCAAATAATTCTGGAAAAGGTAAATCATTTGCAAGTGCATCAGGTATGTTAACTCCTAATACGTCAATCCGTTCTGTTTTCACAAAACCTTGGATCTTGGATAACAGAGCCATCGATCATATATCAGCTGATTCAAATCTATTTTCTAACACATCACCATCTCCGATTCCGCTCGTTAATTTACCCACAGACTCAACTGCACCTATCACTTCCACAGGCACAATCAATTTTAATAATGATATCACACTAAAAAATGTTATTTGTGTTCCATCTTTCAATTTAAACCTCATTTCTGCTAGTAAATTGACTAATCAAATAAATTGTTGTGTTGTCTTTTTCCCAAATGGTTGTATTTTACAGGACTTGACTACGGGGAGGATGAGTGGCTCGGGTGAACGACACGATGGTCTGTATTACATGTCTCCATTAAAATACTTGCCAAAATCATTCCAAGCATCGCACATCCCTGATTTATGGCATATGCGTCTCGGACACCCATCTCATAAGGTTCTCAAGCTTATCTCATCATTACTACCTTTAAATAAAAATTCTTTTTACGATCATAATAATTGTCATGTATGTCCCAAAGCAAAACAAACAAGATTGCCTTTTCCATTAAGCACAATACAATCACATTCTCCTTTTGACTTGTTACATTGTGACATTTGGGGCCCACACAAAGTTCTAACACATTCAGGGGCACGTTTCTTTCTCACCATAGTAGATGATTTTAACAGGGGCACATGGTTATTCCTTATGAATAAAAAATCTGAAACACAACACTTTTTAGAGTCATTCATCACTTTTGTAAAAACTCAATTTCATGCCTTAATCAAAACAATTCGAGTTGACAATGGCTCCGAATTCCTTTCCATGCAAGCCTTCTTTCACAAGAATGACATCGAATGTCAACGTACTTATATCTACACACCACAATAAAACAGGGTAGCAGAACGCAAACACAGACACATTCTTAACACTACACGAGTATTATTGTTCAAATCACACTTGGCATTAGAATTTTGGGTGAATGTGTTTTGACCGCAACATACATAATTAATCGTTTACCTTCACCTCTATTGAAAAATAAATCTCCATTTGAACTCCTATATAATCGACCCCCATCTCTCTCTCATATGAAGGTATTCGGTTGTTTATGTTATGCAACTATTGTTTCACCTAAACAAAAATTTGATTCTCGAGCTCGGCAGTGCATCTTTCTTGGATACCCAAATAATCCAAAAGGGTGTAAATTATTTGATATGGAAAATATCACATTCCTTGTTAGTCGAGATGTTACATTCCATGAAAATATCTTTCCCTTTCTTAATAAATCCACAACAACAACCTCACCCGATTCACACATTGTCTTACCAAATTTAGCTCTTGACTTACCATATTCAGCTCCACCAATCAGTCCTTCCATATGAGAAAATTTAGATATCGTGAATTCTTCTCCTCCATCCATACTAGAAAATCCACCCTCAAACACACCTACAACACTAGAATCTCCTTCCGTTTGTCGCTCCGAGCGTGCCAGACAAGCCCCTACATGACATTAGGGGTGAGCAAAATTGAACCGAACTGAACTGATACAAATTCAGTTCAGTTTTTGGTTTACATATATTGCTCTATTCATTTTTTGGTTTTTTTGGTTTTTTAACCAAACAAATCGAAAACCAATCAAATTAGTTTTAATATATTTTTTAATTTATTAAATATTAATTTATTTATATTTTTTAGTTGAATTTACATTTTATACTTGACAATAAAGCTTTTTTTTCAAATTAATAATGATTTATTTGTGTTGAAAGATATTTATGTTGATTTTTAGTAATTTTATAAATTAAATTAATATTTAAAAAATTAAATATTAATAAATAATTAAATTGGTTTAAACTGAACCGAAATAATTTGGTTCGGTTTGAACTAAACCAAAATATACTCGGTTCGGTATTCGATCTTAAGAAAATAATTATTCAATTCTCGATTCAGTTCGGTTCGATTTTTAACCAAACTGACATTTGCTCACCCCTACCTGGCATTAAGACTACGTGATGGGATCTCAAGCCAACCTTTCTGACTCTAGTCAAAAACTGTCAAAATCAACCAGGTATCCCCTTTAAAACTTTCTTTCTTATTCTTGTTTTACTCTTACACATCGTACATTTCTAGCTAACATCACAACCGGGCCACCTTTCACGTATACCTAGGTTCGCCTCTAATAGTACGTAATAAAAATTTTGTACATGTATTTGTCGGTAATTGAAACTCTAACTCCAAAACAGCTAGACACTCTTATCATTCAAATCAGTTGGAACTGGTCCATTAATAAGATACATTATTTGGCGGAAAATTTTCCTCGAGGAGAGGCTGGCGGAACCCTAACTCCTAACTCTGATTTTCGATTTGGTCAGCAGGCCGTGCCGCTCCGTCCACCATGGATGATTCCTTTCTGTAGTTCTACTGCAATAGCCAGGATAAATCCTCTTGTCCCCGTCAAGCTTTGGTGAATGGTGGAAACCCTAATCTATCGACACCGATTTCAAAACCTGAGAACACAATAGTTAGTTTTGCTAGCATCGTCAATGGAGCTGTCTCCCATATGCCGAAAGTTCTTGCCTCCACCGAGGTCACAACCAAGGGGGGTTCAAGTTGGTGAAGATTCCGACAGGTATTTTTGGAGAAACGAATTGCCATGTGTTCTAACTCTTTGATAGGTCAACTTATTCTAAAAAAGGGGAACAAGCCATATCGATTGACCAATTTGAAGAATTTTCTTTCAACGAATTGGGGTCTCAAAGAAACTTGGAGATTGATTTCTCTTGGTAAAGGCTATTATCATGTTTTTCTTGGTTCTCAGGCTTTCAAGCAGAAACTATTGGGTCGTTGTACTGTTGGGTCGAAATCGGGCACTTTCAGGTTGCAAACTTGATAGCCAGATTTTTGACCTGAGGATCAAAAAACAACGAAAGCTCTTATGTGGGTTCGATTACATGGTTTGCCATGTGAGTATTGGGATGCTGCAATCCTTGCTTGTATTGCTAAAGGAATTGGAGAATTTTCCAGAGTAGATAGGGATACTCTAGATGGAGACTTTGGTCACTTTGCAAGGGTTCTGATTGATGTAGATTTGGCAAACCCTTTTATCTGTACAAGTGGAGTGGAGAAAGAAGGTAAGCAATTATGGCTTAATGTTGAATATGAAAACATACTGGATTTTTGCAAAATATGTTCTAACATAGGACATTCATGGAAGGAGTGTCATCAAAATTCAATGGCTAAGTCTGATAAAGTGGTTAAAAAACCGGCAGGTGTTGTTCCAGAGAAAGTTGTTGGTAGGAAAGCTGACTCATCTGCCTCCAGGTGGGTAGATAAACTTTTGGTATCTAGGGCTGCCCCTATTACGAATGTTGATAGAATTGATATTGAGGCATTGGTCATTGAGGTGATTGAGGCTATGGCTAATGCAGTAATTGAGGCTGCGGCTAATGAGGTGTTTGAAAAGGAGCCAAGAAATTTTGAGGCGGCTCAAGAGTTGGCTAATCATCATAGTTCTGAATTGGGGAATGCTCTTACTAATAACTTGGTAGTTGTGATTAATACAGAGAATGATCAAATTAATACTTTGAAGGAAGCTAACTTAGTTGCGGATCTCGGAGATACGGGATCTGAAGTTCACAAGCCGATTGATGGCCATATTACTTGTTAATATTTTAGTGTAATTGGATTAACTAGGTTGACCAATGCGATCGTGACATTTCACTGAACAAGTATGGAGAGTGCGGAGTGCACACTTGTTCGGGTACTGTTTACGATTTGGGGGGTCCGGGGGCAGCGCCCCCGAGTGCAGGGTCCAAGGGGCGGCAGCCCCTGGCGGGGTCTAGGGGCAGCGCCCCTAGGCAGGGTCCGAGGGGCGGCAGCCCCTGGCAGGGTCCTGGGGCAGCGCCCCTGGCTGGGGTTGAGCCTTTTTTATTCCTGAACCCACGTATCCTTTGGAAAAATTCAACAGAAAAATGAATTTTGTCCGAAACAGTGTGTCTGTTGGACACAACCGAATTCGGAAGAAACATGTCTTTTGGACATGACTGCTCCCCAAACAGCATGTCTGTTGACGTTTTTGGCTATTTAATTCACCAAAACGATGTTGGCCAGACACACAGAAAAACTCGGTTTGAATTTCATTGCAAACGAATTCTTGTTCTTGATTCACTTTCTGATTTTATCCAATTGAAAAATTTGGTAAACCGGCCAAATAAATTTCAATCTAACAGTGTTTTTCGCGACTTCAGAAATATCCAAGCAATCCCAGATTTCCAACATTACTGACGTTTCTGATGATGCTTCAGATGAGGATGAACAAGAGGACTTTGAATCAGATTATTCACAACCTGAGAGAGGTGTCCCCCGCTCTTGGGCGGACTCTGCGAAACGTGAAGAGGCAATAATGAAAAACAAGGCCAAACAGTTGAAACCTATTAGGCAAGGTTTTTCATTCTCTTCATGTGATGATAGTTTAGGCATGAGATTGATGAGGGAGACGATATATTCCCAAGGAAACAAAGGGTATTGGCCGCCGCTAAGGAATAGGCTAGACAAGAGCGCAAGGAGCTTGCTAAACGAGAGCGCAATGAGCTTGCTAGGAGCGCAAACCTCCACAGAAGTTTTCTCCTTCGTAGATAGTTTTTTATTTTATGCCGTAATGGTTGTTTGACTTTCTTTTATTTTTCTGTATTTTTTCTTTTCTGTAATAATACAAGCTTAAGGGAGGGTTTTTAACGGCGGTGGGGTGTAAAACCTCTGCTTGCATTTTCCCTCTCACTGGGTAATTTATAATAAAAAAGATACATTATTTGACTATGCGGATTTGATTTGGATTCAAAGATTATCTAGATATTTCTTATATAATAAAAAAAGATTATCTAGATATTTTAAATAACTACATTTTCATGGACCGACCCTGCAGAAATTTCTACCCCAAGAGATACGGTATTGCCTCTAAATTTTTGTTATTTGTTTTCCAAAAATCAAGAGATGCTATGTTGGATTTTTTTTCAAGATATCATTGTATCGATTATAACTGACATAGTCGTGGCTGCTTTAGCGGGATATATAGAAATCTGTTTTCCCCAATTGTGTGCCCCTTTCATATTCCCCATTCAGGAGAGAGAAATAAAAAAATAAATAAAAAATGAAAATAAAAAATTAATTAGGAAAAAATACACATGGCAAAATCTGAACGAGGGATATAAAAGGAGACACATAGTTGGGGGACAACATATCTTTTTCAATTTAGCTTTGGTTTGGTGGAAATTATGGGATTGGTAACATGTGTTGGCATTGGGCCATCCTCAATGCTGCCATAAAAAGAAATACAGTAATTTATTTTTTTTTTGAAAAACCCCCGGTGGAACAGCGTGTCCCACCAGAAGGAAAAACGATTGGGGCGGGTGAAAGTTTCGGGGCGGACAAATGAAGACTAGAAAAATCCTCCAAACATATTATTCTCAAGTAAACAAAGTTCGCCATCTGTGTAAGAAATGAAGCTGTTTGATACAAGTTGTTTATGTCTACTGCTGTTTTATATTCATTCATTAACTATTTTCTTCGCTGTAATCAGCTTTTTATCCCTCCAAGTGTACGGTTTAAGCAATGAGACAGACCGGCTCGCTTTGGTCAAATTCAAACAAGGCATTACAAGTGATCCTAATGGAGTATTCAACTCTTGGAATGCTTCTAACCACTTGTGCAACTGGTTTGGTGTTTCATGCGGCGGCCGCCATGAGAGGGTTGTCTTTGGACTTACAAGGCCATAATTTGAACGGATTCTTGTCACCCTATATTGGCAACCTGAGTTTCCTTCGAACTCTTAATGTGCGCAACAACAGCTTACATGGCCAAATTCCATCAGAAACCGGTAATCTCTTTCGACTGCAACATTTACTTCTGGGTGATAACTCACTGAAAGGTGAAATTCCTGCAAATTTGAGCAGATGGTCTCAGCTCAAGAGGATCGTTCTACAACACAATAATCTTATAGGAGACATCCCACAGGCGCTTGGCGGATTAGCAAACCTACAAGTCTTCGCACTTGGTGTAAACAACCTCACGGGAAAAATTCCAGTTTCCCTTGGAAACCTTTCATCCCTTGTCTTCTTTTCAGTGGGTAGTAATAATTTATTAGGAAAAGTTCATGATGAATTAGGCAATCACCATTCAGCCATGATTCCTCCATCTACTTTTAACATTTCATCACTTGAAGTCCTCGCATTGGCAATGAATCTGTTCGAAGGGAATTTGCCAGAGAACCTAGGCCTCTGTTGGAAATCGCAAAGGACTACATTTTGACTAAATCTTAACTAAAATATAAATATGTACTTGAGAAATGGAACTTAAAAACACTAAGTTTATATATTCCACTCTACTTATACATTCAGATATCAGCTCTTATATAAAGCTTACAAGTCACAAAATCCAAAACAATAATACCCCACAAATCTTCCATTTCAACCATAATATTTTCTATATATATTTTCTACCCAAATTGTCAATAAATACTGCCCATCAATACAATTTGGCATCCTGAAACTATTCATTAATCATGTGCCATTTATCCAAGCATTTATCATGTCTAATCCCATCACTTGTAAATCTTATCTTTTATTTTCTTAATATTAAGTTTAACTTTCTAACAGCCTCACCCTCCCAAACATGGAAGAGAACATGTTTGTGGGGCAAGTTCCAGATACATTAGGGAGTCTGAAGAATTTGTGGAAGTTAGACTTGAGTGGAAATGATCTCATAAGTGGTTCTGATAAAGGCTGGGCTTTCCTTGCATCCCTCTCAAACTATACCGGCCTTGAAGTTCTTGATTTAAATTCAAACAATTTCAGTGGTGCTTTACCATATTTCATAGGCAAATCGTCCACAAAACTCAGTCAATTTAGTATTGCATACAATCAAATAACAGGAACTATTCCGAGTACACTACAGAGCCTTACCAAATTGACTGCGGTATCCTTCGAGAATAACTTCCTCACTGGTACCATTCCCTATAATCTTGACAAGTTTCAAAATCTTTGAAGTTTTGGTGTCTCATAAAATAGATTTTCAGGCCATATCCCCTCCTCCATAGGCAATCTCACTTACCTGTTTGTTGTCGACCTATCACAAAATTCACTGCAAGGAAGTATTCCGAATAGCATTCAGAACTGCAAGAGCTTGCAGCAACTGTATGTTTCACATAATCTTCTTATTGGACCTATACCCACACTTTCTCCACAGTATTTAATTGTTCTCAATTTATCTGGTAATTTCTTTACCGGACACCTTCTTGAAGAAATTAGAAAGCTTAACAGTATATATATAATTGATGTTTCTGAAAATAGATTTTCAGGTGAAATTCCTTAATCTATTGGGAAATGCTTGAGCCTAGAGTATCTATTTCTGCAAGGAAATTCTTTTCAAGGGAAAATTCCTTCATCTCTTTCATCTTTGAAAGGCATTCAGAACTTAGAAACTTTCACGAAATAATCTGAGAGGAGTAATTCCACCAGATTTGCAAAATCTTTCATTTGCTCTATATTTAAATATTTCTTTCAATGATCTTGAAGGCAAAGTTCCAACAGGAGCGATATTCAGCAATGTAAGCTTGTTTTCAGTGGCCGGAAATGAAAAACTTCGTGGTGGAGTGCCTGAACTGGGACTTCCAAAATGTTTAACCGTGCCAACTCATGAAGAAAAACGTCGTACTCAAAAGTCAGTTGCCATTACAACAAGTGTCGCTCTGTTTGTTATTTCTTTGTTGGCAATTCTTGTCATTTATTACAGGAGGAAACCTGAACGAAGCAGTCCTGCAAAACCATCCTTTTTCACAGATCCTTGTGCTGATGTATCTTATCGGGATCTTCACCATGTGACAAATGGATTTTCATCCGATAATTTGTCTGGTTCGGGCACCTTTGGTCTCGTATACAAACGATTTCTCACTCAAATAGAAAGATATGTTGCTACAAAGGTGCTCAAACTGGAAGCAAATGGAGCTTGGAAGAGTTTCATGGCCGAATGTAAAGCCCTGTGGAGTGTTCGGCATCGTAATCTTGTGAAGCTACTCACATATTGTTCTAGCTTGGACTATGCAGGTAACGAATTCAAAGCTCTAATATTTGAATTCATGGAGAACGGAAGCCTGGAGAAGTGGTTGGATCGTGATCATAGCATCAATAATCATCCTGGAAGGTTGAACTTTCTTCAGAGATTGAATATCGTGATTGATGTGGCATATGCAATGCATTATCTTCACTATCTTTGTGAAGGTCCAATCATTCACTGCGATCTGAAGCCAAGCAACATTCTTCTTGATGATAGCTTCGTTGCTCATATAAGTGATTTCGGTTTGGCAAAACTTTTCTTCAGCATCAATGATGGATCTCTGAGCCAAATCAGCTCAATCGGAATGAAGGGGACTATTGGATATGCTCCTCCAAGTAAAAGTTTGTTACCTTTCTTTTTCATTTGATACATTCGTATCCTTCAAATCCTTCTTTCTTCATAAACATTAATTGAAGAGAAACTTTAAACAACATTAATATAATCATGCATACAAGTTAATTTGCTCTCTCCAAAAAATTGAAGTTATTATGCAATAAAATTGCTCTTTTTTGGTTCTGATAAATAGAGTATGGACTTGGAGGGATGGCATCAAAAGAGGGGGATGTGTACAGTTTTGGAATCCTAGTACTCGAGTTATTCTCAGGAAAAAAGCCAACCCATGAAATGTTCACTAACGGGTTAAATATCCATGGCTTTGTTAAAGATTTATTACCGCAAGCAGTAATGGAGGTGATAGACCCAACTTTGCTATCAGGGAAAACAGAACAAGAAGCAAGAACAACATCAACACCAACAACAACAACAATCTTTCCTTACTTTTTGATCCTCAGGATGAACTTGACAACGAAATTTCCGCCTCTATAGACTTCTCTTCTCCCCCTGAATTTTCAATCCCTAATTTTATAACCAATCAGCAAGACACCCAATTCGATTTTTATTTCAGCCACAACTTTCACTTTCTAATATAGTTCCTACTGACGGATCAGCGACGCAATATTCTGTAGATAGCTCGGTTGCGGCTCCATTAATGGGGCCTCCGTTAACATCGGTTTTTGAAGAAGATTGCTTGTCTTCTGTTCCTTCTTATGTTCCTCTTAACCCATCATCTCCTGCTTGTCTTCTGTTCCTTCTTATGTTCCTCTTAACCCATCATCTCCTTCTTGTTCTTTTCTTGGTACTGGTATGAATAATTTCATGTCTAGTGTGACTTTGACTTCTGCTGATAATTCAGGGATTTTTGGCGGTTCATCGATTCTCCTCGGGTCAGAAATGGATTTTCAGGTTGATAATGGTGGAATATTTTGTCCTGATTCTATTCCTAGAGTTCTTAATCCTGGCGAATTACAAGTACGAACGGACAACTTACTTTTCTTCTGTTGAAATTATGTTGTAAGAAATTTTTGTGACGTTTTTGGTCGGTATTTCGTAGGGAATTAGCAACGGAAATCAATAATTTATGAATTCCGTTACACCTTTAACAACAGATATTACAAGTTTGGAGGATTCAAATTTTAAAGCTAGTAGTAATTTCCTAAGGCTGAGTAGGGGAGTGAGTAAGCCATTCTCTAATGTTACAGCTTTTGCAAATTCAAAATAGGTACCGATAAGTTTCAGCTAGTAAGTTGCGTAAATAATTCGCAATGCATGAAATCACCAAGTGAGCTTTGTTAAACAAAGCTAGTGTTTCGGCCTCTCAAAAATTTTGAGACGCCCTTGAACAAAGCCTCATTTGTGCTACTGTTTTAGGATCCTATTTAATTACCTCCAAACTATTTTGGTGGTACTTTGCCCAATGTCGTAGGCAATTTGGTATTATACTTGTCGAATAAGATAACATTTTTCATAGAAGATTGTTGGGGAATTCTAAGCCTTAAATGTCTGTAAAAATGTCTCTCAATAATAATGCATGGATAATTCTGAAGTCGTGATTTACACTTTCAGATTGAATCTTGTTTGGTGGTTCTACCAAATAGATCAATCGGATAAAATCAGGATTGAAGTCAAGAACCTAGAATGAATTTTTGTTGTGAAGAAAAGTGAACCAAAATTGCAGAGAATGTTGCTAAAATCTGCCTGTAAGTGTTGGCAATGCCAGGTTTTTATAAACTTAAAATGAGCAGTTGCAACTCTTCCGAACAGAAGTGTTGCAAAAGGTAGCCCCCGGACCCTCGTGAGCTAAGTATTGTAATAGAACTCGAACATGTGTGCACTCCACACTCTCCTGACTTGTTCGATGAAATATTACGACCACATTGGTCAACTAGTTGATCCAATTACACTAAAATACCAACAATCCTTCCCCATTTTAGTATAATCCATGAGTAACTAAACAAAATCACAACAAATAACAAACTTATGCATAAATGAAATATCGTGACGATTGAATTTCATCTTAGTATATTACACATTCCAAGTATTCGGATAACTAAAGGTGTCATTATGGATTGAACCTTTGTTATCCATCTCGAATACTCGAAGATAATATACACATAAGTCAACATTCTAACATGTTCTTACTTGGCACTATCTTTTAGTAGCCTTGTGTCCTTATCCTTCGTAAGCATATCAAAGCCAAGTCCAAGCTTCTTGAAGCGGCTAAACTTCATGCTTATCTAGGTAGCTATTTTACTCTTGCACCTGCATATGCAATTTTTCAAAAGAACTATTAATAAGTTAAACTTCAACCTCCTTATCTTGTAGTTCTGAACACACACCTTTAGATGTTATTATTAATGTGTTCCAATCTCTAGATGTTAAGTTTTCCTCATTGAATTCAGCACCTAACGTCATATTAGGTGGGAATTAGGTATCTTAACATGAGAGATTTAAAATGGACTCTAATTTCAGCCCCATAGCCTACTTGCGCACAAGATCTCTTCTTAACCCTTTGGTTAAATGATCGGCTAAATTATGATAAGTTTTTACAAACTCAGATTCCATTGTTGAATCACTCATACAAGTTTGTTTCTTAGACACCCAAGAAGTAGCACCTCCCCCAAGAAGAAATGCCCATCCGCTTGTGAAAGAACTATCCTCCTCATAAGAAATATAACTTGTATCCGACTAACCTTAAAAAACCGAAGGAATCCATTAGAGTGCTAACTAGAGAACAATCTATGAAGTTAACTTTATTCAAAAATCTTCTCAATATAATGAGATTGAGAAATTGAAATAACATTGTTCTTTCGCTTGATTCTTATACCAAGAATCACTTCAACAACCCCAAATCCTTCATCTCAAAACTAGATGACACAAAATTTCTTTATTTTATCAATCTGACTTTGGTCAGTACCAAAAACAACATGTCATTTACATATAAACAAATTATAACTCCTTTACCAGAAGTATCAAACTTGCTATATGCACATTTGTCCGCTTGGTTTATAACAAAATCTTTAGACAAAACCACATCATCAAGCTTTTGATGCTAATCTTTTGGTGATGGGGCACCTTAATGTAAATACCCAGGGGAATATCGATAAAGTCACTAGGGGCATCCCAACACATGTTTCAAGCTGCATTCAAGGGGCATATCAGCCAGACTTGGCGCTCGGCCTCGACAATCTCTCTGGACTCCCGAAAATCACAACTTTATTTCAGTTTCATTCTTTCATTTTTTTTTGCTGAATTAAAGTGGCAAAATTTTTTATCTCGGCAAAATCAATTAAGCAACAAAAGTGCAGCTCACGTCTCTCTCTAATATCTCAAAACTTCCATGGCAGGCACAATATATTTAGTCTGACGGTCACCTCAGGCATTTTTGGTGAATCTCAGTCGGACCTCGTTAGAAGTTCTTGGCACCTTCCAGTTAAGTTCTTGGTGTGTGTTCTAGTCTAGGGATCTCGTTTGATATTCTCGATATGTGATTCAAGCCAAGCAAATCCCAGTCCGACCCTGTTAAAAGTTCCCGGCACCTTCCAATTAAGTTCTTGGTGTACGTTCTAGTCTAGGGATCTAGTTTGATATACGATTCTAGCCAAGCAAATCCCATTCCGACCTCATTAGAAGTTCTCGACACCTTCTAGTTGAGTTCTTGGTATGCGTTCCAGTCTAGAGATCTTATTTAATAGTATCGGCATGCGATTGAAGCCAAGTAAATCCTAGTCCAATCATATTAGAAGTTCTCAACATCTTTTAGGGAAGCCCTCGGCATTCTCGGAATTCCCCTTATCTCCGACATGCCTGATTCAAACTCTACCTTCCGATAGGTCCATTGATGATGCTTCCTATGACCATCCGTAGACAACTATCTCATAAAATCCCTATTCCTCTTTTTCCCGAAGCAGCCAACCATTCCATCCTAAAACCGGTTAGGACGACGAAAGCAATACCAAATCAATCTCCAAGACAATTTCATTCTTGATAGGTCTGTTTATGGCAATCCCAGAAGACAACCAGTTCAAGATTCCACGTGTCAGGTATATCCTCCTATCCCTCACTCTTTTATGAGATCACGAGGGGCAACCTATGAGCACGGGCTTTTCGGTGACCCACGAAGCATCACTATAGATTATAAATTCTTTTCCAGGTTCTGGTTGGGTAAGGATGGGTGCTTTTGTTAACATCGCCTTTAATTTCTCAAAAATTTCTTGACACTGGTGATTCCACTCAAATTTTGCATTCTTTTTAAGTAGTTTCGTCAGCGGGGCAGCAATGATTGAAAATCCCTTCACAAATCTTCTATAATACCCTGCTAAGCCAAGGAAACTTCTGACTTTCGTAGGATTCTTTGGTGGTTTCCATTCAACAACTGCTTCTATCTTTTTAGGATCCACTTTAATTCCTTCGGTGGAAACAACATGGCCTAAGAAAGAAACTTCCTCAAGCCAAAACTCACATTTGTTAAGTTTGGCATACAATTTATTTTCCCTCAAATTTTGGAAGACTATCCACAAATGTTGATCATGCTCTTCCCGTGACTTAGAATACACCAAAATGTCATCAATGAAAACCACTACAAACCTGTCTAAATATAAGTAAAAGACACGGTTCATAAGGTCCATAAATGCTGCTGGTGCATTAGTTAGACCAAATGGCATCACCAAAAATTCATAGTGCCCATATCTGGTTCGGAAAGCCGTCTTTGCAATATCATCATCTTTCACTCTCATCTGATAGTAGCCCGATCTTAAATCAATCTTGGAGAAGTATTTGGCACCCTTGAGTTGATCAAATAAATCTTCAATCCTTGGCAATGGATACTTATTCTTGATTGTCAATTTATTCAACTCCCGGTAATCAATACACAATCGGAGCGACCCATCTTTCTTCTTAACAAACAACACTGGTGCACCCCATGGGGATATACTCGGGTGTATGAATCCTTTCTCTAACAATTCTTGCAACTGAATCTTCAACTCTTTCAGTTCAGCAGGCGCCATTCTGTACGGTGCTTTGGATACTGGTGCGGTACCCGGCAATACATCAATTGCAAATTCTACCTCTCTTTTTGGTGGCAACCCCGGTAGTTCTTCTGGAAATACATCAGGAAAATCACAAACCGTAGGAATATTATGCAATTCTTACTCACCATTCTTCAATTCTAGAGCGAAGATTAGGTAGGTCTGACATCCCTTCCTAACCAGCCTTTTAGTCTTCATAAAAGAAATTACGTTACAGAGATAATCTGATCTTTCCCCTACGATAACTATTTCTTCTCCATCAGAAACTTCAAGTGACATTCTTTTATTTTTGCAATCCACTACAGCCCAATGTTCCGATAACCAATCCATTCCCAAGATAACATCATAATCTCGGAAAGGTAACTCAATTAAATTTGCATGGAAAAGTTGATGTTGAATCATAATAGGGCAATTCATGTACACTTTGTTTACTATCACACAGTGTCCTAAAGGATTACTCACTTCAATATTTTCTCCTAATTCTCCTACATGCAACCCTTTCTCTTGTGCTAATGCAGTACATATATATGAATGAGATGAACCAGGATCTATCAAAGCATAAACATCATGATTAAAGAATGAAAATTTACCGATAATAACTTCGGTAGATTCTCTAGTCTCAGGCCCTCGGATTGCATAACTTCACGCCATTCCTCCCGGTCTACCACTCTGCGGTGCTTGTTGAGCCACATCATGCCCACTTGAACCACTAGCATTTCCTCTTCCCCTTCCTCTTCCACCTTGCATTGTAGGAGTAGGAACTACAGCAGGTGCCGATGTACTTATCTGTTTTTGAGGACAATTTGCAATTAAATGTTCCCTCGAGCCGCATTTAAAGCAGACTCTACCTTTTCCCCAACATTCCCATGTATGCATCCTTCCACAATTAGAACATTGTGGAATATTTCCTCTGCCTCTACCTGAAAGAACGCTAGCTGCTGATCCTGTACTTATGGTTTGTCTCGGTGAAAACCCTCTAAAATAAGATTGTGTTTATTCTGATATTCCCTTCTGTCTCTTACTTGGAGATTTTGAACTAGCTGGACCCTGTGATCCCTTTTGAAATCCAGACCTTTTAGCCATTCTTTGTTGTCTATCTGAATTAATCTTCTCAATGCCCGTAGCAGCATCAACCAAGTCATTGAACACCCTAATCCTTTGTGCAAGTAAATGCACTCTAATTTCATCATTCAGCCTATCCTCGAATCTCTTACATCGCCTTACTTCACTGTCAACGATATCATGAGCATACCTCTCGAGTTTGAGGAATTGAACTTCATATTCTGATACAGTCATTCATCCCTGTCTCAAAGATAAAAACAATTTCCTCTGCTCATCTTTGAATCATTCACTAACGTACTTTTTGTCAAATTGTTTCAAGAAAAGTCCCCAAGTAATTTCTCCGGGTCGTCTTTCTCTCACAATATTATCCCACCACCTCCTAGCTTGTTCTTTTAGTAGACCTTGCACACAGTCTAATCTTTCTTCATTTGTAAAATGAAGCCTAGTCATACACCATTTAGTATGATCAAGCCATCTTCTGCAATTGCAGGATTCACTGTATCCCCTTTGAAATCATCAGTTGGAAGCTTCTTGATTCTTTCAAGAGGAGTTCTCTCCTCTCTTCTTTCAACATGAGGTACTACAGGAACTTGAGGGATTTGTATGTTTCGTAGTACTTGTGTGATTACTTTAGTAGTCATATGCTGAAGTAAAGCAGCTTGTGCTGGAGTAGGTTGTTCAGGAAACCCATGAACTGGTGGTGGTTCATGTCTTTGTTCATCTCCTTGTCTAATACGGACCGTACTCTCAGCATCCTCTTCCTCACTCTGGTTGTGACTAGTACTAGCCATAACGTATTCCTGAAAATTGGACCAAAGTGGATCAATCAACTAACATAACATATTTATATCTTAAATGGCATGTACATACTAGTCCTAGAATCGCCTAAACCTCAGCTCTGATACCAACAAATTGGTGAAGAACTTGTAGATAGCTTGGACCAAAGTGGTACAGGTGGATCAGCTTAAAGAGCAAATAAGGAAAGACTCGAGGTGGATATGTATTTTGATGTAATATTATGGTTGGTAGAATAATGGCATGTACTAGAGAGTGAGAAATACTTGGAGAATAATTTGGAGTTTGAAACATTATATTGGTATTTGTACGTATTAAATCTATAAGTATTGAATTCTATATAGTGGAGTAGAGTTGTTTATTTGGTGTTTATAGTTATCGTGGCACTCCCAATAGGGGGGCGTTACATTTGTTGGTATCAGAGCCAGCTCTCTCCCAGTACGGTGTGGTTCAGGGACGAACCAGGCAGAAGCTGGTGGGCTTGTAACGACCCGGTCCTAAGAGGGGTGGCGTCGGGGTAGAAGACCTGAGCAAAGAGCGGCCTTGAAGGATGTCGATGGGGACAGGAATGAACCGAATCCATGCCCGAAAGAGAGAGTTTCGAGACTGTGCTGGTATGGGACAGTAGAATTGAGAATGGTTAAGGATTTCAAGGTTGTAATTGTATGGGACATTACAATTGAGAGAGACTTAAGAGATTTGATTGGTACTACCTATACCAACAAGGTGCACCTTCTTTTTGGGAGCTTATCCTGGAGAACTCCAAAGTTGAGTGTGCTTGACTTGGAGCAATCTCAGGATGGGTGACCTCCTGGGAAGTAATTTTCAGGAAGTGAGCGAGTGAGGACAAAGCTCATTGGAAAGACTTGTGTTGGTTTGTGGGGGTAGTCGGTCGAACCCGTTGTGTTACAGTTTTTTAAAATAGAAATAAAGCATATTTATAAGTCAAAACAAATTAACCAACTTTATGGAACCAAGACACAAAACTTATATAGTAATCCTTTCAAAGTACAATCAAATTCATATCCAATTTTTTGAAACACATTAACCATATATTGCCCAAAGTAAACAAGTCATGAATAACGGTAAAATGGATACGGGAGCGGACTAGCCCGAAGCCAAAGCTTCAATATCAGTGTATCGGTCAAGCCTGAAGCTGAAGCTTCAAAATCAATATATCGGTCAAACCTGAAGCCGAAGCTTCAATATCAATATATTTTTATCAAAATATCGGCCGAAGCCCGAAGCCAAAGCTTCAATTGTTTGTACAGTACTGTACCCCCCTTTATTGGCGCCAATCTACCCTGACCCGTATTCTACTCGTTTAATAAGGGCAATAAATCAAAATAACATCTTAAAAATTCCAGTATAAACCATCAATCATAATTCAACATAACTTCAGTAATTAAGAATCCAAATCCCAAATTTTTAAGCATCAAACTTCACTTAAAACACATTAAAATCAATATCATACTTTCCAGAATTTTTCCAGGTTTCATAACCTGACGTCCCCTGCATTTTTCACTATCAAAACATCATCCAATCGAAGAACTTTCTTCTGAAAATAATTAGACACATGTCTCAGCTTTCGAAAGCCACCGGAATCACAGAAATCCAATTTTTATAACCAAAGTTATGACCAAAATAATAAACAGTGTACAAAGCTGAGATTTTCCGAAAACAGATTTCATGACTCAACTTCAAACGAACATTTCACATTGAAAACAAACGAAATTCAACAAGGTTTCTTCTGAAAATATATTCTTTACTTTCTGTAGATATCAATAGAATCAAGAATAATTCAAATCAGATTTATATAGCAAGAGAAAACATTAAAACAAAACAGGGATACAAATCTGAAAATTTTCCGAAAAACCGAGAAATCGGAATTCGAGACACAAACCTTTTTCTATGCTCTTTCTAGCTCTCTTCTACCCCTTTTGCCTTTGATTTACTTGCAATAGCATCCTCTACAACAGCCATATATAATGCTATCAAGATATTGCATAAATAAACTTCCTAATACCATAAATATGCTTAATCTACCATAAATTCTACTAATTAAGCTTTAATTTCACCAAAAATCACTCACCTCAAACTCGGGTTACTATTCATCCGAATCTTAATATCTGAAATCCTCCTCTTCTAGTCTTGATTGACTAAAATTGATGATGATAGAGGGCTTAAGGATCGATTTCTAATAAGAATTCGAAGTTGAATCGAAGAAATCGGAAGTTTTTGGATAATGGAAAATTTTGGTAAAAAGGGAAATGGAGAAGGAGAAATGATGAATGATGAATGATGGATAAGGGAAGAGAAGAGGCCGTGAGCAATGTATTTGTTTGTTTGTTTGTTTTTTTTATTTTTTATTTTTTTTTCAATTTCCAATATTGCCCTTGGACAAATAATTAAATGTCCAATTCATCCTTTTTACTATAATTAGCTCTTATTTCCTCATGCCTTATATCCAATAACAACAATAACAATAAAAATAATTTCTATGATATTTTTAATACCATAGTAATTTATTATAAGCAAATTTTGGAAATTTCGGTTCGTTACAATTCTCCCCCTCTTATGAATTTTCATCCCGAAAATTTCCTGGAAACAATTGCGGATATTGAGTTTTCATTGTATCCTCCGGTTCCCAAGTTGCTTCTTCAACCTTATGATTCCTCCAAAGTACTTTTACCAAAGGTATATACTTGTTTCTCAATTGTTTAACCTCTCTCGCTAAGATTTGTACCGGTTCCTCTTCATACGTTAGGTCGGGTTTGATTTCTACGACATCAGGAGATAAGATATATGATGGATCTGATCTGTATCTCCTTAGCATTGACACATGGAACACATTATGAATTTTGTCGAGTGTTGGGGGTAGTGCCAACCGATAAGCTACCGGTCCAACCTTCTCTATAACCTCATATGGGCCAATGAATCTCGGACTGAGCTTGCCTTTCTTGCCAAATCGCAGGACTTTCTTCCAAGGAGATACTTTGAGAAATACTTTATCTCCCACTTCATAAGTAATGTCTTTTCTTTTTATATCAGCATAAGATTTTTATCTATCCAATGCAGCCTTCAATCTTTCTTGAATAAGTTTTACCCTCTCTTTTATCTCCTGAATCGAATCCACTCCCACAATCTTGTTTTCACTAAGTTCGGTCCAATATAATGGAGTTTGACATTTCCTTCCATACAATGCTTCATATGGAGCCATTTGTATGCTTGACTGATAGCTATTATTATAGGCAAACTCTATGAGGGAGATTAACTTATCCTAACTTCCTTCAAATTCAATGATACAACTTCTCATCATGTCTTCCAACACCTGAATTACTCTTTCTGATTGGCCATCTGTTTGAAGATGAAATGAAGTACTGAAATGAAGTTTGCTACCTGAGGCCTCTTGTAACTTCTTCCAAAATCTCAAAGTAAATCTTGGATCTCGGTCAGAAATGATTGAAATAGGCACTCCGTGTAGCCTTACTATCTCATCTATATATAACTGAGCCAACCTATCAAATGAATAATCCATCCTAACTGGAAGAAAGTGGGCAGACTTTGTCAATCTATCTACAATAACCCACACTGCATCATGTTTCTTCTGTGTAAGTGGTAAAGACGTCACGAAGTCCATTGTGATTCTTTCCCATTTCCATTCTGGAATTGTTATAGGTTGCAACAATCCATAAGGAACTTGATGTTCTGCTTTCACCTGTTGACAAGTTAGACATTAAGCAACATAGTTAGTAATGTCTTTCTTCATCCCATTCCACCAATAATGGCTCTTCAAATTTTGGTACATCTTGTTTGCTCTAGGATGCATCGCATAAGGACTACTACGCCCCTCTTGTAAGATATTCTTCTTTAATTCTTCATTGTTTGGCACTCATAGTCTATCTTTAAAATGTAGACACCCATCTTCTCGAACCATATAGTCGTCTACGATACCCACTTGTGTCCGTGCTCGAATAATCTTTAAGTCATCATCTTCATTTTGTGCTTGCTTAACCTGTTATAGTAGTACAGGTTGAATCTTTAATTCTGCAATTAAGGCTCCACCACTGGTAAGAGTTAACCCCGTATTCATAGCCCTTAGTGCCATCATTGTCTTTCTACTGAGAGCATCTGCCACTATATTAGCCTTTCCTGGAGGGTAATCAATAAGACAATCGTAATCTTTAATGAATTCCATCCACCTTCTTTGCCTTAAATTCAACTCTTTCTGTGTTGGCAAATATTTCAAACTTTTGTGATCTATATAAATATAACATTTTTCTCCATAAAGATAATGTCGCCAAATTTTCAAGGCAAAGACTATTGCAGCCAATTCCAAATCATGAGTAGGATAATTCCTTTCATGATTCTTCAATTGCCTGGAAGCATAGGTAATCACTATTCCTTCTTGCATCAAAACACACCCAAGACCACTATGTGAAGCATCACTATAGATTATAAATTCTTTTCCAGGTTCTGGTTGGGTAAGGATGGGTGCTTTTGTTAACATTGCCTTTAATTTCTCAAAACTTTCTTGACACTTGTGATTCCACTCAAATTTTGCATTCTTTTTAAGTAGTTTCGTCAGCGGGGCAGCAATGACTGAAAATCCCTTCACAAATCTTCTATAATACCCTGCTAAGCCAAGGAAACTTCTGACTTCCGTAGGGTTCTTTGGTGGTTTCCATTCAACAACTACTTCTATCTTTTTAGGATCCACTTTAATTCCTTCGGCGGAAACAACATGGCCTAAGAAAGAAACTTCTTCAAGCCAAAACTCACATTTGCTAAGTTTGGCATACAATTCGTTTTCCCTCAAATTTTGGAAGACTATCCGCAAATGTTGATCATGCTCTTCCCTGACTTAGAATACACCAAAATGTCATCAATGAAAACCACTACAAACCTGTCTAAATATAAGTAAAAGACACGGTTCATAAGGTCCATAAATGCTGCTGGTGCATTAGTTAGACCAAATGGCATCACCAAAAATTCATAGTGCCCATATCTGGTTCGGAAAGCTGTCTTTGCAATATCATCATCTTTCACTCTCATCTGATAGTAGCCCGATCTTAAATCAATCTTGGAGAAGTATTTGGCACCCTTGAGTTGATCAAATAAATCTTCAATCCTTAGCAGTGGATACTTGTTCTTGATTGTCAATTTATTCAACTCCCGGTAATCAATACACAATCGGAGCGACCCATCTTTCTTCTTAACAAACAACACTGGTGCACCCCATGGGGATATACTCGGGCGTATGAATCCTTTCTCTAACAATTCTTGCAACTGAATCTGCAACTCTTTCAGTTCAGCAGGCGCCATTCTGTATGGTGCTTTGGATACTGGTTAGGTACCCAGCAATACATCAATTACAAATTCTACCTCTCTTTTTGGTGGCAACCCCGATAGTTCTTCTGGAAATACATCACGAAAATCACATACCGCAGGAATATTATGCAATTCTGACTCACCATTCTTCAATTCTAGAGCAAAGATTAGGTAGGCCTGACATCCCTTCCTAACCAGCCTTTTAGTCTTCATAAAAGAAATTACGTTACAGAGATAATCTGATCTTTCCCCTACGATAACTATTTCTTCTCCATCAGAAACTTCAAGTGACATTCTTTTATTTTTGCAATCCACTACAGCCCAATGTTCCGATAACCAATCCATTCCCAAGATAACATCATAATCTCGGAAAGGTAACTCAATTAAATTTGCATGGAAAAGTTGATGTTGAATCATAATAGGGCAATTCATGTACACTTTGTTTACTATCACACTATGTCCTAAAGGATTAGTCACTTCAATATTTTCTCCTAATTCTTCTACATGCAACCCTTTCTCTTGTGCTAATGCAGTACATATATATGAATGAGATGAACCAGGATCTATCAAAGCATAAACATCATGATTAAAGAATGAAAATTTACCGATAATAACTTCGGTAGATTCTCTAGTCTCAGGCCCTCGGATTGCATAACTTCACGCCATTCCTCCCGGTCTACCACTCTGCGGTGCTTGTTGAGCCACATCATGCCCACTTGAACCACTAGCATTTCCTCTTCCCCTTCCTCTTCCACCTTGCATTATAGGAGTAGGAACTACAACAGGTGCAGATGTACTTATCTATTTTTGAGGACAATTTGCAATCAAATGTTCCCTCGAGCCACATTTAAAGCAGACTCTACCTTTTCCCTAACATTCCCCTGTATGCATCCTTCCACAATTAGAACATTGTGGAATATTTCCTCTGCCTCTACCTGAAGGTACGCTAGCCGCTGATCCTGTACTTATGGTTTATCTCGGTGAAAACCCTCTAAAATAAGATTGTGTCTGTTTTGATGTTCCCTTCTGTCTCTTACTTGGAGATTCTGAACTAGCTGGACCCTGTGATCCCTTTTGAAATCCAGACCTTTTAGCCATTCTTTGTTGTCTATCTGAATTAATCTACCCAATGCCCGTAAGAGCATTAACCAAGTCATTGAACACCCTAATCCTTTGTGCAAGTAAATGCACTCTAATTTCATCATTCAGCCCATCCTCGAATGTCTTACATCGCCTTACTTCACCGTCAACGATATCGCGAGCATACCTCTCAAGTTTGAGGAATTAAACTTCATATTCTGATACAGTCATTCGTCCCTGTCTCAAAGATAAATACAATTTCCTCTGCTCATCTTTGAATCGTTCACTAACGTACTTTTTGTCAAATTGTTCCAAGAAAAGTCCCCAAGTAATTTCTCCGGGTCGTCTTTCTCTCACAATATTATCCCAACACCTCCTAGCTTGTTCTTTTAGTAGACCTTGCACACAGTCTAATCTTTCTTCATCTGTGAAATGAAGCCTAGTCATACACCATTTAGTATGATCAAGCCAATCTTCTGCAATTGCAGGATTCACTGTATCCCCTTTGAAATCATCGGCTGAAAGCTTCTTGATTCTTTCAAGAGGAGTTCTCTCCTCTCTTCTTTCAACATGAGGTAGTACAGGAACTTGAGGGATTTGTATGTTTCGTAGTACTTGTGTGATTACTTCAGTAGTCATATGCTAAAGTAAAGCAGCTTGTGCTGGAGTAGGTTGTTCAGGAAACCCATGAACTGGTGGTGGTTCATGTCTTTGTTCATCCCCTTGTCTAATACGGACCGTACTCTCAGCATCCTCTTCCTCACTCTGGTTGTGACTAGTACTAGCCAAAACTTATTCCTGAAAATTGGACAAAATTGGATCAATCAACTAACATAACATATTTATATCTTAAATGGCATGTACATACTAGTCCTAGAATCGCCTAAACCTCAGCTCTGATACCAACAAATTGGTGGAGAACTTGTAGATAGCTTGAACCAAAGTGGTACAGGTGGATCAGCTTAAAGAGCAAATAAGGAAAGACTCGAGGTGGATATGTATTTTAATGTAATATTATGGTTGGTAGAACAATGGCATGTACTAGAGAGTGAGAAATACTTGGAGAATAATTTGGAGTTTAAAACATTATATTGGTATTTGTACGTATTAAATCTATAAGTATTGAATTCTATATAGCGGAGTAGAGTTGTTTATTGGGTGTTTATAGTTACCGTGGCGCTCCCTATAGGGGGCGTTACATTTGTTGGTATCAGAGTCAGCTCTCTCGCAGTACGGTATGGTTCGGGGACGAACCAGGCGGAAGCTGGTGGGCCTGTAATGACTCGATCCTAAGAGGGGTTGCGCCGGGGTAGAAGACCTGAGCAAAGAGCGGCCATGAAGGATGCCGATGGGGACAGGAATGAACCGAATCCACATCAGAAAGAGAGTTTTCGAGATTGTGCTAGTATGGGACAACAGAATTGAGAACGGTTAAGGATTTCAAGGTTGTAATGGTATGGGACATTACAATTGAGAGAGACTTAAGAGATTTGATTGTACTATCTATACCAACAAGGTGCACCTACTTTTCGGGAGCTTATCCGGGAGAACTCCAAAGTTGAGCGTGCTTTACTTGGAGCAATCTCAGGATGGGTGACCTCCTGGGAAGTAATTTCTACGAAGTGAGCGAGTGAGGACAAAGCTCATTGGAAAGACTTGTATTGGTTTGTGGGGGCAGTCGGTCGAACCCGGGGTGTTACAGTTTTTTAAAATAGAAATAAAGCATATTTGTAAGTCAAAACAAATTAACCAACTTTATGGAACCAAGTCACAAAACTTATATAGTAATCCTTTCAAAGTACAACCAAATTCATATCCAATTTTTTGAAACACATTAACCATATATTGCCCAAAGTAAACAAGTCATGAATAACGGTAAAATGGATACGGGAGCGGACAAGCCCGAAGCCGAAGCTTCAATATCAATGTATCGGTCAAGCCTGAAGCTGAAGCTTCAAAATCAATATATCGGTCAAGCCTGAAGCCGAAGCTTCAATATCAATATATTTTTATCAAAATATCGGCTGAAGCCCGAAGCCAAAGCTTCAATTGTTTGTACAGTACTGTACCCCCCTTTATTGGCGCCAATCTACCCTGACCCGTATTCTACTCGTTTAATAAGGGCAATAAATCAAAATAACATCTTAAAAATTCCAGTATAAACCATCAATCATAATTCAACATAACTTCAGTAATTAAGAATCCAAATCCCAAATTTTTAAGCATCAAACTTCAATTAAAACTCATTAAAATCAATATCATACTTTCCAGAATTTTTCCAGGTTTCATAACCTGATTTCCCCTGCATTTTTCACTATCAAAACATCATCCAATCGAAGAACTTTCTTCTAAAAATAATTAGACTCATGTTTCAGATTTCCAAAGCCACCAGAATCACAGAAATCCAATTTTTATAACCAAAGTTATGACCAAAATACTAAACAGTGTACAGAGCTGAGATTTTCCGAAAACAGATTTCATGACTCAACTTCAAACGAAAATTTCACATTGAAAACAAACGAAATTCAACAAGGTTTCTTCTGAAAATATATTTTTTACTTTCTGTAGATATCAATAGAATCAAGAATAATTCAAATCGGATTTATATAGCAAGAGAAAACATTAAAACAAAACAGGGATACAAATCTGAAAATTTTCCGAAAAACCGAGAAATCGGAATTCAAGACACAAACCTTTTTCTATGCTCTTTCTAGCTCTCTTCTACCCCTTTTGCCTTTGATTTACTTGCAATAGCTTCCTCTACAAAAGCCATGTATAATTCTATCAAGATATTGATAAATAAACTTCCTAATACCATAAATATGCTTAATCTACCATAAATTCTACTAATTAAGCTTTAATTTCACCAAAAATACTCACCTCAAACTCGGGTTACTATTCATCCGAATCTTAATATCTAAAATCCTCCTCTTCTAGTCTTGATTGACTGAAATTGATGATGATAGAGGGCTTAAGGATCGATTTCTAATAAGAATTCATAGTTGAATCGAAGAAATCGGAAGTTTTTGGATAATGGAAAATTTTGGTAAAAAGGGAAATGGAGAAGGAGAAATGATGAATGATGAATGATGTATAAGGGAAGAGAAGAGGCTGTAAGTAATGTATTTGTTTGTTTGTTTTTTTTTTTATTTTTTATTTTTTTTTCAATTTCCAATATTGCCCTTGGACAAATAATTAAATGTCCAATTCATCCTTCTTACTATAATTAGCTCTTATTTCCTCATGCCTTATATCCAATAACAACAATAACAATAAAAATAATTTCTATGATATTTTTAATACCATAGTAATTTATTATAAGCAAATTTTGGAAATTTCGGTTCGTTACAGCTTGCATTGTTGGTTTTTATCTTTTCGTGCATAAAATGCACCCTCGGTTATTTTACCTTTTTCTCTCAAAGATTGCCTTTGCTCCTGTGCCTCCAATGCACCCATTAGTTCTGCTAGTGTAATCACAGAAAGATCTTTCGATTCTTCAAGAGATGATATTTTTGATTCAAATTTTTCTGGAAGCGTCACAAGAAATTTTTCAATGATTCTTGAATCAGGAAAATCTTCACCAAGCAATCTGATCCTGTTGACAACTGAAGAAATTCTATCAGAATAATTAGTGATAGTTTCGTTTTCCTGCATACATAATGATTCAAAATTTCTTTTCAAGTTTAGAATTTGAACTTGTTTGATTCTCTCATTTCCCTGGTACTCTGATTTGAGTTTATCCCAAGCATTTTTTGCAGTTTGACAAGACATAATTTTTGGAAAAATTGTATCTGCAACACAATTTTGAATAAGAGTTTTTGCTTTGAACATCTTTGATTTTTCTTCAGAGTGAGCTTTAATTTGAGCAAGAGTAGGATTCGTAGGAAGAGGTGCTACTTCCCTATCTTGAACAACAAATTCCCAAAGATCATATGCTTTGAGGTATGATTGCATTCTCACAGACCAACTGTGATAATTTTCACCATTGAAGATTTTTGGAGTATTCAAAGAAAGATTAAGATTGGCCATTTGGAAAAAATGGTTTGGAAAAAAAAGGTATAGTTTTGTTTGGTTTGATAATGAGACCCTTAAGATCAACTATAGCTTTGATACCACTGTTGGGTTTTTAAGAGTTTGGTTCAATAGATTGAAAATGGAGATTGATATGTTTGCTGAAAAATTCAGCTATGGAGTTTGAAGAGAATTGTTGGGGAATAAAATTTCTTCATTATTATCAATATGAGACCACATATTTATACATAAATTGAGAGTCAAAATCCTAACAAAATAAATCTAATTTAAATTCAAAATAAAATCTAATCTTACTTGTTTAAAATAAAAGATAATGATAATTCAAAATAAATTTCAAACATATTAAAAAAATAAATCTCATCTTGATACATATATCCACACCTCATTGGTACCATTCCCTATAATCTTGACAAGTTTCAAAATCTGCGAAGTTTTGGTGTCTCACGGAATAAATTGTCAGGCCATATTCCATCCTCCATAGGCAATCTCACTTACCTGTTTGCTGTCAACCTATCACAAAATTCTCTGCAAGGAAGTATTCCGTATAGCATTCAGAACTGCAAAATCTTGCAGCAACTGTATGTTTCACATAATCTTCTTAATGGAACTATACCCACACTTTTTCCACAGTATTTAATTATTCTCAACTTAGCTAGAAATTTATTTACCGGACACCTTCCTAAAGAAATTGGAAAGCTTAATAGCATAAATCTTATCGATGTTTCTGAAAATAGACTTTCAGGTGAAATTCCTCAAACTATTGGTGAATGCTTGAGCCTGGAGAATCTATATCTGCAAGGGAATTCTTTTCAAGGGAAAATTCCTTCATCTCTTTCATCTTTGAAAGGCATTCAGTGTTGGTATTTTAGGGTGATTGGATCAACTAGTTGACCAATGCAGTCGTAATATTTCATCGAACAAGTTTGGAGAGTGCGGAGTGCACGCTTATTCGAGTTCCATTACGATACTTAGCTTACGAGGGTTCGGGAGCTGCCTTTCGCAACACTTCTGTTATGAACTATTGCAGCTACTCGAATGGACATATCTGTTCGCAACACTTCTGTTCTGAAGAGTTGCGATTTTTCGTATCTGGTCCATAAAACATGGCATTGGCAAAACTTACATAAAGAGTTTTTGCAACGATTTCTGCAATTTTTGGTTCACTTTTCTTCACAACAAAAATTTATTCTAAGTTCTTGTCATTTCTGATTTTATCCGATCGATCTATTTGGTAGAACCGCCAAATAAGATTCAATCTGAAAGTGTTCATCACGACTTCAGAATTATCCATGCATCATTTTATCACATTTACCCAACAAAGATTGAGAGACATTTTTTATAGACATTCAAGGCTTCATTCTACCGAAATTTCCTAACAAAGATTGAATCTTATTGTGTCGCTTGAAGCCCGAGTTTTTCATTGAATAGGTACGAATTCGATCCGTTCTCTTGCGATGATTGTTTGTGTCTCTAACTTCGATTTCTCGATTTTTCGGAAAACTTCCAGATTTTGTACCTGTTTTGTTTTGATGTTTTCTTTTGTTATATAAATCCGATTTGAATGATTCTTGATTCTATTGATATCTACAGAATGTAAGGAATATATGTTCAGAAGAAACCTTATTTAATTTCATTTGTTTTCAATGTGAAATTTTTGTTTGAAATTGAGTCGTGAAATCTATTTTCGGAAAATCTCAGCTTTGTACACTATTTAGTGTTTTGATCATAACTTTAGTTATGCAATTTGGATTTCTGTGATTCTGGTGGATTTGGAAATTTGGGACATGTGGCTAATTATGTTTAGAAGAAAATTTTTCGATTTGATGATGTTTTAATGGAGAAAAAGGTAGGGGAAGTTAGGTCATGAAATCTGGAAAATTCTGAAAAATATGAATGTTTATTTTATTGTGTTGTAATAAAATTATGATGCTTTAAAATTTAGGATTTGAATTTTTTAATTTTTGATGTTATTTTGAATTATGTTTGATGGCCATTGTTGTTTTTGGTTGTTCATGGCGGTATAAACGTTCTTTTTCCCCGAAAAAATCTTGATTCTCAAGTCGTTTTGTGTAAACGACTTATTTAGGTTAATTTTTTCATGAAAAGAACTGCGCCATTGGACTTGGGACGTCGAAAAACCTTAGGAGGGGTTTTGTTGGTGGCCGAAATTGATTTTGAAATGATTTAAAATCCGAATTCGTTTCTCTACAGTTTGCGAGGGATTCTGAATCCGTTGCAAAATTCGCTGCAGAATGAAAAGTTGAGATGGTTCATTTGCGACAACTGTTTTTTGGCAGTTCATGGTTCATTGTGACGGTTTGTGAGGGATTCTGTTTCCGTCAGAGATTCCGTCATAAAAAGGAAAAGTCAATGGTGGTATATTTCGACGGTTTCTGAATGCGACGGTTAGGTTGTTTGTGAGGGATTATTCGTCCGTCAGAGTTTCCGTCACAAAATGAAAAGTCAGGACGGTCAGTTTTTGTGACAACCGTTTGTGACGGTTCATGATCTGTGGTGATGCTTCATGTAGCAGTTTTGGCAACACTTTTGTTATCTATTGCGACGCTTTTATAAGTGTTGCCAGAAACAAGGCTACTGATTGATATGGTAACGATTTTCAGAGCGTTGCCAGAATATTTTTTTGTGTCGCAAGAAAGAATATAAGTGGAGCAGTTTTGGCAACACTTTAGTGAAATTAAGCGTCACCAGAAACTTGTCTTTATCCAACTTTAACTGTCATCTAATGTGGCATTGGTTTAACTTTTGGGGTTGACATGTCAATGGTTGACTGGCACGTGTCAGTCAAAAGTCAAAGTTGATCGGTCAACATAATGCCACCTGGCGCGTTTCTAATGGCTTCCTTCGGTTTTTGAAGGTTAGTCGGATACAAGTTATTTTGCTTATGAGGAGTATAGTTCTTCCACAAGTGGATGAGTGTTTCTTCTTAGGGAAGGTGCCACTTCTTGGGTGTCTAAGAAACAAACTTGTATGAGTGATTCAACAATGGAATCTGAGTTTGTAAAAAATGAGCATAATTTAACCGATCATATAACCAAAGGGTTAAGAAGAGATCTTGTGCAAAAGTCGGCTATGGGGATGAAATTAAAGTCCATTTGAAATCTCTCATGTTAAGATACCCAATTCCCACATAATATGACGTTGGGTGTTGAATTCAATGAGGAAAGCTTAACATCTAGAGATTGGAACACACTGATTAAGACATCACAAGGTGTGTGTTCAGACCTGCAAGTAAAGGAGGTTGAAGTTTAACTTCTTAATAGCCTTTTTGAAAAATTGCATACGCAGGTGCAAGAGTAAAAAGGCTACCTAGATAAGCATGAAGTTTAGCCGCTTCAAGAAGCTTGGACTTGGCTTTGATATGCTTATGAAGGATAAGGACACAAGGCTAGTAAAAGATAGTGTCAAGTAAGAACATGTTAGAATGTTGACTTATGTGTATATTATCTTCGAGTATTCAAGATGGATAGCCAAGGTTCAATCCATAGTGACACCTTTGCTATTCGAATATTTGGAATGGGTAATATACTAAGATGAAATTCAATCATCACGATATTTCATTTATGCATAAGTTTGTTATTTGTTGTGATATTATTTAGTTAATCCTGGATTACACTAAAATGGGGGAGGATTGTTGGTATTTTAGTGTAATTGGATCAACTAGTTGACCAATGCGGTCGTAATATTTCATCGAACAAGTTAGGAGAGTGGGGAGTGCATGCTTATTCGAGTTCTATTACGATACTTAGCTTACGAGGGTCCGGGAGCTACCTTTCGCAACACTTCTGTTATGAACTGTTGCAGCTACTCGAATGGACATATCTGTTCGCAACACTTCTATTTTGAAGAGTTGCGATTGTTCGTATCTGGTCTATAAAACATGGCACTGGCAAAACTTACATAAAGAGTTTTTGCAATGATTTCTGCAATTTTTGGTTCACTTTTCTTCACAACAAAAATTCATTCTAAGTTCTTGTCGTTTCTGATTTTGTCCGATTGATCTATTTGGTAGAACCGCCAAATAAGATTCAATCTGAAAGTGTTCGTCACGACTTCAGAATTATCCATGCATCATTTTATCACATTTCTTCAACAAAGATTGAGAGTCGTTTTTTATAGACATTCAAGGCTTCTTTCTACCGGAATTCCCCAACATTCAGAACTTAGATCTTTTACGAAACAATCTGACCGGAGTAATTCCACCAGATTTGCAAAATCTTTCATTTGCTCTATATTTAAATCTTTCTTTCAATGATCTTGAAGGCGAAGTTCCAACAGAAGGGATATTCAGCAATGTAAGCTTGTTTTCAGTGGTCGGAAATGAAAAAATTTGTGGCGGAGTGCCTGAACTGGGACTTCCAAAATGTTTAACCATGCCAACTCATGAAGAAAAATGTCGTACTCAAAAGTTAGTTGCCATTACAGCAAGTGTCGCTCTATTTGTTATTTCTTTGTCGGCGATTCTTGTCATTTATTACAGGAGGAAACCTGAACGAAGCAGTCCTGCAGAACCATCCTTACTGACAGATCCTCGTGTTGATGTATCTTATCGGGATCTTCACTGTGAGACAAATGGATTTTCATCCGATAATATGATTGGCTCGGGCACCTTTGGTCTCGTATACAAAGGATTTCTCAATCAAAGAGAAAGATATGTTGCTATCAAGGTGCTCAAACTGGAAGAAAATGGAGCTTGGAAGAGTTTCATGGCCGAATGTCAAGTCCTGAGGATTGTCCGGCAACGTAATCTTGTGAAGCTACTCACATATTGTTCTAGCTTGGACTATGCAGGTAACGAATTCAAAGCTCTGATATTTGAATTCATGGAGAACGGAAGCCTAGAGAAGTGGTTGGATCGTGATCATAACATCGATAATCAGTCTAGAAGCTTGAACTTTCTTCAGAGATTGAATATCGCGATTGATGTGGCCTCTGCATTGCATTATCTTCATGATCTTTGTGAAGGTCCAATCATTGATTGCGATCTGAAGCCAAGCAACATTCTTCTTGATGATAGCTTCGTTGCTCATATAAGTGATTTCGGTTTGGCAAAACTTTTCTTCAGCATCAGTGATGGATCTAAGAGCCAAATAAGCTCAATCGGAATGAAGGGGAAGCTCAATCGGAATGAAGGGGACTATCGGCTATGCTCCTCCAGGTAAAAGTTTTTTACCTTTCTTTTTCATTTGATACATTCAAATCCTTCTTTCTTCATGTATATTAATTGAAGAGCTCAAAGCTTAAACAACATTAATATAATCATGCATACAAGTTAATTTGCTCTCTCTAAAAAATTGAAGTTAATATGCAATAAAACTGCTCCTTTTTGCTTCTCATAAACAGAGTATGGACTTGGAGGGATGGCATCAAAAGAGGGGGATGTGTACAGTTTTGGGATCCTAGTACTGGAGTTATTCTCAGGAAAAAAGCCAACCGATGAAATGTTCACTAACGGGTTAAATCTCCATGGCTTTGTTAAAGATTTATTACCGCAAGCAATAATGGAGGTGATAGACCCAACTTTGCAAACAGGAGAAACAGAACAAGAAGCGAGAACAACAAGAGGCACGTCCATTATTGATTGCAATGGTAAACCAAAGAAAAGCTTGGTTTCAGTATTTAAAGTTGGATTGGCATGCTCAAACACATAATCCCAAAGAAAGACAAAAGATTGGAGATGTGGTTAAGGAATTGCATTTGATCAGAAGCACTTTTCTGGGAGTTCGGATATACAGATAATGATCAGGTACTAAGCAGTTTATCCCTTTTCAATTGGTTTCTAAATTATGCAAGTATTTTCAAAAGAAATTAACTAACGTTATGTTTTAAACCTGTCGATTATATATTAAACTCTACTCTTTCCAAATTGAATAATTTGAAGTGATTGTTACTTTGACTTCTTAGGAAAATGACACTTCCAGAAGTAGTGTAGTGCTAAGCAATTGTGTCAAGTATCTGTAGAAGAAGAAAGGATCAATGGTTCAAGCTAGTTAAGTTACTCATTCGGTTAATTCAGTTAAGGTAGTTATTGTGTTTACAGCTGATGTTATTTACCGTTAGCAGTTATTTCCTAAGGCTGAGTAGGCCATATCTATCCTGAATGTGTTAGCTTTGTTTCGGGTAGTAATGTTATAATGATTACCAATGAATTATGTGTCTCTCTGAATTTGCAACTATCTGTTAGTCTTCATTTCTGGCCTGTTTTCAATTTTAAAACAGAACTACCAAACTGTTATAGCAGAGCTATTTGTCCAACCATATTATATTTTCTCAAAACTTAACCTTTTCATCGTATCACACTGTCACGGCCCTAATTCACCCTGAACAACTTGGGTGTCTTCCCTAAAAAAAAAATGGTGGTTATTGCTCCTACTATACTCCTTAGCAAAATTAATATTTTTTCGTGTGACTGGGGCAGAAGTTTCAATATCTCTGTTTATGTTGAAGGGGAAGGCTGAGCTAAGTTGACATTATGGTTGTCAAAGCCATGTTGTTTGATTTATATGCACGTTTTCCATAAATCACATGAGTCCAATTGAATCATGGTATTCAATAAGTCATTAAGTGGAATTATCATGGGTGCACTAAACAAATTTGATGTTGCCAGCTGAGTATACATATTTGATATTTGATATGGCTTCCGCAAAGTATTCCTTTGCTTGAGGTCTGTTGATCTGCAAAGGCATTCAATCAAAACATAAAAACTCAAACAAAAACTAAAGAGGAATTCTTCTTCAGCTTTTACAAGTACACTGGTAATAATAATATCCAAAACGATTTTACAAGTACAAGCAATTAGAATTTATATTCGAGTAGAAGGTGATGAAATATGTCTAGGGAGTGAGTAAGCCATTCCCTAATGTTACATCTTTTGCAAATTCAAAATAGGTACCGATAAGTTTCAGCTAGTAAGTTGCGTAAATAATATCGCAATACATGAAATCACCAAGTGAGCTTTGTTAAACAAAGCTAGTGTTTCGGCCTCTCAATAATTTTGAGACGCCCTTGAACAAAGCCTCGTTTGTGCTACTGTTTTAGGATTCTATTCAAATTCCTGAACCATGATTTAATTACCTTCAAACTATTTTGGTGGTCCTTTGCCCAGGCAGTTTGGGAATAGACTTGTTGAATAAGAAATAACATTTTTTTTATAGAGGATTTGTTAATTGTATTATGATTTCAGAAATTGTTTTCTAAGAAAATGGTCCAACATGTATACCAAATGTCTTGTGTAACCCATCAACCATTTTTGACAAGTGTAATTCAACAAATAGATCTGCTAAAAGCCTAAAATCATAGATGAGATTATTCTCCTACAAAAAAAAAAAAAACAAAAGGTAACAAAATATCCATTCATTTGTCAAATAAAACCACAAGTTCAGCAATAGCATAGGCAACTACTGTTAATGTATATAATAACACTAACTATAAGCATGGAAATGAGAGGTAAACATAGCATTGATTTATCAGCTAATTCTTTTTCTTTTTCTCGTGTGAATAATATGATTGGGTGAAATCAACGTCTCAATACACTTGGTTGCCTCATGAATAATACATAATGAATCATCTATCTTTATTTCATCAAACTTTTCCTCTTCCTTTGATGTCCATAGGATGTCTTGCTTGTTATGAAACATGACTCGAGTACCACTACCACTCCTAGAAATATATAGTGGCAAAGGATTGCTCACGTCAGATGTAGGCTTTGAACTAATATTATGCAAATGAATCCAAGCGTGATCCTTCCACATCCATATCTCCTCAACATACTCTCGTCCAACAAGGCCAAAGGAAGAACAAAGACATCATTTGTGTTCTAATAGATGTGCATATAGAAATCTGTAGAAGCAATGTGTGGTATGTGCAGCTCCAGAAACTTGTCTTCTCAACTATTTCAAGATAAGATATATGATATGGTTCTACAACCCAGTAGAATACTCTATTTATAACGGTGGCTTTTCCATTTACAACACAAAATTCATCAATGTTAGGAGGGGATGCAATTAATTTCCACGAATTCGATTTCATGGAGAAAACAGGACTCGTGGATCCAAACTTCCATATAACCAACTTAAGATCATTAGAGACTCGATCATAATTTAATCCATGAGCAAAGGAATCAACTGATCCATGGTGGAGAATGACTGGAGGACTCGAATATGGTACTTTTCTCAACTCTCTAGTGAAGAAGTGTTTCTTGACGGGAAAGGAGAAGAAGCGTTTTGGATCTGCTGGCGGAGGCTTGTTTGCATGGTCGGGGCACATTGGGGATTTGTAAGCCATGAAAACTTGATTTAGGATTTGCGGTGAGACTCTTTTGCAATGTTATTAAAACCGGACCATGCAAACAAGCCTCCGCCAGCAGATTCAATCGGAAAAACCAGAAACCGGCCACAAGTCCGGTCCGGTTGATAAAAAATAATTGTTTCATTAAAAATCGGACTTGACCAATTCAAACTGGAATGAACCGGCGAATTGGTAAACCGATTCTTATGAATTTGAAAATATGAAAATAATTATTTACTAATTTATTATTTTAACTTTTATATTGTTAGTATGACAGAAAATTTACTTTAATTTAGTTATTATTTTTTTACAGTTTATAAAAAGAAATAAATTAGTATTTATTATTTTTTTCATTTAAAGACATCTATTATTTTATATAATATAATGTAAAAAAACTGATTATTAATATTAACTATTTTAATTTTATTCCGTAAAAAGTTATTATTTTTTTAAATATATTATTAATATATTTCTTTTCATAAAAATTTATCATTAATATCCACTATTTTTAGAAATCTTCCACTGACTACTTATGCCTATATTGGACAAATGAATATTTGGTGTATAATATTTTTCAAAGTATTTATTAAAAAATCATACTTTCAGTTGAACCATAATTGAACCCAATTGAACCGTTAAAACCGTGAACCACTAACTTCACCGGTTTTATGATCGATCCGATTTCGACAACATTGCTCTTTTGTTCACTTTTACAAGGATTTGGGGTGTTGATATGCTTTACTAACTTATCTAATGGCTTAAACTATGCTTTTATAAAGAGTGACAACTACTTTCACATTTAAAATCGGTTAATGCATCGATAACTTTTAAACTTATCTTTAAAATCCCCTAGTTGCCCCTTGAACAATATTTTGACTTTGACTAGACTCTTGTCCGAGTCAATGTTAAATGATAGAGAGATGCACTTTAACTTGTTCAAAACTTTTCAAAATTTTAGGAGGATAACCATTTAAAGACAAGTTCAATAAATCTCCGACGTATTAAGCCTTACAACACACAGAGGCTATATTTACACAAACCAAAGTTGACACTTTTGATACAATACTCATCTTATATTAATGTATTTAAAACAGATCGATCGGTTCAACCAGAAAAACTGGAAACCAAAGCCTAATCCAATCAGGCTGATTAAAATTCAATGTTTAAGAGAAATCGGCTTTGACCGGTTTAAGCCAGTAAATCGATTAGAACCCGGTTTTCTTGCTCATGCAATTAATATGTGCATTTTTTCAACATCTACAATGATTTTTCCAATTTCATACTAAAGAAAGTAATACTCCCTCCGGTTCCAAATGTATGTCGTGTTAAGATTTTTACTAAGACCAATAAAACTTTTATTACACTATTAAAATGATTAATTTATCCCTTAACTTTATTATAAAATTCTCTTTCTTCTTATTTATTACTCCCTATAACTTCATTTATTCTTAATCTCTTTCATAATTAATATAAAGGTAAATTAGGAAAAAAATGTTGAACGATGTATTGAAATTTTAAAGTGAGAAACAAAAAGGAAAATACAATGTTTTCAAAAAAGACATACATTTGGAACCGGAGGGAGTACTAAAGAGGAATTCAATTATTTTTTTGAACAATCTAATTTCTCTTTTTGTTCGTTTAGATCATGTAGCTCTTTTATTTTAATATTACAAAAAAATCCGAAATAGACCAATTGCTGAAAAATAGAAAAGTAACCTTTAAGATATCAATGTTTTGGAACAGTCTAGAATCAACTAAAATAAGATACGTGGAATTAATTGTAGAAGAAATCGCAGAATCATGAGCCATCAAAATCTTGAAAAATAATGCGTTAAGAAGATTTGTCTATTATGATTTCAGAAACTGTTTCATGAGAAAATATCTTGTGTAACCCAACAACCATTTTTGGCACGTGCAATTCAACAAATAGAATTGCAAAATTTATAGATGAGATTATCAGTATCACAAAATTTAGCAATATAAATAGCAAACAAAAAGTAACAAGGTAAAAGATTCATCCATTTGTCAAATAAAACCACAAGTTCAGCAGATCCAGACAATAGGCAACTAATGTTAATGCATATATTAATACTAGCTATAAGCACGGAACAGGTAAACATAACATTGATTTATCAGCTAATACTTTTTCTTTTTCTAGTGTGAATGACATGATTGGGTGAAATCAACGTCCCAATATACTTGGTTGCATCATAGATACATAATGAATCATCTATCTCTATTTCATCAAACTTTTCCTCTTCCTTTGATTTCCTTAGGATTTGATTCTTGTTATGAAACATGACTCGAGTTCCGCTCCTAGAAATATATATCAGCAAAAGTTTTCTCAATTCGGATGTATGCTTTGAATTAATTTTAAGCAAATGAATCCAAGCATGTTCCTTCCACATCCATATCTCCTCAACATACTCTCGTCCAACAAGGCCACAGGAAAAACAAAGACATCCTTTGTGTTCTAATGGACGCGCATTATAGAAATCTGTCGATGCGACGTGTGGTATGTGCAGCTCCAAAAACTTGTCTTCTCTTGAATCAAAACCTATTATTTCAAGATAAGATATATGATATGGTACTACAGGCCAGTAGAATACTCCATTTATAACGGTGGCTTTTCCATATACAACACAAAATTCATCAATGCTAGGAGGGGATGCAATTAATTTCCAGGAATTCGATTTCATGGAGAAAACATGGCATGTTGATCCAAACTTCCATATAACGAACTTAAGATTATCAGAGACCGGGTCATAATTTAACCCATGAGCAAAGGAATTAACTGATCTATGGTGGCGAAAGACCGGAGGACTCGGATCTGGTATTTTTCTCAACTCTCTAGTGAATGGGTTCCATAAAGATAAGCTGCTTCCAAAATTTCCATTCTCATCACAAAAACGTCCAAAACAAAATCTAGAAAAATGGGCTACACAAATTAAACCGTAGCTTGAACCTAAAATTAAACTATTAGATATTTCCTGTGGGAAACTGAGAGGAGAAAAACAGAATTCATAAGAGTTTGAATTCTCAGGATCTAATAGTTGAAACTACGAACAAAATTCTCTATTCAACCAACTTATTGCATTAAAAAGGATTTTAGGGCTTTGAGATGATTGCTTAGAATGGATATCAATGAAATAAGGATTAGAGATTAAGGAATGCCAGGATTTGCAGACACTTTTAAAGCCCAAAAGAGAATTCGAAGGCAGCCTTAAAAGTATATCGGTGGTGATATCGTACGGGATGTAACCAGCATTTGTCATATTCCAGACGCTGTTGAATTATTATCTCACGCAAGCTATTCGATTTGGGGAGATTGTAAATTAACAAATACTCTAGTTGTCTAGTATAATAGTTAATCGAGTAAAACTAAATTGGAATATTCATTTTAGTTTTGTTTACATGTTGAAACTTAAAAGTAATAAAAGACTAATAATTTGGAGGTGCTAACAGTTATTTTTTTTTATCACAATATCCAAACTCAAATTGGCTATTTTTCATATTATTAAAAGACAATTATCCAGAAATATTTTACTATAGTGTTTATATATATTAAGTTTTAAATTCAGAAAATAAAGTTCGTGAATAACAAGATTGAATATTTTTTTGCACAATAAATTGTAAAGAAAATACCATAGCAATTCTTTACCATACATAAGATATTTTTTTAATTTGATAATTGTTTGATCAACATCACATATAGATAGATTTATTATGAAATATATTACAAATTTCTTCATAAATTTTATTTGTCTAGAACTAATTAATAATTTCAATATTAATTGAAGTCCAATTGATAATTTTGTTGGGATTCATTTTTAATTCATGTATTTAATTATACTATTTCTAGAAAAAGAATGGGGTCAAGGACCCCATTTGGTGTAGTGTGGAATCACCCATGCTAAAAGATAGTTAGCCGATTTCTATGAATAATCTGTGTATTTATATGGATCCAGTTGATGGGCTTTAGGGGCTTAAACACATATCTGGGCTATGGGCTTAGGCGTTGTTCGTTTTCATACAATTTTACAAATACACGCTAAATCTAATTTGATTGAATAAAGTTAAAAAAACAAAAGAATTTTACATTGGGCATGCTCCAACAGCTCCACAAATGTGTTAAGAAGATTTATATATGATTCCAGAAACTGTTTTGTCCGACAGGTATGCTAAATATCGATCTTGTGTAACCCAACAACCATTTTTGGCAAGTGTAATTTAACAAATAGATTTGCAAAAATTATAGATGAGATTATCAGTACTACAATTCTCTGACAAACGGGTTAAATCTCAATCACTTTGGGAAAAATTTATTACCTCAAGCACTACGGGAGGTGATGGACAAGTATGCTATCTGGAGAACAGAAAGCGAGAACAACTTAACAAATAGAGGCATGTCAATTATTGATCGCAATGGTAAACAAAAGGAAAGCTTGGTTTCAGTATTTAAATCTGGATTGGCATGCTCAACACATAATCCCAGACAAAGGCCAAAAAATATGGGAGTTGTGTTAAAGGAATTGCATTTGATCAGGAGCACTTTTCTGGGGTTCGGGTGAACGGATAATGTCAGGTACTAAGCGGTTTATTTCTTTTCAATTGGTTTCTAAATTATGCAAGTATTTTCATAAGAAATTAAGTAATGGTTATGTTTTGAACTTGTGAATCATAAATTAAGCTCTACTCCGTAGTTCTCAGAAATTGTGTCGAGTATCTGAGGAAGAAGAAAATATCAAATGTTCAAGCTACTTAAGTTACTTATTCGGTTAATTCTATAATGGTAGTTATTGTGTTTACAGGTCATGTTATTTACAGTTTATCAGTGTTCTAGAACAGTCGTAATTTCTTAAGGTTGAGTAGGCCATATTTGTCTTACGCTGTAACTTGGAAGTTAATAGACAGTTGGCCTACTATGGCCTAGCTTGGAATAAAACCATGGAGAATTTGGATATCATTTGGAAATAAATTCCTTGGCTTGAAATAAATGAATAAAATTTAGAATTTAAAATTTAGAATGAATTCCTTATTTTGATTGGTTCATAAGAACGACGAACAAATTAATAAGAGAGATAGAGAAAAATTCTATGTTGATAAAAAAAGATAAATGGATATACTAATTTCACTGTATAAATAGCAAACAAAAGGTAACAAGGTAAAAGATTCATTCATTTGTCAAATAAAACCACAAGTTCAGCAATAGCAATAGCATAGGCAGCTACTGTTAATGTATATAATAAAGGTAAATATTACATCGATTTAAGAGCTAATTCTTTTTCTTCTTCTCGTGTGGATGATATGATTGGGTGAAATCAGCGTCTCAATGCACTTGGTTGCGTCACAAATAATACATAATGAATCATCTATCTTAATTTCATCAAACTTTTCCTCTTCCTTCGATGTCCTTAAGATGTCTTTCATCGTATGAATTACGACTCGAGTACCACTCCTAGAAATATATATTGGCAAAGGGTATCTTGCCCGAGGGTTATCCCATTCATATATATGGTTTGGACTAGTACTAAGCAAATGAATCCAAGCATCTTCCTTCCACATCCATATCTCCTCAGACTCTGTTTCAACGAGAAAAAAGGAAAAACAAAGGCATCCTTTGTGTTCTAAAGGACGTGCATCAAAGAAAGTTGAAGATGCAATGTGCGGTATGTGCAGCTCCAAAATCTTGTCTTCTCTTGAATCAAAAGCAATTATTCTAAGATAAGATTCATGATATGGTCGCACAAGCCAGTGAAATACTCCATTTACAACGGTGGCGTCTCCTTTTACAAAACAAAAACCTATTTTAAGAGGGCATGCAATTGTTTTCCAAGGAATTTGATTTCATGGAGAAAACATGACAAGTTGATCCAACCTTCCATATAACCAACTTAAGATCATTAGAAACTGGATCATAATCTAACCCATGAGCAAAGGAATCGACCAATCTATGGTGGCCAATGATTGGAGGAACCGAATCTGGTATTTTTCTCAATTCTCTAGTGAATGGGTTCCATAGAGATAAGCTGCTTCCACAATTTCCATTCTCATCACAAGAAGATCCAAAACAAAATCTGGAAAAATGGGCTACACAAATTAAACCGTAGCTTGAGCCTAAAATTATACTATTAGATATTTCCGGGGGGAAACAGAGAGGAGAAAAACAGAATTCATCAGAGTTTGAATTCTCAGGATCTAATAGTTGGAACTGCGAACAAAATTCTCTAGTCAACCAACTTTTTACATTGAAAAGGATTTTAGGGTTTTGAGATGATTGTTTAGAATGGATATCGATGAAATAAGGACCAGAGATTAAGGAATACCAGTATTTGCAAACACTTTTGAAGCGCAACAGAGAATTCGAAGGCAACCTTGATAGTATATCGATGGTGACGTCGTGCGGGATGTAACCAGCCATTGTCATATTCCAAACGCTGTTGGATTATTATCTCACGCAAGGTATTGGATTTGGAGAGATTGTAAATCAACAAATATACTACTTGTCTATATATAGTAGTTAGTGGAGTAAAACTAAATAGGAATATTGAGAAGAATAGGAATTCTAATCAAGCAATAACTTGATAAATGCAAATCCTATTCCTAATCGGATAGGAATATATAAAAGTTATAAAATAATTTCAAAGTTAACAATTTCATTAAATATCACGAACACAAAGCCGCTATGGTTAAATATATTTTCGTTTTTGGTTTCTTTTTTAATATATTAATTAAAAAAATTGAAATTCTAATTGGTTCGCATCCCTCATGTTACCTGACATTCACCAGTGAAGATGGATACATTCGTTTAGCTTGAAATCAATCTGCTTGATTGGACTACGCTTTGCTAATAGATTAAAACTGTGTACATGCAAGACTCTCCATAATTAGATTCTAGCTAGCTCTGATTTTATGATTGGGTGGTGTTAAAGACAGTCGGAAATTATTTGTTATAGTCGGTGTAAAAGATGGTTTTGCCCTCAATAAAAAAAGCCATTCAAAATAATGCAGACTTGTCTGCAGAACGCCTAACCCACTGGGGAGGCATTTTGCAGAAAAGTTTTTGCACCGTTTACGCCACCACCAGTGGAGGGGCGTTTACGCCCCTCCTGTGGCAGGGGCGTTTCTGGAAAACGCCCCTACCTTTTTTTAAAATTTTTTTATCAGTTAAATTTTTACCTTTAACGATTAGGGACGGAATAAAATTGACAAAACATTATAATAAAATATAACAAAGGAACATACACAATATTAATCGATGGAATATTAATACAAAATATTTACTGATTAAAACCAATTATAGAATCCCATAGGTTTCGCCTATCTGTATACAAATTTTCCCAATTATGAACTGATGACCTGCGATAATAAAACCATTTATATGGTATAGGGGGGATGAGACACATATTGGACACATTCAGTCGAATATAGTGATCTAAAGGAGGAATATGAGCTATGCATATTTCTTTAGAGGGAGCGACTCTCCTTGAGATGCATATAGAGGTAAAATTGTGTAACAACATCCGGTGCTTGTAGCATTAGTTCCAAATCCAATATATATGACAGTGACATTGAAGAATGTGGCAATCGGATATAAGTCCTCTAGCATCGCCATCCAATGACTTATGTCGCATCCCCCACTAGTCCAAGAAATACGATTTAAAGCTATATTAGTAGGGGAAGTATAAAAATTTTGATACAATTCTCTGTCATTCTGTAACTCAAGAACTATGGTTCGCCTCACGTATTGCCAATTGTCTTCATTATCAAACATGAAAGACGAAACCACTCTAAAACCACAATTTCCATCTAGAACAACATCGACGACACCTTCAATGAATGATCGAATAATATATGGAATGAAGTTTTTATGGTCATAGTGTTCGAGCGCGATTCCTAGGGTTCATACAAAGAAAGATAGAGTATTTGTAAAATAATATGAATATTTTATTCAAAAATTAATTAAATACCAAATGAAAAAGGAATTACCGTTTATTGAAGCTTTATTAATAGATGTCATCGATTTACGACTTTGATTTTTTTGACGATATTTTTGAGAGTTGTTGTAGTGCTTTGTTTACATATTCATATCCGCTAGGATCTCGCTTTGTTGACTTACTTTCTTTCGGTCTGCCTTTGGTATTATCTTTGACCTTAGGTTCAACATAGTAAGCATATTTAGGGTGAATTATTTCTCGAACGACTAAACTGACCTTTTTAACTACTGCATGGTTTTTCCTCCTCTGTAATAGATTGAAAGAAGCGGTGGTCCTTAGAAGGGTATTCAGAATCAACTATTTGCTGACCAGATTGTCTGTTGATCTTGAGTATTTTCCAAAATGGATGAATACTTGTAATACTGATTGAACTATTTGACCTAAAAGCCTTTCTCAAGTCACATGCACAAGCCGTTTGTTTTTTGTAGTGCACATCCACATTTAACATGTACATCATCACCCAGTTCGAACATTCGATTCAGCTCAGAGTTCAACATATCCAAGTAGTGATGGGAAACACAACAAGCAAGATTCTGCAATGGAAATGTTGTGGTTAACATACGCTTCTTGTTTCTACAATGTTCCAAAGCAAACCTGAAATTATAATCATATGCATTGTATATTAAATTTCACAATCATAAATAAAACATTGTATAATATGAACAAATTGTATGAAGGATTTACCTTATTTCAATCTCCTGTGACTCCATTTCTTTGTGGACTTTGATCCACACTGTGTCGAGAGCTCTAGTGGATGTGAACAACCATTTCTTCAATAAAGAATGTGCGCTCTCTTTACGATTATTTGTTACGTTTCCAAGATGTAGATAATTATTGGTCCAGGCTGGAATGAATTTATCCTTATGACCGAGCCAAGTGCCTTGGAGATAGTTAATCAGTTTAGTCTGATTACCAAAGCCGTGGTCAAATTTTGTAATAGCAGAAATGTACTTCTCGAATGTTTGTGCATGAAATATCTTGTTCCATGCAGTCATAACATTTTTTCAATAAGTAGACTTCTTGTAGAGTTTGTTAACATAGACTTCAACATCCTTTTGTATGTGCCATCTACAAAGTAAATGGTCTGTGTTGGGAAAAACTTCTCTTACTATGTCAAGAAGGCCTCCTTCCTTATCAATAACTATGACAGTAGGCTGAGCATCTCGTCCCATCATCATCTGCAACCTTGTTAAAGCCCATCTGTAGCTTGACTTTGTCTCATCTTTCATACTTGCATATGCAATTAGAAAGTTTCTATTTGTTGGAGTCACACCCACGAACTCAACAAACAGATACTTGTACATGTTGTTTTGTAGGTGGAATCAATTCCAACATACCAAGAAAATGTGCTAAACAAGTTCATAGAAGATGGAATAGCTATGAATAAATGGGTAATCACATTTGTTTCGGGATCAGCCTCTGTGAAATGAAAGTAGTTGTTTGAGGTTGCAAGGTGATACAACTGACCGATTTTGTCTCTATCATCAAAAGACACAATTCGCAGTTTGGTGCGTTGATTGTATATCTGTAGAACAATGGGATGAGTGTCTGGGAATTTCACCTTCAAAGAGGCCAGTATGGAATTTGGCTTTGCATGAGCTTCCGACATCTCTCGGACATGTTGCTTGGCCTCCTCCGTCAATTTAAAATGTTGCAGATTGTCTTCGTGAGACTGTAACAAACTGAAATTCCAAAATTTGCTTATAATAAATTACAATGGTATTAAAATATCATGGAAATTATTTTTGTAGTTATTATTATTGTTATTGGATATAAGACATGAGGAAATAAGAGTTAATTAAGTAAGAGGGATGAATTAAGCATTTAATTAATTGTTCAAGGGCATTTTTGGAAATTGAAAACAATAAAAAATAAAAAAAGAAAACCAATACATACCATCCAACATCTTCTCTTCCTCACTTTCATCTTCTTCTTCTACACATTACATTTGCTTTAACAAATTTTTCCCTAACCCAAAAACTTCCGATTTCTTCGATTCAACTTCGAATTCTTGTTAGAAATCGATCATTAAGCCCTCTATCATCATCAATTTCAGTGAATCAAGACAAGAAAAGGAGGATTTCAGATTTTAAGATTCAGATGAATAGTAACCCCGAATTTGAGGTGAGTATTTTTGGTGAAATTAAAGCTTAATTAGTAGAATTTATGGTAGATTAAGCATATTTATGGTATTAGGAAGTTTATTTATACAATATCTTGATAGAATTATATATGGCTGTTGTAGAGGAAGCTAGTGCAAGCAAATCAAAGACAAAAGAGGTAGAAGAGAGCTAGAAAGAGTTTAGAAAAAGGTTTGTGACTCGAATTTCGATTTCTCGGTTTTTCGGAAAATTTTCCAGATTGTATACCTGTTTTGTTTTAATGTTTTCTCTCGTTATATAAATCCAATTTGAATGATTCTTGATTCTATTGATATCTACAGAAAGTAAGGAATATATGTTCAGAAGAAACCTTATTGAATTTCATTCGTTTTCAATGTGAAATTTTCGTTTGAAGTTGAGTCACGAAATCTGTTTTCGGAAAATCTCAGATTGGTACACTGTTTAGTATTTTGATCATAACTTTTGTTATAAAATTTGGATTTATTTGATTCTGGTGGCTTTGGAAAGCTGAGACATGTGTCTAATTATGTTTAGAAGAAAGTTCTTCAATTGGGTGATGTTTTATTAATGAAACATGCAGGGGAAGTCAGGTTATGAAACCTGAAAAAATTCTGGAAAGTATGAATATTGATTTTAATGAGTTTTAATTGAAGTTTGATGCTTAGAAATTTAGGGTTTGAAATTCCTAATTTCTGAAGTTATGTTGAATTATGATTGATGGTTTATACTGGAATTTTTAAGATGTTACTTTGATTTATTGCCCTTATTAAACGAGTAGAATACGGGTCAGGGTAGATTGGCGCCAATAAAGGGGGGTACAGTACTGTATAAACAATTGAAGCTTTGGCTTCGGGCTTTGGCCGATATATATATATATATATATATATATATATATATATATATATATATATATTGGCTTGACCGAATATTGATTTTGAAGCTTCGGCTTCGGGCTTGTCCGCTCCCGTATCCATTTTACCATTATTCAGGACTTGTTTACTTTGGGCAATATGTGGTTAAAGTGTTTGGAAAAATTGGATACAAATTTGATTGTACTTTGAAAGGATTACTATATAAATTTTGTGATTTGGTTCCATAAAGTTGGTTAATTTGTTTTCGACTTATAAATATACTTTGTTTTTATTTTAAAAATGTTCAAAGTTGTTATATTTCTTTTATGGACACCACTAAGCAAATTGATTAGCATGTAGTTGTTTTTCTACTCGTAGGTGGAGATTTGTAGATAGCTAGGACCAAAGTGGAATAAGTGGATCAGCTTGACGAGCAAATAAGGATAGACTCGAGGTGGATTTGTAATTTAATGTAATATTATGGTTTGTAGAATAATGGCATGTACTAGATAATGTAAGAAATATTTGGAGAATAATTTGGAGTTGGAAACATTATAATTGTATTAGTACATATTAAATCTATAAGTATTGAACTTCATATAATGGAGTAGAGTTGTTCGTTGGGTGTTTATAGTACCTGTGGCACTCCCTATAAGGGGGGTGTTACAGAGACCACATCAATGGATGGTTGTGGTAACCACACATTCCAGCACCAACTGTTATAATTTCCCATTGCCCCATATTAATGTTTTAGTTTTCAACTAAAATGGGCAATCCCAGGATCTTGTTGTTGTGTTCTTCCTTTCCGCATCAGCTAAGTTTCTATTTTTTCCTTTGTGATAGATACCTCTGCTACATTTCACATACTTTTGGGTTCCAAACTCTTTAGATGAAGCAATGATAACCTCAAACATCAATCGGTTGGCAATGTCCTTCATAAATGAAATTGCTTCCTTATATGTTTCAAAACGTTGATCTGTCACAAAATACCCAGTGTAGTCGATGCCATCCCCACCAGATTCTTTGAATGTTTGTGATTCTTAAAAAGGTTGGTTGGAGTCAAAATTAGGATAATAGGATTGATCAGAGAAATAGGTATTATAAGATTGATTCGGGTCATTTGGATAGGAAGATTGATTTGGGTCATTTGGTTAAGAAGATTGATCACCCTCATAAAAAGGATTTATATCAGAGAAATCCATTTGACTGAAATAAAATTTTTAGAGAGTTGAAAGAGGAGTGTAGAAATGTTGATAGAAAGGTAAGTGTGAATTAAGGCTGTTTAAGTTCTGTTTATATAATAGTTGAAGTCGTAAAAGGAATAGTTGGAAGTAAAAGAATTCAGTAAAATAATAGTTACAATAAATGGTTCGGATTAAGAGGACAACACACTGAATTGAATTTATTATCTGTCAAAAAATTAATAATTTAGTTTATACAAATTCAATAAAGGACAAAGCAATTTGTGTATGTGTAAAAGGAATAGTCTGGAAGTAAAAGAGTTCAGTAAAATAATAGTTAAAGTATTATTTAGTTTATACAAATTCAGTAAAGTAAAAGTATTCAGTAAAATAATAGTTATAGTAAATGGTTCGGATTGAGAAGACAACACACTGAATTGAATTTATTATCAGTCAAAAAATTATTAATTTAGTTTGTACAAATTCAGTAAAGGACAAAGTAATTTGTATGTGTGTAAAAAGAATAGTCTGAAAGTAAAAAATTTCAGTAAAATAATAGTTAAAGTATTATTAAGTTTGTACAAATGCAGTAAAGTAAAAGAATTGAGTAAAATAATAGTTAAAGTAAATGGTTCGGATTGATAAGACAACACACTGAATTGAATTTATTATCAGTCAAAAAATTAATAATTTAGTTTGTACAAATTCAGTAAAGGATAAAGTAATTAGTATGTGCGTAAAAGAAATAGTATGAAAGTAAAAGATTTCAGTAAAATAATAGCTAAAGTATTATTTAGTTTGTACAAATTCAGTAAAGTAAAACAATTCAGTAAAATAATAGATAAAGTAAATGTTTCGGATTGAGAAGATAACACACTGAATTGAATTTATTTTCAGTCAAAAAATTAATAAAAGTTTCAGTTGATGTAAGTGAAAAGATGACGAGCGTAAAAATCGCCAAAAATAATAATAATAATCCCGAGTTTACTCTAAAACAAATAAAATTTGCAGAAGCGGTAAGTGGGATCGTCTCCACAGGGAACAAGTAAATCAATTTAAATTAATCTGACAACCAAGGAAATGCAATAAAATAAATAAACGGGGGGATGAGAAGTTGATTGATAAAAATATAAAAACTTGCAAATTTAAAGGAAGTAAAAATATGATTTGAGACTCTTCCGACTAAGGATACTTTTAGCATAGAATCAATCGATCATAGGCATAAAACATAGGCTTCTTCAGTTTTCAGTCAGTTGGCTTAGTCATGAAATAGCACAATTAAAGATCTTTTTAGATTTGAGAATGATATTAGATAGCCAATTCAATACTCTCAATTTTAGAATGCACTTGTAGCTAGCTAACAAGATTTAATTCCAAAAAGGCTTTAAGCACAAGAACCAACTTTAACTCAAAACTTTATGATAACACAAAGAAATTTATTAATTCGAATCTAACCATGAAACTTTTAGAAGATTTCGTCCGTTACAGTTTTCTATTATATCATGATAGCATAAACACAATAGAAGTAACAATATGCTTAACCTTTCAAAAATCAACAAGTGGCCGAATGAATGAAATCAAAAGGGAAACAGTAAAAGATATTACCGGTTTGGATTCAAAAACTGAAATTCAAGACAAGGTTGAGAGCGAGCCTCACGATTGATAATAGCTTTAAGTAAACTCCTTAATCGAAAGAATGAAGAACTTAGTAACTCATAATGCAAGATAAACAAGCTAATTTTTCCATTCAAAATTAAGCACCAATGTGTACTAAGGAACACGTTAAAACCAGAAAAATACCCAGCCAAAGTCGTGCTTTCTGCTGGAGGAATTCAGCCTATTTAAACAAAAAAACTCTATCTAAATAGGGAAAGAGATCCCGAAAGAAGTCAATAACTAAAATAAAAGCTGATAAAATCCTAAACAATCCAAACAGATAAGATAGGCATGAGATAATTAAGGAATAAAGCCTATGTAAATCTGGAAATTCTTGAAGAGGAGATTGAGCAAGACTACAATTCCAAAAACAGTCTTCTATTTGAATCAGGAAATAACTCAACAGCAGTTGTCAACTCAGTTCCGGTCAGTAGAGTTCAAGTCAATGAAAACACTCCAAATCAGCACAATTCATTGTACGTTCAAGCTCCAATCACTTTGAGTTCGGAATGCATATCCTGGACTCCAGGTTAAGCTACAACTCAGCTCTAAACAGCTACCAAAATGCTTCATTAACTCCAAAACTTCTAAGTTAGCTCAAGCAACACCTAAGACCTGAATATTCGTAATATATGCCTAAAATCAGTAGCAAAGCATTCCAATTAGCACATTAAACAACCAGAAAAAGAGTTAAATTTGTGAGTTATCAAAATCCCCACACTTGCCTTTTGCTTGTCCTCAAGCAAACATTTAGAATCAAAGTGAACAACTTTTTGTCTCAATTAACACCCAAATTTGCCACAGCTTAGAACTTCCAACAAAATTGGAAAGAACTCACACAAAATAAATATCTTACAGGGATTCAAGTTAAAGTACAGGGAAATTTGAAAGAAAACTTAATTGAGGATTAAAGAGGTTACTACATTCTTCAAAATTTTGACACTCAAACCCAAACAAACCAATGTAAAGAAAAACATGATTACAATAAACGTAAAGCAATGATAAGGCAAACCAACAAATTTTTACTTGTATTACCTACTAAATCGTGCATGGTAAAATAAGGTAAGTGGATTTTACTCGTTTACCTCCAGGTGGCTACTAGCTCCACTCATAGGCATAGCTAGAGGAGTGTTTCATTGGCTGCAAAAAACGTTTTTCTCTTCAAATTGCTTTCTTCTTTTTTTTTCTTTTTCTTTTTTCCTTATTCAGAAACAATAACATCATAAATATCAAAATAAAATGCACATTGGTTTAGGTGAGCTCTTGTGTCTATTTTACATGAATGTCTTAACAATTCTAACCATCAAAGAAATCTTAATTCAAGTTCTCCAAAACTAATAATGAAAGTGGCTTAAACTGATTCAAATCGAACTTATTAGATAAAAATTTATTTCATAGTGAATGTTTTCCAAATTTGTGGCTGAAACCAAGGTGGCCAATTGGTGTTAATATGGCAAAAAGTTGTTACCAAGACATAAAAAAAATAATTTATTGAGGACTCTCAAAAGGTATTAAAATCCCCTCCCCCACACTTATAGGCAAAAATGCCCTCAATTTTGCGCAAACAAAAGAAATGAAAGAAGTAGTTAAGGAAAGATGGAACCTGTCAGTTGGGGAGGCTCGGAGCAGCCTATTGAGGCCGCTGTTGGAGCTATAGAAGCTGCTGCATTACCGTGAGCATTTGGTCTTGTCGCTCATTTTGTTGTTGTAGGAGTGTGACGATTCGTTCTTGATGATGTATGACTCTATCTAGTTTATAGACAAGGAGATGTTGGACTGGGGGATAGTCATCAGAACCTGCAACTTTAAAAACAAAATGCCCATCCGGGTATTCTCGACCAATCCCATCCTACATAAGCTATTCAAGTCGAGGGGTTGTATAGGAAAAACAATATCAAACTCTGTGTCCTCGTGATAAAACAGATTTTGATTAACCGCAAATTGAGTCACTAAGTGTCCTAAAAGAACAGAACGAGTACCCTCAGCTACAGTTTTCATTTGAAGTGCAATCCAATAGCCTAAATTCACATATTTCTCATGGTACATACTCCACAAAAACAACAACTTAGTCTTAGAAATAATAGGAGAATTAGTAACTCACCCAGAAAACACAAAAGCTAAAAACCGATGCAAATACTTAAGTGCATAGTCAATGAATCGTGCATCAGTGGATTTACTAGAACTATACACACCAAACTCCAAGCCACTCAAAAACCTAAAAAACTCAGCGTCTCTACAATCCTCTGGATAATCACGAATTCCATTCTTATATTTCTCAAACTCAACAAAATATTCTGTAATTAACCCCAAATGAATATTAAATTCTGTTATGCTTAAGCTAAAACTCTCACCATAAATAGAAAAATTGACCATTCCAGGAGTATTAACCTCAACTTTAGCATTATCAGGATTAAAGACATAACTCCATAAAATTCCTCAATAAGCTCCTAATAGCAAGGTAAATGTCTTTTAAAAAATGACTCCCAACCAATATTACCTATGTATCTCTCAATAGTCTCATCTATTCCTAATGCCTCAAGTGTATCAGAATGCAACAATTTAGAATCTAGGTATTTAGAGAATCTTACCTGAGGTTAGGATTTTTTCGGCTCACCTTTCGCTAATCTGGCCCTTTTCTTAGTTCTAGAGCAATCGGGGGCCACTTCTTTCGCTTTCCTCTTAGTACTAGAAGCTACTACCTTCTTGTTCATGGCTTTCCCTTTTGATTTTTTTCTGTTTCAGTTTGGAAGCAACACTCTTTATTGGCAAGACTTAAGTTGGGACTAAACAGGAGTGCGGTCTGGTCATTGGTGGACCTGCTTGTGGTGTCAGAATTGGTTCCCTCTTTGATGATGTAGTGGTGGCTGCCTTCATCTACTGAAGAATCAGAGGTGTCAAAATTTATTGCATGTGATTCACCGAAGGTGTGTGACAGAGGGGAATAAGTGGCCGTAGTTTTTGGTGCCGGTGGAGTAGTCGGAGTGCTGTTTGTGGTAAGACCCATTTTCCAGCATAATTCTACTAGAATGGCTGCTTTTGAGGTTCCCCTTTTTATTGGAGCAGAATATGTTGATTGGGGGAGGGGATTCATCGACGATGAGGCCAAAGTGGCCGGAAGAGCAACAACGGATGTTTTTGGAACTACGACATCTTTAAGGGTTAGGACAGCGACAGTTGGCGATCTCAGTGCCACTAATAACGACGACACTATTTATGAGTTGCGAGTGGCGGTGGATGGTGGTTGTGATTTTTCAGTGGTAGTGGAGGCGGTGTGGGTGGTAGTGGCAGTTTTAGAGGCCGAGGAGCAGTGGTTTTTGTTTGAGCCATGGGGCGGCGCGATGGTGGTTGTGAGAGAGGAAGAGAGAGTGACAGTGGTTGTAAGAGAGGGAGAGAGAGGTGGCGGCTGAGAAATTAAGAGGATTAGAAATTAAGGATTTGTGTGATAATGGGTATATGGGTGTTTGGATGGTAAAGTAAAATGGGTATATGGATTGACTCACAACCTTAGGCCCATTTTTTTTAACACTCCTTTATTTACCATCTATGCCTGACCACTTGAAATGGCTTAATTCCTTTATCATGGCCCTTTTGCATATTTCCTTACCAACCAATAAAGTTTGACCGATTTATGCCACATCCTCTATTGAAAACAAACTTTCCACCTGTAAAAAAAATGAAATTCCAGATTAAAACCAAGGTTGAAGACAACCTAAATAGAGAATTACCTTTATGCCCTTATTAAGCTAAAAACTAAATTAACTGAAAATGAAAATGAAAAACGTAAACTAAGCTAAAAAGGATAAAGAGATGAGCATGAGTTCATGCTCAACACTGGGCTGCCTCCCAGAAGCGCGTATTAGCTCGACATTACCGCTGCCTCATCATGGCTCAGAGCTCAGTTCGTTTAGATTATAGTCATTAGTCCCAATTGCCTGAAATCCCTCATAGAACGGTTGAAAATTTTACCGATTTCTAGACTTTGAATTTCTACTACACCATGAGAGTAAACATTAGTAATAACAAAAGGTCCTATCTATCTACTACGTAATTTCCCGGGAAACAATTTTAATCTCGAATTATAGAGTAAAATTTTTTGTCCAATTGAAAATTATTTTTGAGAAATTAATTTATCATGAAAAGCTTTTGTTTTCTCTTTATACAACTTAGAACTCTCATATGCATCCAGCCTCAACTCTTCTAACTCTTGTAATTCCAATTTTCGTTCCTTACCTGCCTCATCAAGTCCAGAATTAAATTGGCGAATGGCCTAATAAGGTTTATGCTCAATTTCAACCGAAAGGTGACAAGGCTTAACATAAACTAAACGGAATGGAGACATACCAATTGGAGTTTTAAACGCCGTACGGTAAGCCCATAAAGCATCATCGAGCTTTAAACTCCATTGCTTCAGTTTGGGACCTACTATTTTATCAATTACAAATTTAATCTCTCGATTGGAAATCTTGGCTTGACCCCTTTGTTTGAGGACGATAGGCTGTAGAAGTCCGGTGCTCCACCCCATACTTTTTCAAGAGATTGGGCAAGATTTGTGTAAAAGTGTGTCCCCCTATCACTTATCAGAACTCGGGGTACTCCAAACCTCGAAAAATGTTAGTTTTCGCAAAATCTGCAACAACTCAAGAATCATTAGTACAAGTGGCCTTCACTTCCACCCATTTCGACACAAACTCCACAACTAAAAGAATGTAAGAATTGCCAAAAGAATTTAGAAATGGACCCATAAACTTAATCCCCCATACTTCAAAAATTTTACAAATTAAAATTGACCTTAAAGGCATTTGATCCCTATGAGTCAGATTACCCATTTTTTGAGAACTTTCACAATCATGGCAAAACATATAGCTATCCTTGTAACGAACCGAAATTTCCAAAATTTGCTTATAATAAATTACTATGGTATTAAAATATCATGGAAATTATTTTTGTAGTTATTATTATTGTTATTGGATATAAGACATGAGGAAATAAGAGCTAATTAAGTAAGAGGGATGAATTGGGCATTTAATTATTTGTTCAAGGGCATTATTGGAAATTAAAAAAAAACTCAATACATTGCAGCCTCTTCTCTTCTTCTCCATCATTTCATCATTTCCTCCATTTCTTCCTATCCCTTAACCAAATTTTTCCCTTATCTAAAAACTTCCGATTTCTTCGATGCAACTTCGAATTCTTGTTAGAAATTGATCATAAAGCTCTCTATCATCATCAATTTTAGTCAATCAAGACTATAAGAGGAGGGTTTCAGATGTTAAGATTCGGATGAATAGTAACCCAAATTTGAGGTTAGTGATTTTTGGTGAAATTAAAGCTCAATTAGTAGAATTCATGGTAGATTAAGCATATTTATGGTATTAGGAAGTTCATTTATACAATATCTTGATAGAATTATATATGGCTGTTGTAGAGGAAGCTAGTGCAAGCAAATCAAAGGCAAAAGGGGTAGAAGAGAGCTTGAAAGAGCATAGAAATAGGCTTGTGTCTCGAATTTCGATTTCTCGGTTTTTCGGAAAATTTTCCAGATTGTATACCTGTGTTGTTTTAATATTTTCTCTCATTACATAAATCCAATTAGAACTATTCTTGATTTTATTGATATCTACAGAAAGTAAGGAATATATGTTCAGAAGAAACCTTATTGAATTTCATTCGTTTTCAATGTGAAATTTTCGTTTGAAGTTTAGTCATGAAATCTATTTTTGGAAGATCTCAGCTTTGCACACTGTTTAGTATTTTGATCACAACTTTGGTTATACAATTTGGATTTATTTGATTCTGGTGGCTTTGAAAAGCTGAGATATGTGGATAATTATGTTTAGAAGAAAGTGCTTCGATTGGGTGATGTTTTGATAGTGAAAAATGTAAGGGAAATCAGGTCACAGAATTTGGAAATTTCTGGAAAGTATGAATATTGATTTTATTGAGTTTTAATTGAAGTTTAATGCTTAAAAATTTGGGATTTGGATTTCTTAATTACTGAAGTTATGTTGAATTAAGATTGATGGTTTATATTGGAATTTTGAAGATGTTACTTTGATTTATTGCCCTTATTAAATAAGTAGAATACGGGTCAGGGTAGATTGGCGCCAATAAAGGGGGGTACAGTACTGTACAAACAATTAAAGCTTTGGCTTCGGGCTTTGGCCGATATTATAATATATATATATTGATATTGAAGCTTCAGCTTCGGGCTTGACCGATATATTGATTTTGAAGCTTCGGCTTCGGGCTTGTCCGCTCCCGTATCCATTTTACCTTTATTCAGGACTTGTTTACTTTGGACAACATGTGGTTAAAGTGCTTGGAAAAATTGGGTACAAATTTGATTGTACTTTGAAAGGATTACTATATAAGTTTTATGATTTGGTTCCATAAAGTTGGTTAATTTGTTTTTAACTTATAAATATACTTTGTTTCTATTTTAAAAATATTCAAACTTATATTTTTTTTATGGACACCACTAAGCAAATTGCTTAGCGTGTAGTTTTTTTTCTACACGTAGGTGGAGAACTTGTAGATAGCTTGGACCAAAGTGGAATAAGTGGATCAACTTGAAGAGCAAATAAAGAAAAACTTGAGGTGGATTTGTAATTTAATGTAATATTATGGTTTGCAGAATAATGGCATGTACTAGATAATGTGAGAAATATTTGGAGAATAATTAACATTGAGAAATAATTTGGAGTCTCAAACATTATATTGGTATTTATACATATTGTAATCTATAAGTATTGAACTTTATATTGTGGAGTAGAGTTATTTATTGGGTGATTGTAGTTACCGTGGCGCTTCCTATAGGGGGTGTTACATCTGTTGGTATCAGAGCAAGGTTTAAGCGATTCTAGGACTAGTATGTACATGCTATTTAGGATAGAAATATGTTATGTTAGTTGTTTGATCCACTTTGGTCCAATCTTCAGGAGTAAGTAATGGCTAGTAGAAGTCACAACCAGAGTGAGGTAGAGGAAATAATACACAATGTTCTAATTGTGGAAGGATGCATATAGGGGAAATATTAAAGTGACTAATCCTTTAGGACACAGTGTAATAGTAAGCAAAGTGTATATGAATTGCCCCATTATGATTCAACATCAACTTTTCCATGCAAATTTAATTGAGTTACCTTTTCGAGATTTTGATGTTAGCTTGGGAATGGATTGGTTATCGGAACATCGAGCTGTGGTGGATTGCAAAAATAAAAGAATGTCACTTCAAGTTTTTGATGGAGAAGAAATAGTTATCGCGGGGGAAAGATCAGATTATCTTTGTAACATAATTTCTTTTATGAAGACTAAAAGGCTGGTTAGGAAGGGATGACAGGCCTACCTAATCTTTGCTCTAGAATCGAAGAAAGGTGAGTTAGAATTCCAGAATATTCCTACGGTATGTGATTTTCCTGATGTATTTCCAGAAGAACTACCGGGTTTGCCACCAAAAAGAGAGGTAGAATTCACAATTGAGGTGTTGCTAGGTACCGTACCAGTATCCAAAGCACCATACAGAATGGCCCCTGCTGAACTAAAAGAGTTGAAGATTCAGTTGCAAGAATTGTTAGACAAAGGATTCATACGCCCGAGTATATCCCCGTGGGGTGCACCAGTGTTGTTTATTAAGAAGAAAGATGGGTCGCTCCGATTATGTATTGATTATCGGGCGTTGAATATATTGACAGTGAAGAACAAGTATCCATTGCCAAGGATTGAAGACTTATTTGATCAACTCAAGGGTGCCAAATACTTCTCCAAGATTGATTTGACATTGGGTTACTATCAAATGAGAGTGTAAGATGATGATATTGCAAAGACGGCTTTCTGAACCAGATATGGGCACTATGAATTTTTGGTAATGCCATTTGGTCTAACTAATGCACCAACAGCATTTATGGACCTTATGAACCGTGTCTTTTACTTATATTTAGACAGGATTGTAGTGGTTTTCATTGATGATATTTTGGTGTATTCTAAGTCACGGGAAGAGCATGATCATCATTTGCAGATAGTCTTCCAAACTTTGAGGGAAAATAAATTGTATGCCAAACTTAGCAAATGTGAGTTTTGGCTTGAAGAAGTTTCTTTCTTAGGCCATGTTATTTCTGCAGAAGGAATTAAAGTGGTTCCTAAAAAGATAGAAGCAGTTGTAGAATGGAAACCACCAAAGAATCCTACGGAAGTCAGAAGTTTCCTTGGTTTAGTGGGGTATTATAGAAGATTTGTGAAGGGATTTTCTGTCATTGCTGCTCCACTGACGAAACTACTTCAAAAGAATGCAAAATTTGAGTGGAATGATAAGTGCCAAGAAAGTTTTGAGAAGTTGAAGGCGATGTTAATAGAAGCACCCATCCTTACCCAACCAGAGCCTGGAAAAGACTTTGTAATCTATAGTGATGCTTCGTATAGTGGTCTTGGGTGTGTTTTGATGCAAGAAGGAAAAGTGATTACCTATGCTTCCAGGCAATTGAAGAATCATGAAAGGAATGATTTGGAAATGGCTGTAATAGTCTTTGCCTTGAAAATTTGGCGACATTATCTTTATGGAGAAAAATGTTATATTTACACAGATCACAAGAGCTTGAAATATTTACCAACACAGAAGGAGTTGAATTTATGGCAAAGAAGGTGGATAGAATTCATTAAAGATTATAATTGTCTTATTGATTACCATATAGGAAAGGCTAATGTAGTGGCAGATGCTCTCAGTAGAAAGATAATGATGGCACTAAGGGCTATGAATACAAGGTTAGCTCTTACCAGTAGTGGAGCCTTAATTGTAGAATTAAAGATTCAACCTGTACTACTACAACAGGTTAAGCAAGCACAAAATGAAGATGATGACTTCAAGGTCATTCGAGAAAGGACACAAGTGGGTATCGTAGACAACTATATGGTTCGAGAAGATGGGTGTCTATATTTTAAAGATAGACTGTGTGCCAAATAATGAAGAATTAAAGAAGAATATTTTACATGAGGTGCATAGTAGTCCTAATGCAATGCATCCAGGAGCAAACAAGATGTACCAAAATTTGAAGTGCCATTATTGGTGGAATGGAATGAAGAAAGACATTACTAACTATGTTGCTCAATGTCTAACTTATCAACAGGTGAAAGCCGAACATTAAGTTCCTTCTGGATTGTTGGAACCAATAACAATTCTAGAATGGAAATGGGAAAGAATCACAATGGACTTCATGATGTCTTTACCACTTTTACAGAAGAAACATGATGCAGTGTGGGTTGTTGTAGATAGATTAAGAAAGTCTGCCCACTTTCTTCCGGTTAGAATGGATTATTCACTTGATAGGTTGGCTAAGTTATGTGTAGATGAGATAGTAAAGCTACATGGAGTGCCTATTTCAATCATTTCTGACCGAGATCCAAGATTTACTTCGAGATTTTGGAAGAAGTTGCAAGAAGCCTTAGGTAGTAAACTTCATTTCAGTACTTCATTTCATCCTCAAACCGATGGTCAATCTGAAAGAGTAATTCAGGTGTTGGAAGACATGATGAGAAGTTGTATCATTGAATTTGAAGGAAGTTGGGATAAGTATTTGTCCCTCATGGAGTTTTCCTACAATAACAGCTATCAGTCAATCATACAAATGGTGCCATATGAAGCATTGTACGGAAGAAAATATCGAACTCTATTACATTGGACCGAGCTTAGTGAAAACAAGATTGTGGGAGTGGATTTGATTCAGGAGACAGAGGAGAAGGTAAAACTTATTCAAGAGAGATTGAAGGCTGCATTGGATAGACAAAAGTCTTATGCTGATATAAAAAGAAAAGACATTACTTATGAAGTGGGTGATATAGTATTTCTCAAAGTATCTCATTGGAAGAAAGTCCTGTGATTTGGCAAGAAAGGAAAGCTCAGTCCTAGATTCATTGGCCCATATGAGGTTATAGAGAAGGTTGGACCGGTAGCTTATCGGTTGGCACTACCCCCGATGCTCGACAAAATTCATAATGTGTTCCATGTGTCAATGTTAAGGAGATACAGATCAGATCCATCACATATCTTATCTCCTGATGTCATAGAAATCGAACCCAACCTAACGTACGAAGAGGAACCGGTACAAATCTTGGCGAGAGGTTAAACAATTGAGAAACAAGTCTATTCCACCGGTAAAATTACTTTGGAAGAATCATAAGGTTGAAGGAGCAACTTGGGAACCGGAGGATACAATGAAAACTCAATATCCGCAATTGTTTTCAGGAAATTTTCGGGACGAAAATTCATAAGAGGGGGAGAATTGTAACGAATCTAAATTTTCAAAATTTGCTTATAATAAATTACTATGGTATTAAAATATCATGGAAATTATTTTTGTAGTTATTATTATTGTAATTGGATATAAGACATGAGGAAATAAGAGCTAATTAAGTAAGAGGGATGAATTGGGCATTTAATTATTTGTTCAAGGGCATTATTGGAAATTGAAAAAAAAAACTCAATACATTGCAGCCTCTTCTGTTCTTCTCCATCATTTCATCATTTCCTCCATTTCTTCCTATCCCTTAACCAAATTTTTCCCTTATCTAAAAACTTCCGATTTTTTCGATTCAAGTTCGAATTCTTGTTAGAAATCGATCATAAAGCTCTCTATCATCATCAATTTCAGTCAATCAAGACTGTAAGAGGAGGATTTCAGATGTTAAGATTCGGATAAATAGTAACCCAAATTTGAGGTGAGTGATTTTTGGTGAAATTAAAGCTTAATTAGTAGAATTCATAGTAGATTAAGCATATTTATGGTATTAGGAGGTTTATTTATACAATATATTGATAGAATTACATATGGCTGTTGTAGAGGAAGCTAGTGCAAGCAAATCAAAGGCAAAAGGGGTAGAAGAGAGCTAGAAAGAGCATAGAAAAAGGTTTGTGTCTCGAATTTCGATTTCTCGGTTTTTCGGAAAATTTTCCAGATTGTACACCTGTTTTGTTTTAATGTTTTCTCTCATTATATAAATCTTATTTCAATGATTCTTGATTCTATTGATATCTAAGGAAAGTAAGGAATATATGTTCAGAAGAAACCTTATTGAATTTCATTCGTTTTCAATGTGAAATTTTCATTTGAAGTTGAGTCATGAAATCTATTTTCGGAAGATCTCAGCTTTGCACACTGTTTAGTATTTTGATCATAACTTTGGTTATACAATTTGGATTTCTGTGATTCTGGTGGCTTTGGAAAACTGAGACATGTCGCTAATTATGTTTAGAAGAAAGTTCTTCGATTGGGTGATGTTTTGATAGTGAAAAATGTTAGGAAAGTCAGGTCACAGAATCTGGAAATTTCTGGAAAGTATGAATATTGATTTTATTGAGTTTTAATTGAAGTTTGATGCTTAAAAATTTGGGATTTGGATTTCTTAGTTACTGAAGTTATGTTGAATTATTATGATTGATGGTTTATACTGGAATTTTGAAGATGTTACTTCGATTTATTGCCCTTATTAATCGAGTAGAATACGGGTCAGGGTAGATTGGCGCCAATAAAGGGGGTACAGTACTGTACAAACAATTGAAACTTTGGCTTCGGGCTTTGGCCGATATTATGATATATATATATATATATATATATATATATATATATATATATATATATATATATATTGAATCTTCGGCTTTGGGCTTGACTGATATATTGATTTTGAAGCTTCGGCTTCGGGCTTGACCGATATGTTGATTTTGAAGCTTCGGCTTCGGGCTTGGCCGATATATTGATTTTGAAGCTTCGACTTCGGGCTTGTCCGCTCCCGTATCCATTTTACCGTTATTCATGACTTGTTTACTTTGGGCAATATGTGGTTAAAGTGTTTGGAAAAATTGGGTACAAATTTAATTGTACTTTGAAAGGATTACTATATAAGTTTTGTGATTTGGTTCCATAAAGTTGGTTAATTTATTTTTAACTTATGAATATACTTTGTTTCTATTTTAAAAATATTCAAAGTTATTATATTTTTTTTATGGACACCATTAAGCAAATTGTTTAGCGCGTAGTTTTTTTTCTACACGTAGGTGAAGAACTTGTAGATAGCTTGGACCAAAGTGGAATAAGTGGATCAACTTGAAGAGAAAATAAAGAAAAACTCGAGGTGAATTTGTAATTTAATGTAATATTATGGTTTGTAGAATAATGGCATGTACTGGATAATGTGAGAAATATTTGGAGAATAATTAACATTGAGAAATATTTTGGAGTCTCAAACATTATATTGGTATTTGTACATATTATAATCTATAAGTATTGAACTTTATATTGTGGAGTATAGTTGTTTATTGGGTGATTATAGTTACCGTGGCGCTCCCTATAGGGGGGGTGTTACAATCCTTAAAAATATTAGGCCAATACAATCCACATTCAAGTACTTTTTGAGCTGACCTTTTAGGACCGAAATGACCACCACAAACAAAAGAATGACAAAATTGTAAAATAGATGATGTTTCCTCTACAGGTACACACCGCCTAATTACTTGGTCAGAATAATGTTTCCACAAGTAAGGTTCATCCCACACATAATATTTTGATTCCTTTTTAATTTTATCTTTTTCACTTCGAGTTAGTTCCTTTGGTAAGGTACCAGCAACAAGGAAATTCACAATATTAGCTTACCACGGGGTTACTTCCTTGATAGAGAACAAGTGCTCATCAAGAAACTCGTCTTCAATTGGTGTCGCCCCTTCTCCAATTACCAATCTGCTCAAATGGTCCTCCACAAGATTTTTTGATCCCTTTTTTATTTAATCTCCAAATTGAATTCTTGCAAGAGTAGAATCCATCAGATTAATCTCAGCTTGGCTTCCTTCTTCTTTAACAAGTATTTTAGAGCTACATGATCAGAAAAAACAATTACTTTAGTTCCCAACAAATATGATCAAAATTTTTCTAAAACAAAAACAATGGCTAAAACCTCCTTCTCCGTAGTAGAATAGTTACGTTGAGCATTGTCAAGTGTCTTAGAGGCGTAGTATATGACGTGAGGGTTCCCATCAACTCTTTGACCTAAAACAGTCCCAACTGCATAATTGCTCGCATCGGACATGATTTTAAAAGGCTTTTCCCAATTTGGAGGCTGCATAATGGGTGTAGAAATCAGCCTCTCTTTGATCTCATCAAAGGCGAATTTACATTTGTCATTGAAGTTAAAGTCTACATCTTTTTGCAATAGTTGGCTCATCGGTTGACCAATTTTTAAAGAATCCTTAATGAACCTCCTATAAAAACCTGCATGGCTAAGAAAAGAACGAACTACCCTCATAGTAGAGGGGTAAGCCAAAGACTTAATAACTTCAATTTTAGATTTATCAACTTAAATCCCCTTTCGAGAAACAATATGCCCAAGTATCAAACCTTTATCAACCATGAAATGACACTTTTCATAGTTTAAAATTAGATTTGACTCCAAACACCTTTTTAGGATTTTAGTCAAATTAACTAAGCATTCATTGAATGATTCTCCGTAAGCTGTAAAATCATCCATGAATACTTTGATGCAATTTTCTACATATTCGGAGAAGATACTTACCATGCACCTTTGAAAGGTTGAAGGGGCATTACACAAGCCGAAAGGCATGCATCGGTATGCAAACATATCGAATAGGCAAGTAAACGTCGTCTTCTCTTGGTCCTCGGGAGCAATGGGAATCTGATAAAAACCTAAACAACCATTAAGGCAACAAAAGTGAGTTTTTCTCGCTAGTCGTTCAATCATTTGATCAATAAAAGGTAAAGGGAAATGGCCCTTCTAGTTGATACATTAAGTTTACGATAGTCGATACAAACCCGCCACCCGTTTTGGATTCAGATGGGAACTGACTCATTGGATTCATTCCACACTACCGTAGCTCCCGTCTTTTTCGGAAATACTTGGACCGGGCTTACCCACTCACTATCCAAAATTAGATAAATCATATCGGCATCTAATAGCTTTTGGACCTCTTTCTTGACAACCTCTATCATAGCAGGGTTCAAGCGACACTGTGGATCTCATTTGGGCTTTGAACCTTCCTCCAAAAAGATACGATGCATACACATCGATAGGCTCAATCCCTTAGTGTCAGCTATCATCCATACAATCGCTCCCTTATGCTCCTTCAACACCCGAATCAACAGAGGGTAAAAGCTTAGGGGCTATTGTATAAAATGATCTTAAGGCATTAAGCTCACAAATAATCTCTTGCATATTTTCATTTAACATAAAAACAGAATCAACCCTTAACTCATCAAAACCTGAACTCAAAACTACTTGCAACTCATCATTATCATACAAAGGCAATGCTTTTTCCACCACATCATCTATCATATCAACAACACAAAGAGGGGCTATATCACATGGAAATTTCATGGCATCATACATATTAAATTTGACAATCTCATCATTGAATTCCATGGAAAGCATGCCGGTGCAAACATCAATTTTTGTACTAGCCGTAACTAGAAATGGCCTTCCTAACAACAAATTGTTAGAATTAGAAGATATATCATCACCCATATCTAACACATAGAAATCAGCAGGAAACACTAATTGATTGACTTGGATAAGAACATCTTCTAACACTCCCTCGGTAAATACTAAGGACAAATCAGCCAATTGAAGCACAACACCGGTTTTACTCAATGGGTTAGCATGCAAAGCTCGATATATAGATAATGGCATAACATTTATAGAAGCACCAAAGTCACACATAACATTTTTCACAGTTACCTCACCAATTTTACAAGGGATAGAAAACATACCTTGGTCCTTGCTTTTTCTAGGTATCCTCTTTTGAAGAACGACCAAAACATTCTTTCCAATTTGTATTCTTTCATTTCCATTCAACTTCTTTTTGTTAGAACACAACTCTTTGAGGAACTAAGCATACTTCGGGACTTATTTAATGGCATCAAGGAATGGGATATTGATTTCCAAATTTCAGAAAATTTTTATTAGTTCACCATCCTCCTTTTCCTTTTTAGTCTTTGATAACCTTTCCGGAAAAGGGGGTGGGCGAACTAAAGGTTTAGTTAATTTTGTTCCCAATTCCTTGCTGTCATCAATACTTATATCATTCTCTGAATTTCCAGTCGAATTTAAATTAGGTTCATTACTTTTGCTTATCCTGGACTCCAGGTTAGCAATGATAGATTCAAATTTTTCATGGACAAGTTCTTTTCCATTATGAAGAGTAATAGCACAAGCATTTTGTTTCGGATTAACTTTAGTTTGAGAGGGAAGCTTACCTTGATTTTCTAACTTACTCAAGCTAGTGGCAATTCAGCTCATTTGGCTCTCCAAGTTACAAATGCTTGCATTCGTCTTTTGTTGGTGTTGAAGTGTACTGGCTGCCATCATTGTCACCATCTTCTTGAGTAACATTATTGGTTTATTGGGGTGAGAGTAAAGATTTTGCTGCCTCGACAGGGTATTTTGCAGAGAAACTTGGCTCCTTTGGGCATAGCTAAAATTTAGGTGACCTCGCCACCCTGGATTGTAAGTGTTGGAATGAGGGTCATTTCTCCTTTGCTACCCATTGAATCCACCAATGGCGTTTACTTGCTCATCACCACAGAAAGTGGGGCAAATGTTCATTGTACAACCAACAACTGAGCAAATCCCACATATGGCTACTCGATTTGAATTTCCTACCTGCATAGACTTAACTAAAGAAGTGAGTTCAGCCAACTTAGTTTCGATGGATAAAGTGTTTACCTCATTGAATTTTCTCAGTAAAGTGTGGCCTGGGTCACCGAAGTGTTGTGAACTTTCAGCCATTGAAAAGATGAACTTTTTAGCATCGGCAGGCATTTTATCAATTAGAGTGCCATTGCAAGCTGTATCAACGAATTTTCTTTCCAAAGGAAGCAATCTGCAGTAGAAGTACTCGACTAGCCCTTTCTCCGAAATGTCATGATTTGGGCATGCCTCCATGAGCTTTTGAAATCTCTCCCAGTACTCATTAAGAGTTTCAGTCTCCTTTTGCCTAATAGATGTGATCTCCACCCTTATCGCGATTACTCTATTGGTCAGAAAGTGTTTCCCCAAGAATGTAGATTAAAGAGCAGGCCATGAAGGGATAGTACCTGCAGGGACAGTATATAACCATTCTTTAGTGGCATCCTCTAAAGAAAAAGGAAAACAACATAATGAAATTTGATATAGAGAAACTCTTGAAGGCTTCATTCTAGCATAAACGCCATAAAAAGCCTTGAAGTGCTTATTCGGATCCTCCTTTTCCATTCCATGGAACCTTGGCAAGTGATGGATTAGACCTGATTTGAGCTTAAAGTTAGATGGAGCTTCAGGAAAGTTGATGCAAAAATTGGGTGTATTCGGCCTTTGAATGGCTAGATTGTGGAGTGTACGGTTGTCTACCATCCTGACCTCCTCTTCAAATTGCTCTGAAGGCTCAGATTTGGGGCTATTCACCTTGCCAGAATATAGCTGGTCAAGATTAAAATTCAGTTCTTCATTCAGTTCTTCTTTGTTGGATGAATTTGTAGCCCCTTTACTCCGCTCCATGATTTTTCTTAAGTGTCTAGCGGTCTTTTCTATTTCAGGATCGAAGAAGTTTTCACTTCCTCTATCAGTCCTAGTCATCAAACAAAAGAAAATTAATTAGTAATCAGTTCCCCGGAAATAGTGCCAAAATTTGACGAGCATTGAAATCGCCAAAAATAATAATAATAAACCCGTGTTTACTCTAAAAGAAATAAAATTTGGAGAAGCGGTAAGTGGGATCATCTCCATAGGGAACAAGTGAATCAATTTAAATTAATCTTGCAACCAAGGAAATGAAATAAAATAAACAAACGGGGGGTTGAGAAGTTGATTGAAAAAAATATAAAAACTTGCAAATTTAAAGGACGTAAAAATATGATTTGAGACTCTTTCAACTAAGGATACTTTTAGCATAGAATCAATCAATCATAAGCATAAAACATAGGCTGCTTGAGTTTTTAATCAGTTGGCTTAGTCATGAAATAGCACAATTAAAGATCTTTTTAGATTTGAGAATGATATTAGATGGCCAATTCATTACTCTCAATTTCAGAATGCCCTTGTAGCTAGCTAACAAAATTTAATTCCAAAAAAGCTTTAAGTACAAGAACCAACATTAATTCAAAACTTTATGATAGCACAAAGAAATTTATTAATTTGAATCTAACCACGAAACTTCTAGAAGATTTTGTTCGTTATAGTTTTTTATTATATCATGATAGCATAAACACAATAGAAGTAACAATATGCTTAACCTTTCGAAAATCAACAAGTGGTCGGATTGATGAAATCAAAAGGAACACAGTAAAAGATATTACTGATTTGGATTCAAAAATTAAAATTCAAGACAAGGTTGAGAGCGAGCCTCACGATTGATAATAGCTTCAAGTAAACTCCTTAATCGAAAGAATGAAGAACTTAGTTACTCATAATGCAAGACAAACAAGCTGATTTTTCCATTCAAAATTAAGCACCACTGTGTACTAAAGAACATGTTAAAACCAGAAAAATACCTAGCCAAAGTCGTGCTTTCTGCTGGAGGAATTCAACCTATTTAAACAAAAAAAACTCTATCTAAACATGAAAAGAGATCCCTAAAAGAAATCAATAACTAAAATAAAAGCTAATAAAATCCCAAACAATCCAAAGAGATAAAATAGGCATGAGATAATTAAGGAATAAAGCTTATGTAAATCTTGAAATTCCTGAAGAGGAGGTTGATCAAGACTACAATTCCAAAAATAGTCTTCTATTTGAATTAGGAAACAACTCAACAACAGTTCCGGTTAGTAGAGTTCAAGTCAATAAAAACACTCTAATTCAGTACAATTCATTGTACATTCAAGCTCCAATCACTTTGAGTTCAAAATGCATATCCTGGACTCTAGGTTAAGCTGCAACTCAGCTCCAAACAGCTACCAAAATGCTTCGTTAACTCCTAAACTTCTAAGTTAGCTCAAACAACGCCTAAGACCTGAATATTCATAATATATGCACAAAATCAGCAGCAAAGCATTCCAATTAGCACATTAAACAGCCAAAAAAAGAGTTAAATTTTTGAGCTATCACAGGACAACACAATGAAATTACTTGAATAAGATAAAGGAATAGTTCATGTCGTCAATTACCATGCAAATGTGAAAAGAATAAACAAACTTAAGTTACTACATATTGTTCATGCATAAATCACAATAAAGTAAAACATAATCAGAGAGCTGAATTATATTCCCTCATCAGCTCCTCAAACTTAACTACTAACTGATCAACTTTGTCTGAATTACACTCCCTCAACTCGCTCACTAATTCGCGTCCCCACTCTGCATTTCTGTTCAGTTACTAAAATAATGAAGGTATAAATAATAATTAGTCAAACTGTTAAATTGTTTATTAAAAACTATTAAATTGCGTATAAATAATAATTAGAGGTAGGGCCGGGCTTGGGTTACTTATTTTTAGTGAGGCCCAACCCAGCACAACCCAGGTTTATTAAAAACCAACATAGAGTAAAAATACTTACATAATAGACACTAGAGAGAGGTGGTGGTCCATGCTCTAGAATGTCTGATAATAGGTGTGGATGAGAGTTTTGACAATACCATCTAATGTACCCCTCAACACAAGCTCCATTGTCCATGAGTGCTTGCAGTAGATGATCTACAGCTAACATACCCATATGCGAAAAAGATTGCCATTCATTATCCGAATCCAATGCCTTGAATGTTACCTTATATTGGAGCTTGGCCCATGGTCTATTAGCTATAATAGGCCTCCTAATTATTTGCGGGATAGTCTGTACAAATCCTAACTGTGAAACACACCGAATAGGCATGTATGACTCGATGATATCTTAGTAGTGTATCAGCCCCGTGTACAGAGTCCTCAACATACCAAATGCAGGATCAGGACTATAAGCCAACCATGTAATCTGTAAAAAAAATTAGTACTTTACGTGTCAAATAATTAGACATGGATAAATAATTGTGTGTGGTACTGTGATTTTAGTGTTTTAATTAGCATACAGTTTTGACACTAATTTTTTAATAATGTAAACAAATTTATAATACCTCTGCTGCTGTCAACTGATCAATACGCACTCAAAACTATGATAATCGATTGATATCCTTATCCTCCTTGCGGGGTTTCCATGCTGCGACTCTATGATCATTAGCGATGCTATCCAACCGCTCATGCAGATGAAAATAGGGAAAATACTCGTATATCCAACTCTACAAAAGTGTAACACATCCATATATACCCTTGGCATCACCTCGAGAAGCCTCGCCAAGCTGTCGATACAAGTTAGCCAATGTGGCTGAACCCCATGAATAAGCATGCACTAAATGCACGTCGTCCTTAACCTCTAACATGAAAGCAGCGCGAACCTTCATACCACTCATATCCACAAACAACGTGGATCCGAACATCACCATTAACCATCTAGCGGCCTGGATCTCTGCTACAATATCGTTACTTAATAACTTAATAGTAGCCTGATTAACATGTACCCCTCTTCCACTATACCATGCATCTGTCAACTCCTCTAGTTATAAATTGAGAAACTCAGCAGTAGAAGCCTTAAGGTACTCAGGATCACCATGCCTAATAACCATCGCTCCATCTACGGGGATGCCTAGTATGTAGTACACATCATGCAACAATATGGTCATCTTCCCGAATGACATGTGAAAGTTATTCGTATCCAGCTACCATCTTTCAATATATGCACTAATCAACTGACGTTTTGCATATGTAAACATTGAATCAGGCAGGTGCGCTAGACCTAAACTATCAAGTATCGCCTTAACATCGGGATCCATCTCTTTATACCACACACCCAACGACTTGCACATCTCGAGCTAGGAATAACACTTCAATATAGGACGTTTTTCCAAGAATCCATATGGGGAAGCTATATTACCCTAAAAACTGGGTATGGTGTCACAAACAATCGATCCACCAGCTACCGGACCTGTAACTATCCATTTATCCTTATTGATCCGACTCCTACTCTTATGAGTCCAAGGATCTGCAATAAATTTACCGCGTCGCACCTTCCTCACCGAGACTTGCAACATCGTGTAGTCCTCCCCTTCACTCTGCTCATCCTCTGCTACCTCATCCTCATCTATATCCTCCAAATTAAAGCCAACCGTAAGAACATCATCATGAGAATCAGGAAAATCATCATGTGGAGCAGGATAATCATCACTAACATGCTGTGTCTGTCTGCGAGAAGAACTGGTGGGCTCAAATGCCTCCAATGGAGCTGTATCCATAACACGTTGCGCGCCTTCAGCAACTGTACCGCGAGCATCAGCCGTACATCGTCGGTGCCTAACATGTCTTTTACCAGAATCATCAACAACCAATTCGTTCTCCATAATTTGTCGCCGCTCGCTGAAAAAATTCATATCTTTACCTGCTCCCCTGCCCTATATCACATTATAACATCACAAACATTAACATTACCATTACATTAATCAACAGAAATTTAAAATTATAAAAATTAGACCTAAACCAAAAATTTTACTTAACAAAAATTAACATTAAATTCAAACTAACCCTGACAAATTAGACATTAAATTCAAACTAGCCGTAACCCTAAACCCTAAATTTACTTAAAGAATTTAACATTAAATTCAATCTAATAAAATTACTTAAGCCCTAATAAAATTACATTACAAAACAATCAACTACCATTATATAGAAATTAATGCTAAAATTTTCACAACCTATACACTAAGAAATTTAATATTATAATTAAATTAACAATATATAAATTTGTCATTGGAATTTTCTAATTCAACTACACCTTAACCCTATTAATATATGAAAATTCAAAAAATTTAATAATAAAAAATAAAAAAATTTATTTAAAAAAAATTAGAATTGTCGCCGGCATCTAAACGCCGGCGACATCATAACACCGGCGTTTTTACGCCGACGTTTTGCCGCAAAACACCAGCGGCATTTTGCAGTAAAACGCCGCCACAAAAAGCTGGTGGCGTTTTGTAGGCGTTTTTTAGGGGTTTCAATTGTTTTTTTTTGTCAAATTCAGATAAAATTAGTTAAAACACACACCCGATTATGATTTCTACCCTCCATTGAAGCCAACTTGTTGTTTGATTTGTGTTTTGAATGGTGAATGTGGTTATGAATGATTTTTTAGGGTTTATGGATGTTTTAAAGACTTTTTACTAATAAGGGCAAACTTATCTTTTATTCTGACTGGAACAAATAATTTCCGACTGTCTTTAGCACTCCAGTTTATGATTTAGTATTTTGTTCACTGAAATTTTGAGAAATTTATTAGTTGCTTCGTTGCTCAAGTGTAGTTTGTTGTTGCATCACGTGTTAAGTTGATAAAAACTATATTTGATCAATCAAGATTTATGGTCTTGTTTAAACTCTAGTATTGACAACAACTTTCAAGCGGATATTTAAAAGGGTTTTTTAAAACTGAACCGAGATAACTGACTGAACTGATGTTATTTGGCTTTTTCGATTCAGTTTTCAACCTAAACAGCTCAGTCATACATTTTATAAATTTCCGGTTTGCTCAGTCAATTCTGTTCTTTTGAAATAAACGATATAACCGAACCATGATTATTAAAAAAAATCTCTTAATAATTATGTTTAGTATCATATTTTAATCTAAATTTAAAATAGTTTATGTGCAAAATTAGTATAATTAGCCTGAGGCATACCAAGGCGCCAGGGCCGTCCCGGAGAATTTTAAGGCCTTGAGCAAAAACTAAAATATAGGCCCTTGTAAACTAAAATTGTACTTGTACAAAAGTTTTGAACAACAAAATAATTTCAAAATTTCATGGACATACGTAATGCAATTCAACTATTCAAGATTGTTTAGAGATTTTAGATTACTTCATTCTCATAGACTAGTTGTCCAAATACATACTGGTAGTGGTCCTATGTTTATATTCTTCTAATACAAGCAAGAGCAAGAGTAGAAGACGGAGCAAAAATGGAGAATCCGAGTATTATAACGGACTGGGTATTTAATACTGTTGTTGTTGGACGCTTCACATATATGCACTTTTTATTATTATAATATATAAATTGCCCACGTGTCATACATCCAACGGGAGGGGTATTAAATACCCGGTCTCATATAAAATTTCCCATTATATAACTAAAATATTCTAACCACTTTCTTCATGTGCCTTAATTGACACCCTCTTGCGGAAGTAACTAAAATTTCATATTAGATAATATCACAATTAATTGGATGATTATATGGTACATGACAAGTACCACCATGTACCATAATTTTATCCAAAATATTTAATTAACTTATTATTATATTTATAGTTAATAAAAGTAAAAGTAATAAAATCTTTTTCTACTATTTCCTAATTAACTTTTATATTATTACCTTAACTGCATTTTTTTCTATATTTTCTTCTCAATTTACTTTTTCCAAATTTAATTCTATCTACTTTATTTTTCTTTTCAAAATTATAGTATTTTACATTATGATATATTTATTTTAATTTGAAACATAAACTCTATACCTTTACAAAATTAATTAATTTTATACTCAGATCCTAAATCTTTATAGTCAATATAAATTTAAAATCTTTAAGACTTTAACAATGTAATATATCTTCCTTTTATTTTTGTAAATGTATTATTTTTGAAACTTTCTGCTTTTAAAAATCTCATCCTAACATGCAACACAAACCCCGAATCTTAAACCCTTTACACTAATATATGGCACATATTATTTACTTTTTAGTTTATTGTTATGATTTCAAATATCAGTATTTAAACATTCTAACGTAGTTTGATAACTATCTTTATTGATGTACTTTGAAAATTTATACCCTAACATTACCGTTAAACATTATAGTCTAAACTTAAACCATAAATAATATATAAGTAATTTGGAGTATGACTATTAAATTCATGAAATAATGGATAATCATAGCAAATTACTACATTAATGATGCATATATTTTGCTCGTTCGGATATTTTTTTATTAAAATCAATTACAATAAACAACTGTGACTTCAAACTACTTTTCTGCTATTTCAAAAACGTCATCACTTCAAAATGTCGCATATATATACATATATATTATCCAAACATGTAAAAGTTAATTAAAATAATTTTATGCGTTAAATGTTTAAGGTTTGATATTTAAAATTATGTTCAAATTCTAAATTTAATTTAAATTTTAAATTTTTTATTTTACTATATAATTTTTTACACTGGGGTGTATCAGATTCATGCTTGTCCACGACGAAAATGTGATTTGGACCCGTCCCTTCGATGGCGGAGACATGATTTGGGCTCATCACTGAACAAATTATTAAAAATAAATATTATAATGTTATTATTAAAGTTCAAAGTTTTGAAATATATGTTTAAATATTGGTATTTAAAATCATAACAATAAACTAGAAAAATAAAAATTTATGTCATATATTAGGCTAAAAGATATACTGTTAGGAGTTTGTGTTGCATAGTAGGGTTAATTTTGTAAAACAAATCCCAAATACAATAAATTTATGAAAAGAGATGAAAAAATATGTGAAATTGTTAAAGATATAGGAGTTGTATTGACTAAGAAGATTTAGGATTTGAGTTTAAAAATAATTAAGTTTATAAAAGCATAGAGTTTTTGTTTCATTATAATAAATATTGTATTACATGAAATACTATAATTTTGAAAAATGGAAAGAGTAATTAAAAAATAAATTGGGAAGAAAATATATATAAGAAATGCATTTAAGGTAAAAATATAAGGTAAGATAAGAAAGAGATTTTATTTCCTTTACTTTATTAATTATAAATATAATAATAACTTCATTAAATGCTTTTAGATATAATTACATTACATGACGGTGCTTGGCATGTACCGTATAGTTTTTCAATTAATTATTTTTTATTTTATTGGGTGTCTTTTTGTCAACTAGGAAAGTTGAATAAAACTTACAAACAAACATAAAAATAATTGATAAATGAAAACTACAAAAATTGACACCAACAATCCCAAGTTCATATTGCCATCAAGTTATGTAAACTCGATATTTACTAATAAAAGGGTTGGACCAAGTGATAAGCGACTTGATATCGCTTAAGCAAGGTCTCAAGTTTGAGTTCCAGTGAATACAAAAAATCCTTATTAGGAGACTCATCCACCACAGCCAGGTGCGCGACCCGGGTCGGATTTGGATGTAGTCGGAGCAAACATCCGGTGAACAAGATGGACAAAAAAAAAAATGTAAACTCGATATTTTTTTTTAAAATTCACCAAAAACCCTTTAAAAACATCAAATTAATAATTACTTTGTTCATATAGAACCATTGGATTGAAAAATTATTACATCATACATCAGTAGGGTCAGAATGCAGCAACTTAAGCTACACCTAATTGATATATTACGCCCTAGTTTTTGGTGGGGGATTTAAATTACGTCATTGTCAGTAAAATTGTTCAGAGAAGTAGAGACTAGAACCCAAGTTTACTTTTTTTAGCTCCCATTCGGATCTAATGGATGAATAATTTAAAGTGAACTTTTTGAGCTGGCTAAGACAAGGACTCTCCAAAGTGCAATTGTAACGAAATCGAAATTTCCAAAATTTGCTTATAATAAATTACTATGGTATTAAAAATATCATAGAAATTATTTTTATTGTTATTGTTGTTATTGGATATAAGGCATGAGAAAATAAGAGCTAATTATAGTAAGAAGGATGAATTGGACATTTAATTATTTGTCCAAGGGCAATATTGGAAATTGAAAAAAAAAAAAAAACAAATACATTACTTAGACCCTCTTCTCTTCCCTTATCCATCATTCATCATTCATCATTTATCCTTCTTCATTTCCCTTTTTTTTACCAAAATTTTTCCATTATCCAAAAACTTCCGATTTCTTCGATTCAACTTCGAATTATTGTTAGAAATCGGTCCATAAGCCCTCTATCATCATCAATTTCAGTCAATCAAGACTAGAAGAGGAGGATTTCAGATATTAAGATTCGGATGAATAGTAACCCGAGTTTGAGGTGAGTGATTTTTGGTGAAATTAAGGCTTAATTAGTAGAATTCATGGTAGATTAAGCATATTTATGGTATTAGGAAGTTTATTTATGCAATATCTTGATAGAATTATATATGGCTATTGTAGAGGAAGCTATTGCAAGTAAATCAAAGGCAAAAGGGGTAGAAGAGAGCTAGAAAGAGCATAGAAAAAGGTTTGTGTCTCGAATTTCGTTTTCTCGGTTTTTCGGGAAATTTTCCAGATTATATACCTGTTTTGTTTTAACGTCTTCTCTCGATATATAAATCCGAATTGAACGATTCTTGGTTTTGTTGATATCTACAGAAAGTAAGGAACATATGTTCAGAAGAAACCTTATTGAATTTCGTTCGTTTTGAATGTGAAATTTTCGTTTGAAGTTGAGTCATGAAATCTGTTTTCGGAAAATCTCAGCTTTGTACACTGTTTATTTTGATCATAACTTTGGCTATACATTTTGAATTTCAGTGATTCTGGTGGCTTTGCAAAGCTGAGACATGTGGCTAATTATGTTTAGAAGGAAGTTCTTCGATTGGGTGATGTTTTCATAGTGAAAAATGCAGGGGAAGTCAGGTTACGAAACCTGGAAAAATTCTGGAAAGTATAATATTGATTTTAATGAGTTTTAATTGAAGTTTGATGCTTAAAAATTTGGGATTTGGATTCTTAATTACTGAAGTTATGTTGAATTATGATTGATGGTTTATACTGAAATTTCTAAGATGTTACTTTGATTTATTGCCCTTATTAAATGAGTAGAATACGGGTCAGGGTAGATTGGCGCCAATAAAGGGGGGTACAGTATTGTACAGACAATTGAAGCTTTGGCTTCGGGCTTTGGCCGATATTATGATATATATGTATTGATATTGAAGCTTCGGCTTCGGGCTTGACCGATATGTTGATTTTGAAGCTTCGGCTTCGGGCTTGACCGATATATATTGATTTTGAAGCTTCGGCTTCGGGCTTGACCGATATATTGATTTTGAAGCTTCGGCTTCAGGCTTGTCCGCTCCCGTATCCATTTTACCGTTATTCAGGACTTGTTTACTTTGGGCAATATATGGTTAAAGTGTTTGGAAAAAAAAATTCGATATAAATTTGATTGTACTTTGAAAGGATTACTATATAAGTTTTGTGATTTGGTTCTATAAAGTTGGTTAATTTGTTTTTGACTTATAAATATACTTTGTTTCTTTTCTAAAAAAATTCAAAGTTGTTATTTTTTTTTGGACACCACTAAGCAAATTGCTTAGCGTGTAGTTGATTTTCTACGCGTAGGTGGAGAACTTGTAGATAGCTTGGACCAAAGTGGTACAGGTGGATCAGCTTAAAGAGCAAATAAGGAAAGAATCGAGGTGGATATGTATTTTAATGTAATATTATGGTTTGTAGAATAATGGCATGTACTAGAGAGTGAGAAATGTGAAGTGGCATTGAGAAATATTTGAAGAATAATTTGGAGTTTAAAACATTATATTGGTATTTGTACGTATTAAATCTATAAGTATTGAATTCTATATAGTGGAGTATAGTTTTTTATTGGGTGTTTATTGTTATCGTGGCGCTCCCTATAGGGGGGCGTTACATTTGTTGGTATCAGAGCTGAGGTTTAGGCGATTTTAGGACTAGTATGTACATGCCATTTAGGATATAAATATATTATGTTAGTTGTTGATCCACTTTGGTCCAATTTTCAGGAATAAGAATGGCTAGTAGTAGTCACAACCAGAGTGAGGAAGGGGATGCTGAGAGTACGGTCCATATTAGACAAGGGGATGAACAAAGACATGAACCTCCACCAGTTCATGGCTTTCCTGAACAACCTACTCCAGCACAAGCTGCTTTACTTCAGCATTTGACTACTGAAGTAATCACACAAGTACTACAAAACATATAAATCCCTCAAGTTCCTAATACCTCTCATTGAAAAAAGAGAGGAGAGAACTCCTCTTGAAAGAATCAAGAAGCTTCCGGCTGATGATTTCAAAGGGGACACAGTGAATGCTGCAATTGCAGAAGATTGGCTTGATCATATTAAATGGTGTATGACTAGGCTTCATTTTATAGATGAAGAGAGATTAGACTGTGTGCAAGGTCTACTCAAAGAACAATCTAGGAGGTGGTGGGATAATATTGTGAGAGAAAGGCGACCCGGAGAAATCACTTGGAGTCTTTTCTTGGAACAATTTGACAAGAAATACGTTAGCGAACGATTTAAGGATGAGCAGAGGAAATTGTTCTTATCTTTGAGACAGGGATGAATGACTATATCGGAATATGAAGTTCAATTCCTCAAACTCGAGAGGTATGCTCGTGATATCGTTGACAGTGAAGTGAGGCGATGTAAGAGATTCGAGGATGGGCTGAATGATGAAATTAGAGTGCATCTACTTGCACAAAAGATTAGAGTGTTCAATGACTTGGTTGATGCTGCTACGGGCATTGAGAAGATTAATTCAGATAGACAACAAAGAATGGCTAAAAGGTCTGGATTTCAAAAGGGATCACAGGGTCCAGCTAGTTCAGAATCTCCAAGTAAGAGACCGAAGGGAACATCGGAACAAACATAATCTCATTTCAGAGGGTTTTCACCGAGACAAACCATAAGTACGGGGTCAGTGGCTAGCGTACCGTCAGGTCGAGACAGAGGAAATATTCCACAATGTTCTAATTGAGGAAGGATGCATACAGAGGAATGTTGGGGAAAAGGTAGAGTCTACTTTATATGTGGCTCAAGGGAACATTTGATTGCAAATTGTCCTCAAAGACAGATAAGTACATCTGCACCTACAATAGTTCCTACTCCTACAACACAAGGTGGAAGAGGAAGGGGAAGAGGAAATGTTAGTGAGACAAGTGGACATAATGTGGCTCAACAAGCACTGCAGAGTGGTAGACCGGGAGGAATGGCGCGAAGTTATGCAATCCGAGGGCCTGAGACTAGAGAATCTACCGAAGTTATTGTCGGTAAATTTCATTCTTTAATCATGATGTTTATGCTTTGATAGATCCTGGTTCATCTCGTAACGAACCGAAATTTCCAAAATTTGCTTATAATAAATTACTATGGTATTAAAATATCATGAAAATTATTTTTATTGTTATTATTGTTATTGGATATAAGGCATGAGGAAATACGAGTTAATTAAGTAAGAGGGATGAAATGGACATTTAATTATTTGTCCAAGGGCAATATTGAAAATAAAAAAAATAAAAAAAATAAAAAATAAAAAATTCGTATCATCTTATGCGTATTCCTTATCCATTTCCCTTCATCTTCTTCACCATTTTTCTCTCTTCCTAAATCCCTTAATCAAATCTTCTATAATCCAAAAACTTCCGATTTCTTCGATTCAACTTCGAATTCTTGTTAGAAATCGATCCTTAAGCCCTCTATCATCATCAATTTCAGCCAATCAAGACTAGAAGAGGAGGATTTCAGAAATTAAGATTCGGATGAATAGTAACCCGAGTTTGAGGTGAGTGATTTTTGGTGAAATTAAAGCTTAATTAGTAGAATTCATGGTAGATTAAGCATATATATGGTATTAGGAAGTTTATTTATGCAATATCTTGATAGAATTATATAGGGCTGTTGTAGAGGAAGCTATTGCAAGTAAATCAAAGGCAAAAGGAGTAGAAGAGAGCTAGAAAGAGCATAGAAAATGGTTTGTGTCCCGAATTTCGATTTCTCGGTTTTTCGGGAAATTTTCCAGATTATATACCTGTTTTGTTTTAATGTTTTCTCTCATTATTTAAATCCAATTTGAACGATTCTTGATTCTATTGATATCTACAGAAAGTAAGGAACATATGTTCAAAAGAAACCTTATTGAATTTCATTCATTTTCAATGTGAAATTTTCATTTGAAGTTGAGTCACGAAATCTGTTTTCGGAAAATCTCAGCTTTGTACACTGTTTAGTATTTTGATCATAACTTTGGTTATAAAATTGGAATTTCCATGATTATGGTGGCTTTGGAAAGCTGAGACATGTGGCTAATTATGTTTAGAAGGAAGTTCTTCGATTGGGTGATGTTTTCGTAGTGAAAAATGCAGGGGAAGTCAGGTTATGAAACCTGGAAAAATTCTGGAAAGTATCATATTGATTTTAATGAGTTTTAATTGAAGTTTGATGCTTAAAAATTTGGGATTTGGATTCTTAATTACTGAAGTTATGTTGAATTATGATTGATGGTTTATACTGGAATTTCTAAGATGTTACTTTGATTTATTGCCCTTATTAAACGAGTAGAATACGGGTCAGGGTAGATTGGCGCCAATAAAGCGGGGTATAGTATTGTACAAACAATTGAAGCTTTGGCTTCGGGCTTTGGCCGATATTATGATATATATGTATTGATATTGAAGCTTCGGCTTCGAGCTTGACCGATATGTTGATTTTGAAGCTTCGGCTTCGGGCTTGACCGATATATATTAATTTTGAAGCTTCGGCTTCGGGCTTGACCGATATATTGATTTTGAAGCTTCGGCTTCAGGCTTGTCCGCTCCCGTATCCATTTTACCGTTATTCAGGACTTGTTTACTTTGGGCAATATATGGTTAAAGTGTTTGGAAAAAAAAAACTAGATATAAATTTGATTGTACTTTGAAAGGATTACTATATAAGTTTTGTGATTTGGTTCTATAAAGTTGGTTAATTTGTTTTTGACTTATAAATATACTTTGTTTCTTTTCTAAAAAAATTCAAAGTTGTTATATTTTTTTTGGACACCACTAAGCAAATTGCTTAGCGTGTAGTTGATTTTCTACGCGTAGGTAGAGAACTTGTAGATAGCTTGGACCAAAGTGGTACAGGTGGATCAGCTTAAAGAGCAAATAAGGAAAGACTCGAGGTGGATATGTATTTTAATGTAATATTATGGTTTGTAGAATAATGGCATGTACTAGAGAGTGAGAAATGTAAAGTGGCATTGAGAAATATTTGGAGTTTAAAACATTATATTGGTATTTGTACGTATTAAATCTATAAGTATTGAATTCTATATAGTGGAGTATAGTTGTTTATTGGTTGAGTATTGTTACTGTGGCGCTCCCTACTAGTGGGGGGGGGGGGGCGTTACATTTGTTGGTATCAAAGCTGAGGTTTAGGCGATTCTAGGACTAGTATGTACATGCCATTTAGAATATAAATATGATGTGTTAGTTGTTGATCCACTTTGGTCCAATTTTCCGGAATAAATTATGGCTAGTAGTAGTCACAACCAGATTGAGGAAGAGGATGCTGAGAGTACGGTCCATATTAGATAAGGGGATGAACAAAGACATGAACCGCCACCAGTTCATGGCTTTCCTGAACAACCTACTCCAGCACAAGCTGCTTTACTTTAGCATATGACTACTGAAGTAATCACACAAGTACTACGAAACATACAAATCCCTCAATTTCCTGTAGTACCTCATGTTGAAAGAAGAGAGGAGAGAACTCCTCTTGAAAGAATCAAGAAGCTTCCGGCTGATGATTTCAAATGGGACACAGTGAATCCTACAATTGCAGAAGATTGGCTTGATAATACTAAATGGTGTATGAATAGGCTTCATTTTACAGATGAAGCGAGATTAGACTGTGTGCAAGGTCTACTTAAAGAACAAGCTAGGAGGTGGTGGATAATATTGTGAGAGAAAGACGACCCGGAGAAATCACTTGGGGACTTTTCTTGGAACAATTTGACAAAAAAGTACGTTAGTGAACGATTCAAAGATGAGCAGAGGAAATTGTTCTTGTCTTTGAGACAGGGACGAATGACTGTATCAGAATATGAAGTTCAATTCCTCAAACTTGAGAGGTATGCTCGTGATATCGTTGACAGTGAAGTGAGGTGATGTAAGAGATTCGAGGATGGCCTGAATGATGAAATTAGAGTCCATTTACTTACACAAAAGATCAGAGTGTTCAATGACTTGGTTGATGCTGCTACGGGCATTGAGAAGATTAATTCAGATAGACAACAAAGAATGGCTAAAAGGTCTGGATTTCAAAATGGATCACAGGGTCCAGCTAGTTCAGAATCTCCAAGTAAGAGATAGAAGGGAACATCAGAACAAACATAATCTCATTTCAGAGGGTTTTCGCCGAGACAAACCATAAGTACGGGGTCAGCGGCTAGTGTACCTTTAGGTCGAGGTAGAGGAAATATTCCATAATGTTCTAACTGTGGAAGGATGCATACAGGGGAATGTTGGGGAAAAGGTAGAGTCTGCTTTAAATGTGGCTCGAGGGAACATTTGATTGTAAATTGTCCTCAAAAACTGATAAGTACATCTGCACCTGCAGTAGTTCCTACTCCTACAATGCAAGGTGGAAGAGGAAGGGGACGAGGAAATGCTAGTAGTTCAAGTGGACATGATGTGGCTCAACAAGCACCGCAGAGTGGTAGACCGGGAGGAATGGCGCGAAGTTATGCAATCCGAGGGCCTGAGACTAGAGAATCTACCGAAGTTATTGTCGGTAAATTTTCATTCTTTAATCATGATGTTTATGCTTTGATAGATCCTGGTTCATCTCATTCATATATATGTACTGCATTAGCACAAGAGAAAGGGTTGCATGTAGAAGAATTAGGAGAAAATATTGAAGTGACTAATCCTTTAGGACACAGTGTGATAGTAAACAAAGTGTACATGAATTGCCCTATTATGATTCAACATCAACTTTTCAATGCAAATTTAATTGAGTTACCTTTCCGAGATTACGATGTTATCTTGGGAATGGATTGGTTATCGGAACATCGAGCTATGGTGGATTGCAAAAACAAAAGAATATCACTTCAAGTTTCTGTTGGAGAAGAAATAGTTATCGTGGGGGAAAGATCAGATTATCTCTGTAACATAATTTCTTTTATAAAGACTAAAAGGCTGGTTAGGAAGGGATGTCAGGCCTACCTAATCTTCACTCTAGAATTGAAGAAAGGTGAGTTAGAATTGCAGAATATTCCTACGGAATGTGATTTTCCCGATGTATTTCCAGAAGAACTACCGAGGTTGCCACCAAAAAGAGAGGTAGAATTCGCAATTGATGTATTGCCGGGTACCGCACCAGTATCCAAAGCACCATACAGAATGGCGCCTGCTAAACTGAAAGAGTTGAAGATTCAGTTGCAAGAATTATTAGAGAAAGGATTCATATGCCCGAGTATATCCCCATGGGGTGCACCAGTGTTGTTTGTTAAGAAGAAAGATGGGTCGCTCCGATTATGTATTGATTACCGGGAGTTGAATAAATTGACAGTGAAGAACAAGTATCCGTTGCCAAGGATTGAAGACTTATTTGATCAACTCAAGGGTGCCAAATACTTCTCTAAGATTGATTTGAGATCGGGTTACTATCAGATGAGAGTGAGAGATGCTGATATTGCAAAGACGGCTTTCCGAACCAGATATGGGCACTATGAATTTTTGGTGATGCCATTTGGTCTAACTAATGCACCAGCAGCATTTATGGACCTTATGAGCTGTGTCTTTTACTTATATTTAGACAGGTTTGTAGTGGTTTTCATTGATGATATTTTGGTGTATTCTAAGTCACGGGAAGAGCATGATCAACATTTACGGATAGTCTTCCAAACTTTAAGGGAAAATAAATTGTATGCCAAACTTAGCAATGTGAGTTTTGGCTTGAAGAAGTTTCTTTCTTAGGCCATATTATTTCTGCAGAAGGAATTAAAGTGGATCCTACGAAGATAGAAGCAGTTGTCGAATGGAAACCACCAAAGAACCCTACGAAAGTCAGAAGTTTCCTTGGTTTAGCGGGGTATTATAGAAGATTTGTGAAGGGATTTTCAGTCATTGCTGCCCCACTGACAAAACAACTTCAAAAGAATGCAAAATTTGAGTTGAATCATAAGTGTCAAGAAAGTTTTGAGAAATTGAAGGCGATGTTAACAAAAGCACCCATCCTTACCCAACCAGTACCTCGAAAAGATTTTGTAATCTGTAGTGATGCTTCTCATAGTGGTCTTGGGTGTGTTTTGATGCAAGAAGGAAAAGTGATTGCCTATGCTTCCAGGCAATTGAAGAATCATGAAAAGAATTATCCTACTCATGATTTGGAATTGGCTGCAATATTCTTTGCCTTAAAAATTTGGCGACATTATCTTTATGGAGAAAAATGTTATATCTACACAGATCACAAAAGCTTGAAATATTTACCAACACAAAAAGAGTTGAATTTAAGGCAAAGAAGGTGGATGGAATTCATTAAAGATTACAATTGTCTTATTGATTACCATCCAGGAAAGGCTAATGTAGTGGCAGATGCTCTCAGTAGAAAGACAATGATGGCACTAAGGGCTATGAATATGGGGTTAGCTCTTACCAGTAGTGGAGCCTTAATTGCAGAATTGAAGATTCAACCTGTGCTACTACAACAGGTTAAGCAAGCATAAAATGAAGATGATGACTTAAAGATTATTCGAGCACGGACACAAGTGGGTATCGTAGACGACTATATGGTTCGAGAAGATGGATGTCTATATTTTAAAGATAGACTGTGTGTGCCAAACAATGAAGAATTAAAGAAGAATATTTTACATGAGGCGCATAGTAGTCCTTATGCGATGCATCCTGGAGCAAACAAGATGTACCAAAATTTGAAGAGCCATTATTGGTGGAATGGGATGAAGAAAGACATTACTAACTATGTTGCTCAATGTCTAACTTGTCAACAGGTGAAAGCAGAACATCAAGTTCCTTTTGGATTGTTGCAACCTATAACAATTCTAGAATGGAAATGGGAAAGAATCACAATGGACTTCGTGACGTCTTTACTATGTACACAGCAGAAACATGATGCAGTGTGGGTTGTTGTAGATAGATTGACAAAGTCTGCCCACTTTCTTCTAGTTAGGATGGATTATTCACTTGATAGGTTGGCTCAGTTATATGTAGATGAAATAGTAAGGCTTCACGAAGTGCCTATTTCAATCATTTCTGACCGAGATCCAAGATTTACTTCGAGATTTTGGAAGAAGTTGCAAGAAGCCTTAGGTAGTAAACTTCATTTCAGTACTTCATTTCATCCTCAAATAGATGGTCAATCTGAAAGGGTAATTCAGGTGTTGGAAGACATGATGAGAAGTTGTATCATTGAATTTGGGGGAAGTTGGGATAAGTATTTGTCCCTCATGGAGTTTGCTTATAATAACAGCTATCAGTCAGGCATACAAATGGCGCCATATGAAGCATTGTATGGAAGAAAATGTCGAACTCCATTATATTGGACCGAACTTAGTGAAAACAAGATTGTGGGGGTGGATTTAATTCAGGAGACAAAGGAGAAGGTAAAACTTATTCAGGAGAGATTGAAGGCTGCATCGGATAGACAAAAATCTTATGCTGATCTAAAAAGAAAAGATATTACTTATGAAGTGGGAGATAAAGTGTTTCTCAATGTATCTCCTTGGAAGAAAGTCCTTCGATTTGGCAAGAAAGGCAAGCTCAGTCCGAGATTCATTGGCCCATATGAGGTTATAGTGAAGGTTGGACCGGTAGCTTATCGGTTGGCACTACCCCCAACACTCGACAAAATTCATAATGTGTTCCATGTGTCAATGTTAAGGAGATACAGATCAGATCCATCACATATCTTATCTCCTGATGTCGTAGAAATCGAACCCGACCTAACGTATGAAGAGGAACCGGTTCGAATCTTAGCGAGAGAGGTTAAACAATTGAGAAACAAGTCTATACCATTGGTAAAAGTACTTTGGAGGAATCATAAGGTTGAAGAAGCAACTTGGGAACCGGAGGATACAATGAAAACTCAATATCCGCAATTGTTTTCAGGAAATTTTTGGGACGAAAATTCATAAGAGGGGGAGAATTGTAACGAACCGAAATTTCCAAAATTTGCTTATAATAAATTACTATGGTATTAAAATATCATGAAAATTATTTTTATTGTTATTATTGTTATTGGATATAAAGCATGAGGAAATACGAGTTAATTAAGTAAGAGGTATGAAATGGACATTTAATTATTTGTCCAAGGGCAATATTGGAAATAAAAAAAATAAAAAAAATAAAAAATAAAAAATTCATATCATCTTATACGTATTCCTTATCCATTTCCTTTCATCTTCTTCACCATTTTGCTCTCTTCCTAAATCCCTTAATCAAATTTTCTATAATCCAAAAACTTCCGATTTCTTCGATTCAACTTCGAATTCTTGTTAGAAATCGATCCTTAAGCCCTCTATCATCATCAATTTCAGCCAATCAAGACTAGAAGAGGAGGATTTCAGAAATTAAGACTCGGATGAATAGTAACCCGAGTTTGAGGTGAGTGATTTTTGGTGAAATTAAAGCTTAATTAGTAGAATTCATGGTAGATTAAGCATATTTATGGTATTAGGAAGTTTATTTATGCAATATCTTGATAGAATTATATAGGGCTGTTGTAGAGGAAGCTATTGCAAGTAAATCAAAGGCAAAAGGAGTAGAAGAGAGCTAGAAAGAGCATAGAAAAAGGTTTGTGTCCCGAATTTCGATTTCTCGGTTTTTCGGGAAATTTTCCAGATTATATACCTGTTTTGTTTTAATGTTTTCTCTCATTATTTAAATCCGATTTGAACGATTCTTGATTCTATTGATATCTACAGAAAGTAAGGAACATATGTTCAGAAGAAACCTTATTGAATTTCATTCGTTTTCAATGTGAAATTTTCATTTGAAGTTGAGTCACGAAATCTGTTTTCGGAAAATCTCAGCTTTGTACACCATTTAGTATTTTGATCATAACTTTGGTTATAAAATTTTAATTTCAGTGACTCTGGTGGCTTTGGAAAGCTGAGACATGTGGCTAATTATGTTTAGAAGGAACTTCTTCGATTGGGTGATGTTTTCATAGTGAAAAATGCAGGGGAAGTCAGGTTACAAAACCTGGAAAAATTCTGGAAAGTATCATATTGATTTTAATGAGTTTTAATTGAAGTTTGATGCTTAAAAATTTGGGATTTGGATTCTTAATTACTGAAGTTATGTTGAATTATGATTGATGGTTTATACTGGAATTTCTAGGATGTTACTTTGATTTATTGCCCTTATTAAACGAGTAGAATACGGGTCAGGGTAGATTGGCGCCAATAAAGGGGGGTACAGTATTGTACAAACAATTGAAGCTTTGGCTTCGGGCTTTGGCCGATATTATGATATATATGTATTGATATTGAAGCTTCGGCTTCGGGCTTGACCGATATGTTGATTTTGAAGCATCGGCTTCGGGCTTGACAGATATATACTGATTTTGAAGCTTCGGCTTCGGGCTTGACCGATATATTGATTTTGAAGCTTCGGCTTCAGGCTTGTCCGCTCCCGTATCCATTTTACCGTTATTCAGGACTTGTTTACTTTGGGCAATATATGGTTAAAGTGTTTGGAAAAAAAATTAGATATAAATTTGATTGTACTTTGAAAGGATTACTATATAAGTTTTGTGATTTGGTTCTATAAAGTTGGTTAATTTGTCTTTGACTTATGAATATACTTTGTTTCTATTCTAAAAATATTCAAAGTTGTTATATTTTTTTTTTGGACACCACTAAGCAAATTGGTAAGCGTGTAGTGGATTTTCTACGCGTAGGTGGAGAACTTGTAGATAGCTTGGACCAAAGTGGTACAGGTGGATCAACTTAAAGAGCAAATAAGGAAAGACTCGAGGTGGATATGTATTTTAATGTAATATGATGGTTTGTAAAATAATGGCATGTACTAGAGAGTGAGAAATGTAAAGTGGCATTGAGAAATATTTGAAGAATAATTTGGAGTTTAAAACATTATATTGGTATTTGTACGTATTAAATCTGTAAGTATTGAATTCTATATAGTGGAGTATAGTTATTTATTGGGTGAGTATTGTTACTGTGGAGCTCCCTACTAGAGGGGGGGGGGGCGTTACACATCTCATTCATATATATGTACTGCATTAGCATAAGAGAAAGGGTTGCATGTAGAAGAATTAGGAGAAAATATTGAAGTGACTAATCCTTTAGGACACGGTGTGATAGTAAACAAAGTGTACATGAATTGCCCTATTATGATTCAACATCAACTTTTCCATGCAAATTTAATTGAGTTACCTTTCCGAGATTATGATGTTATCTTGAGAATGGATTGGTTATCGAAACATCGGGCTGTAGTGGATTGCTAAAATAAAAGAATGTCACTTGAAGTTTCTGATGGAGAAGAAATAGTTATCGTAGGGGAAACATCAGATTATCTCTGTAACGTAATTTCTTTTATGAAGACTAAAAGGCTGGGTAGGAAGGGATATCAAGCCTACCTAATCTTCACTCTAGAATTGAAGGAAGGTGAGTTAGAATTGCAGAATATTCCTACAGTATGTGATTTTCCCGATGTATTTCCAGAAGAACTACCGGGGTTGCCACCAAAAAGAGAGGTAGAATTCGTAATTGATGTATTGCCGGGTACCGCACCAGTGTCCAAAGCACCATTTAGAATGGCGCCTGCTGAACTGAAAGAGTTGAAGATTCAGTTACAAGAATTGTTAGACAAAGGATTCATACGCCCGAGTATATCCCCGTGGGGCGCACCAGTGTTGTTTGTTAAGAAGAAAGATGGGTCGCTCCGATTATGTATTGATTACCGGGAGTTGAATAAATTGACAGTGAAGAACAAGTATCCATTGCCAAGGATTGAAGACTTATTTGATCAACTCAAGGGTGCTAAATACTTCTCTAAGATTGATTTGAGATCGGGTTACTATCAGATGAGAGTGAGAGATGATGATATTGCAAAGACAGCTTTCCGAACTAGATATGGGCACTATAAATTTTTGGTGATGCCATTTGGTCTAACTAATGCACCAGCAGCATTTATGGACCTTATGAACCGTGTCTTTTACTTATATTTAGACAGGTTTATAGTGGTTTTCATTGATGACATTTTGGTGTATTCTAAGTCACGGGAAGAGCATGATCAACATTTGCGAATAGTCTTCCAAACTTTGAGGGAAAATAAATTGTATGCCAAACTTAGCAAATGTGAGTTTTGGCTTGAAGAAGTTTCTTTCTTAGGCCATGTTGATTCTGCCGAAGGAATTAAAGTGGATCCTCAAAAGATAGAAGCAGTTATGGAATGGAAACCACTAAAGAACCCTACGGAAGTCAGGAGTTTCCTTGGCTTAGCAGGATATTATAGAAGATTTGTGAAGGGATTTTCAGTCATTGCTGTCCCACTGACGAAACTACTTTAAAAGAATGCAAAATTTGAGTGGAATCACAAGTGTCGAGAAAGTTTTGAGAAGTTGAAGGCGATGTTGACAAAAGCACCCATCCTTACCCAACCAGAGCCTGGAAAGGATTTTGTAATCTATAGTGATGCTTCTCATAGTGGCCTTGGGTGTGTTTTGATGCAAGAAGGAAAAGTGATTGCCTATGCTTCCAGGCAATTGAAGAATCATGAAAGAAATTATCCTACTCATGATTCGGAATTGGCTGTAATAGTCTTTGCCTTGAAAATATGGCAACATTATCTTTATGGAGTAAAATGTTATATTTATACAGATCACAAAAGTTTGAAATATTTGCCAACACAGAAAGAGTTGAATTTAAGGCAAAGAAGATGGATGGAATTCATTAAAGATTACGATTGTCTTATTGACTACCATCCAGGAAAGGCTAATGTAGTGGCAGATGCTCTCAGTAGAAAGACAATGATAGCACTAAGGGCTATGAATACGGGGTTAGCTCTTACCAGTAGTGGAGCCTTAATTGCAGAATTGAAGATTCAACCTGTACTACTATAATAGGTTAAGCAAGCACAAAATGAAGATGGTGACTTAAAGATCATTCGAGCAAGGACATAAGTGGGTATCGTAGATAACTATATGGTTCGAGAAGATGGATGTCTATATTTTAAAGATAGACTTTGTGTGCCAAACAATGAAGAATTAAAGAAGAATATCTTACAAGAGGGGCATAGTAGTCCTTATGCGATGCATCCTGGAGCAAACAAGATGTACCAAAATTTGAAGATCCATTATTGGCGGAATGGGATGAAGAAAGACATTACTAACTATGTTGCTCAATGTCTAACTTGTCAACAGGTGAAAGCTGAACATCAAGTTCCTTCTGGATTGTTGCAACCTATAAAAATTCCAGAATGGAAATGGGAAAGAATCACAATGGACTTCATGACGTCTTTACCATGTACACAGAAGAAACATGATGCAGTGTGGGTTTTTGTAGATAGATTGACAAAGTCTGCCCACTTTCTTCCAGTTAGGATGGATTATTCACTTGATAGGTTGGCTCAGTTATATATAGATGAGATATTAAGGCTACACGGAGTGCCTTTTTCAATCATTTCTGACCGAGATCCAAGATTTACTTCGAGATTTTGGAAGAAGTTGCAAGAGGCCTTAGGTAGCAAACTTCATTTCAGTACTTCTTTTCATCCTCAAACAGATGGTCAATCTGAAAGGGTAATTCAGGTGTTGGAAGACATGATGAGAAGTTGTATCATTGAATTTGAAGGAAGTTGGGATAAGTATTTGTCCCTCATGGAGTTTGCCTATAATAACAGCTATCAGTCAAGCATTCAAATGGCGCCATATGAAGCATTGTATGGAAGAAAATGTCGAACTCCATTATATTGGACCGAACTTAGTGAAAACAAGATTGTGGGAGTGGATTTAATTCAGGAGACAAAGGAGAAGGTAAAACTTATTCTGGAGAGATTGAAGGCTGCATTGGATAGACAAAAATCTTATGCTGATATAAAAAGAAAAGACATTACTTATGAAGTGGGAGATAAAGTATTTCTCAAAGTATCTCCTTGGAAGAAAGTCCTACGATTTGGCAAGAAAGGCAAGCTCAGTCCGAGATTCATTGGCCCATATGAGGTTATAGAGAAGGTTGGACCAGTAGCTTATCGGTTGGCACTACCCCCAACACTCGACAAAATTCATAATGTGTTCCATGTGTCAATGTTAAGGAGATATAGATCAGATCCATCACATATCTTATCTCCTGATGTCGTAGAAATCGAACCCGACCTAACGTATGAAGAGGAACCGGTACAAATCTTAGCGAGAGAGGTTAAACAATTGTGAAACAAGTCTATACCTTTGGTAAAAGTACTTTGGAGGAATCATAAGATTGAAGAAGTAACTTGGGAACCGGAGGATACAATGAAAACTCAATATCCTCAATTATTTTCAGGAAATTTTCGGGACGAAAATTCATAAGAGGGGGAGAATTGTAACGAAACTGAAATTTTCAAAATTTGCTTATAATAAATTACTATGGTATTAAAAATATCATAGAAATTATTTTTATTGTTATTGTTGTTATTGGATGTAAGGCATGAGGAAATAAGAGCTAATTATAGTAAGAAGGATGAATTGGACATTTAATTATTTGTCCAAGGGCAATATTGGAAATTGAAAAAAAAAAAACAAACAAATATATTACTTACAGCCTCTTGTCTTCCCTTATCCATCATTCATCATTCATCATTCATCATTTCTCCTTCTTCATTTCCCTTTTTTTTACCAAAATTTTTCCATTATCCAAAAACTTCCGATTTCTTCGATTCAACTACGAATTATTGTTAGAAATCGGTCCTTAAGCCCTCTATCATCATCAATTTCAGTCAATCAATACTAGAAGAGGAGGATTTCAGATATTAAGATTCGGATGAATAGTAACCCGAGTTTGAGGTGAGTGATTTTTGGTGAAATTAAAGCTTAATTAGTAGAATTCATGGTAGATTAAGCATATTTGTGGTATTAGGAAGTTTATTTATGCAATATCTTGACAGAATTATATATGGCTGTTGTAAAGGAAGCTATTGCAAGTAAATCAAAGGCAAAAGGGGGTAGAAGAGAGCTAGAAAGAGCATAGAAAAAGGTTTGTGTCTCGAATTTCGATTTCTCGGTTTTTCGGGAAATTTTCCAGATTATATACCTGTTTTGTTTTAATGTTTTCTCTCGTTATATAAATCCGATTTGAATGATTCTTGATTTTATTGATATCTACAGAAAGTAAGGAACATGTGTTCAGAAGAAACCTTACTGAATTTCGTTCGTTTTCAATGTGAAACTTTCGTTTGAAGTTGAGTCATGAAATCTGTTTTCGGAAAATCTCAGCTTTGTACACTGTTTAGTATTTTGATCATAACTTTGGTTATACAATTTGGATTTCTGTGATTCTGGTGGTTTTGGAAAGCTGAGACATGTGACTAATTATGTTTAGAAGAAAGTTCTTCGATTGGGTGATGTTGTCATAGTGAAAAATGCAGGGGAAGTCAGGTTATGAAACCGGGAAAAATTCTGGAAAGTATGAATATTGATTTTATTGAGTTTTAATTGAAGTTTGATGCTTAAAAATTTGGGATTTGAATTTCTTAATTACTGAAGTTATGTTGAATTATGATTGATGGTTTATACTGGAATTTTTAAGATGTTACTTTGATTTATTGCCCTTATTAAATGAATAGAATACGGGTCAGGGTAGATTGGCGCCAATAAAGGGGGGTACAGTACTGTACAAACAATTGAAGCTTTGGGTTCGGGCTTTGGCCGATATTATGATATATATATAATTGGTATTGAAGCTTCGGCTTCAGGCTTGACCGATAAATTGATTTTTTGAAGCTTTGGCTTCGGGCTTGACCGATATATTGATTTTTGAAGCTTCGGCTTCGGGCTTGTCCGCTCCCGTATCCATTTTACCGTTATTCAGGACTTGTTTACTTTGGGCAATATGTGGTTAAAGTGTTTGGAAAAATTGGGTACAAATTTGATTGTACTTTGAAAGGATTACTATATAAGTTTTGTGATTTGGTTCCATAAAGTTGGTTAATTTGTTTTTGACTTATAAATATACTTTGTTTCTATTTTAAAAATATTCAAAGTTGTTATATTTTTTTTTATGGACACCACTAAGCAAATTGCTTAGCGTGTAGTTGATTTTCTACGCGTAGGTGGAGAACTTGTAGATAACTTGGACAAAAGTGGTACAAGTGGATCAGCTTAAAGAGCAAATAAGGAAAGACTCGAGGTGGATATGTATTTTAATGTAATATCATGGTTTGTAGAATAATGGCATGTACTAGAGAGTGAGAAATGTAAAGTGGCATTGAGAAATATTTGGAGTTTAAAACATTATATTGGTATTTGTACGTATTAAATCTATAAGTATTGAATTCTATATAGTGGAGTATAGTTGTTTATTGGGTGAGTATTGTTACTGTGGCACTCCCTATAAAGGGGGTGTTACAGCAATAGTGAAAATTCAGAACCTTATTTATCTATATTTTGTAACAAACCCTAAAATTTAGGCTTAAAACGTTAAATTTTGAAGTTGACACAACTCTCTAAACTCTGAACCGGTAAGAGAATTTGGATTTTTTGTTATATTAATATATTTAGCTCAAGATATGTATGAATCAACATATATCAGCTTGAGCTAATTATTTTTTGCTGCAAACTAAAATTTCTCCTTGTGTCACCAAAATCAGCCCCTGATTCCTAAGAAATAAGCATCAAGATTATCATAACCATTTGTCAAAAAAGAATTTCAAATGCATATTCTTCTGTAGTGAATATAATGTTTTTAAAAAGAAGTATGGCCTCTCGAATCGGCTGACATTACAATAAATTAACATCGAGGTATTTTAGTGTGAATGATTGCACTACGTTTCGAACACACAAAACCAGCTACAAGATTCCTACACTCAACCAACTTTACCAAGCTTTACCAAAGTAATTTTATGTTCATACGTATATGGTATATAATATATTCTATATTTTCAGGGCCCCTATTAAGAATCCCATATTAACATTTTCCTATATGAGATTATTCCTAATCAGTCTAAATTAATAATGATATCAATAATTATGATTAATGTTGATTAGGAAGATTATTTATAATTAATTGTATTTATGTTGATTTATTTGTTTTCCTTTTTTAATAGGTCGTTTTGTATACTATAAATACATGTACATATAGTTGATTATTCAGAACTCAAAAATATAATATCAATTATTTCATTCATCATTTTGTTCATATTTTTCAGTTCTATTCAATTTTAACATGGTACTAGAGTAGTGATCTAGGTGTTTCAAAAGTCTAATTTATTGCATATACTACCATGACAAATAATTCCGGTAAAGGTAAATCATTTGCAAGTGCATCAGGTATGTTAACTCCTAATACGTCAATCTGTTCTGTTTTCACAAAACCTTGGATCTTGGATAACAGAGCCATCGATCATATATCAGCTGATTCAAATCTATTTTCTAACACATCACCATCTCCGATTCCGCTCGTTAATTTACCCACAGACTCAACTGCACCTATCACTTCCACAGGCACAATCAATTTTAATAATGATATCACACTAAAAAATGTTATTTGTGTTCCATCTTTCAATTTAAACCTCATTTCTGCTAGTAAATTGACTAATCAAATAAATTGTTGTGTTGTCTTTTTCCCAAATGGTTGTATTTTACAGGACTTGACTACGGGGAGGATGAGTGGCTCGGGTGAACGACACGATGGTCTGTATTACATGTCTCCATTAAAATACTTGCAAAATCATTCAAAGCATCGCACATCCCTGATTTATGGCATATGCGTCTCGGACACCCATCTCATAAGGTTCTCAAGCTTATCTCATCATTACTACCTTTAAATAAAAATTCTTTTTACGATCATAGTAATTGTCATGTTTGTCCCAAAGCAAAACAAACAAGATTGCCTTTTCCATTAAGCACAATACAATCACATTCTCCTTTTGACTTGTTACATTGTGACATTTGGGGCCCACACAAAGTTCTAACACATTCAGTGGCACGTTTCTTTCTCACCATAGTAGATGATTTTAATAGGGGCACATGGTTATTCCTTATGAATAAAAAATCTGAAACACAACACTTGTTAGAGTCATTCATCACTTTTGCAAAAACTCAATTTCATGCCTTAATCAAAACAATTCGAGTTGACAATGGCTCCGAATTCCTTTCCATGCAAGCCTTCTTTCACAAGAATGACATCGAATGTCAATGTACTTATATCTACACACCACAATAAAACAGGGTAGCAGAACGCAAACACAGACACATTCTTAACACTACACGAGTATTATTGTTCAAATCACACTTGGCATTAGAATTTTGGGTGAATTTGTTTTGACCGCAACATACATAATTAATCGTTTACCTTCACCTCTATTGAAAAATAAATCTCCATTTGAACTACTATATAATCGACCCCCATCTCTCTCTCATATGAAGGTATTCGGTTGTTTATGTTATGCAACTATTGTTTCACCCAAACAAAAATTTGATTCTTGAGCTCGGCAGTGCATCTTTCTTGGATACCCAAATAATCCAAAAGGGTGTAAATTATTTGATATGGAAAATATCACATTCCTTGTTAGTCGAGATGTTACATTCCATGAAAATATCTTTCCCTTTCTTAATAAATCCACATCAACAACCTCACCCGATTCACACATTGTCTTACCAAATTTAGCTCTTGACTTACCATATTCAGCTCCACCAATCAGTCCTTCCATATGAGAAAATTTAGATATCGTGAATTCTTCTCCTCCATCCATACTAGAAAATCCACCCTCAAACACACCTGCAACACTAGAATCTCCTTCCGTTCGTCGCTCCGAGCGTGCGAGACAAGCCCCTACATGACATTAGGGGTGAGCAAAATTGAACCGAACTGAACTGATACAAATTCAGTTCAATTTTCGGTTTACATATATTGCTCTATTCGATTTTTGGTTTGGTTTGGTTTTTTTGGTTTTTTAACCAAACAAATCGAAAACCAATCAAATTAGTTTTAATATATTTTTTAATTTATTAAATATTAATTTATTTATATTTTTTAGTTGAATTTACATTTTATACTTGACAATAAAGCTTTTTTTTCAAATTAATAATGATTTATTTGTGTTGAAAGATATTTATGTTGATTTTTAGTAATTTTATAAATTAAATTAATATTTAAAAAATTAAATATTAATAAATAATTAAATTGGTTTAAACTGAACCGAAATAATTTGGTTCGGTTTGAACTAAACCAAAATATATTCGGTTCGGTATTCGATCTTAAGAAAATAATTATTCAATTCTCGATTCAGTTCGGTTCGATTTTTAACCAAACTGACATTTGCTCACCCCTACCTGGCATTAAGACTACGTGATGGGATCTCAAGCCAACCTTTCTGACTCTAGTCAAAAACTGTCAAAATCAACCAGGTATCCCCTTTAAAACTTTCTTTCTTATTCTTGTTTTGCTCTTACACATCGTACATTTCTAGCTAACATCACAACCGGGCCACCTTTCACGTATACCTAGGTTCGCCTCTGATAGTACGTAATAAAAATTTTGTACATGTATTTGTCGGTAATTGAAACTCTAACTCCAAAATAGCTAGACACTCTTATCATTCAAATCAGTTGGAACTGGTCCATTAATAAGATACATTATTTGGCGGAAAATTTTCCTTGAGGAGAGGCTGGCGGAACCCTAACTCCTAACTCTGATTTTCGATTTGGTCAGCAGGCCATGCCACTCCGTCCACCATAGATGATTCCTTCCTGTAGTTCTACTGCAATAGCCAGGATAAATCCTCTTGTCCCCGTCAAGCTTTGGTGAATGGTGGAAACCCTAATCTATCGACACCGATTTCAAAACCTGAGAACACAATAGTTAGTTTTGCTAGCATCGTCAATGGAGCTGTCTCCCATATGCCGAAAGTTCTTGCCTCCACCGAGGTCACAACCAAGGGGGGTTCAAGTTGGTGAAGATTCCGACAGGTATTTTTGGAGAAACGAATTGCCATGTGTTCTAACTCTTTGATAGGTCAACTTATTCTATAAAAGGGGAACAAGCCATATCGATTGACCAATTTGAAGAATTTTCTTTCAACGAATTGGGGTCTCAAAGAAACCTGGAGATTGATTTCTCTTGGTAAAGGCTATTATCATGTTTTTCTTGGTTCTCAGGCTTTCAAGCAGAAACTATTGGGTCGTTATACTGTTGGGTCGAAATCGGGCACTTTCAGGTTGCAAACTTGATAGCCAGATTTTTGACCTGAGGATCAAAAAACAACGAAAGCTCTTATGTGGGTTCGATTACATGGTTTGCCATGTGAGTATTGGGATGCTGCAATCCTTGCTTGTATTGCTAAAGGAATTGGAGAATTTTCCAGAGTAGATAGGGATACTCTAGATGGAGACTTTGGTCACTTTGCAAGAGTTCTGATTGATGTAGATTTGGCAAACCCTTTTATCTGTACAAGTGGAGTGGAGAAAGAAGGTAAGCAATTATGGCTTGATGTTGAATATGAAAACATACTGGATTTTTGCAAAATACGTTCTAACATAGGACATTCATGGAAGGAGTGTCATCAAAATTCAATGGCTAAGTCTGATAAAGTGGTTAAAAAACCGGCAGGTGTTGTTCCAGAGAAAGTTGTTGGTAGGAAAGCTGACTCATCTGCCTCCAAGTGGGTAGATAAACTTTTGGTATCTAGGGCTGCCCCTATTACGAATGTTGATGGAATTGATATTGAAGCATTGGTCATTGGTCATTGAGGTGATTGGGGCTATGGTTAATGCAGTAATTGAGGCTGCGGCTAATAAGGTGTTTGAAAAGGAGCCGGGAAATTCTGAGGCGGCTCAAGAGTTGGCTAATCATCATAGTTCTGAATTGGGGAATGCTCTTACTAATAACTTGGTAGTTGTGATTAATACAGAGAATGATCAAATTAATACTTTGAAGGAAGCTAACTTAGTTGCGGATCTCGGAGATAAGGGATCTGAAGTTCAGAAGCCGATTGATGGCCATATTACTGACGTTTCTGATGATGCTTCAGATGAGGATGAACAAGAGGACTTTGAATCAGATTATTCACAACCTGAGAGAGGTGTCCCCCGCTCTTGGGCGGACTCTGCGAAACGTGAAGAGGCAATAATGAAAAACAAGGCCAAACAGTTGAAACCTATTAGGCAAGGTTTTTCATTCTCTTCATGTGATGACAGTTTAGGCATGAGATTGATGAGGGAGACGATATATTCCCAAGGAAACAAAGGGTATCGGCCGCCGCTAAGGAACAGGCTAGACAAGAGCGCAAGGAGCTTGCTAAACGAGAGCGCAATGAGCTTGCTAAAAGGGAGCGCAAACCTCCACAGAAGTTTTCTCCTTCGTAGATAGTTTTCTATTTTATGCCGTAATGGTTGTTTGACTTTCTTTTATTTTTTTGTATTTTTTCTTTTCTGTAATAATACAAGCTTAATGGAGGGTTTTTAACGGCGGTGGGGTGTAAAACCTCTGCTTGCATTTTCCCTCTCACTGGGTAATTTATAATAAAAAAGATACATTATTTGACTCTGTGGATTTGGATTTGGATTCAAAGATTATCTAGATATTTCTTATATTTCATGGACCGACCCTGCAGAAATTTCTACCCCAAGAGATACGGTATTGCCTCTAAATTTTTGTTATTTGTTTTCCAAAAATCAAGAGATGCTATGTTGGATTTTTTTTCAAGATATCATTGTATCGATTATAACTGGCATAGTCGTGGCTGCTTTAGCAGGATATATAGAAATTTGTTGTCCCCAATTGTGTGCCCCTTTCATATTCCCCATTCAGATTTTGCCATGTATTAGACATGCAGGAGAGAGAAATAAGAAAATAAATAAAAAATGAAAATAAAAAATTAATTAGGAAAAAATACACATGGCAAAATCTGAACGAGGGATATAAAAGGAGACACATAGTTGGGGGACAACATATCTTTTTCAATTTAGCTTTGGTTTGGTGGAAATTATGGGATTGGTAACATGTGTTGGCATTGGGCCATCCTCAAATAGTGACCACTAATGATCCTAATATCCATTTGTTACAAAATAATATCATAAATACTGATTGGGTATTTTTGTTGTATTTTTCCTCAACTTGAGAAGTTGAATGCTGCCATTAAAAAGAAATACAGTAATTTATTTTTTTTTTTGAAAAACCCCCGGTGGAACAGCGTGTCCCACCAAAAGGAAAAACGATTGGGGCGGGTGAAAATTTCGGGGCGGACAAATGAAGACTAGAAAAATCCTCCAAACATATTATTCTCAAGTAAACAAAGTTCGCCATCTGTGTAAGAAATGAAGCTGTTTGATACAAGTAGTTTATGTCTACTGCTGTTTTATATTCATTCATTAACTATTTTCTTCGCTGTAATCAGCTTTTTATCCCTCCAAGTGTACGGTTTAAGCAATGAGACAGACCGGCTCGCTTTGGTCAAATTCAAACAAGGCATTACAAGTGATCCTAATGGAGTATTCAACTCTTGGAATGCTTCTAACCACTTGTGCAACTGGTTTGGTGTTTCATGCGGCGGCCGCCATGAGAGGGTTGTCTTTGGACTTACAAGGCCATAATTTGAACGGATTCTTGTCACCCTATATTGGCAACCTGAGTTTCCTTCGAACTCTTAATGTGCGCAACAACAGCTTACATGGCCAAATTCCATCAGAAACCGGTAATCTCTTTCGACTGCAACATTTACTTCTGGGTGATAACTCACTGAAAGGTGAAATTCCTGCAAATTTGAGCAGATGGTCTCAGCTCAAGAGGATCGTTCTACAACACAATAATCTTATAGGAGACATCACACAGGCGCTTGGCGGATTAGCAAACCTACAAGTCTTCGCACTTGGTGTAAACAACTTCACGGGAAAAATTCCAGTTTCCCTTGGAAACCTTTCATCCCTTGTCTTCTTTTCAGTGGGTAGTAATAATTTATTAGGAAAAGTTCATGATGAATTAGGCAATCACCATTCAGCCATGATTCCTCCATCTATTTTTAACATTTCATCACTTGAAGTCCTCGCATTGGCAATGAATCTGTTCGAAGGGAATTTGCCAGAGAACCTAGGCCTCTGTTGGAAATCGCAAAGGACTACATTTTGACTAAATCTTAACTAAAATATAAATATGTACTTGAGAAACGGAACTTAAAAACACTAAGTTTATATATTCCACTCTACTTATACATTCAGATATCAGCTCTTATATAAAGCTTACAAGTCACAAAATCCAAAACAATAATACCCCACAAATCTTTCATTTCAACCATAATATTTTCTATATATATTTTCTACCCAAATTGTCAATAAATACTGCCCATCAATACAATTTGGCATCCTGAAACTATTCATTAATCATGTGCCATTTATCCAAGCATTTATCATGTCTAATCCCATCACTTGTAAATCTTATCTTTTATTTTCTTAATATTAAGTTTAACTTTCTAACAGCCTCACCCTCCCAAACATGGAAGAGAACATGTTTGTGGGGCAAGTTCCAGATACATTAGGGAGTCTGAAGAATTTGTGGGAGTTAGACTTGAGTGGAAATGATCTCATAAGTGGTTCTGATAAAGGCTGGGCTTTCCTTGCATCCCTCTCAAACTATACCGGCCTTGAAGTTCTTGATTTAAATTCAAACAATTTCAGTGGTGCTTTACCATATTTCATAGGCAAATCGTCCACAAAACTCAGTCAATTTAGTATTGCATACAATCAAATAACAGGAACTATTCCGAGTACACTAGAGAGCCTTACCAAATTGACTGCGGTATCCTTCGAGAATAACTTCCTCACTGGTACCATTCCCTATAATCTTGACAAGTTTCAAAATCTTCGAAGTTTTGGTGTCTCATAAAATAGATTTTTAGGCCATATCCCCTCCTCCATAGGCAATCTCACTTACCTGTTGCACTGCAAGGAAGTATTCCGAATAGCATTCAGAACTGCAAGAGCTTGCAGCAACTGTATGTTTCACATAATCTTCTTAATGGACCTATACCCACACTTTCTCCACAGTATTTAATTGTTCTCAATTTATCTGGTAATTTCTTTACCGGACACCTTCTTGAAGAAATTAGAAAGCTAAACAGTATATATATAATTGATGTTTCTGAAAATAGATTTTCAGGTGAAATTCCTTAATCTATTGGGAAATGCTTGAGCCTAGAGTATCTATTTATGCAAGGAAATTCTTTTCAAGGGAAAATTCCTTCATCTCTTTCATCTTTGAAAGGCATTCAGAACTTAGAAACTTTCACGAAATAATCTGAGAGGAGTAATTCCACCAGATTTGCAAAATCTTTCATTTGCTCTATATTTAAATATTTCTTTCAATGATCTTGAAGGCAAAGTTCCAACAGGAGCGATATTCAGCAATGTAAGCTTGTTTTCAGTGGCCGGAAATGAAAAACTTTGTGGTGGAGTGCCTGAACTGGGACTTCCAAAATGTTTAACCGTGCCAACTCATGAAGAAAAACGTCGTACTCAAAAGTCAGTTGCCATTACAACAAGTGTCGCACTGTTTGTTATTTCTTTGTTGGCAATTCTTGTCATTTATTACAGGAGGAAACCTGAACGAAGCAGTCCTGCAAAACCATCCTTTTTCACAGATCCTTGTGGTGATGTATCTTATCGGGATCTTCACCATGTGACAAATGGATTTTCATCCGATAATTTGTCTGGTTCGGGCACCTTTGGTCTCGTATACAAACGATTTCTCACTCAAATAGAAAGATATGTTGCTACAAAGGTGCTCAAACTGGAAGAAAATGGAGCTTGGAAGAGTTTCATGGCCGAATGTAAAGCCCTGAGGAGTGTTCGGCATCGTAATCTTGTGAAGTTACTCACATATTGTTCTAGCTTGGACTATGCAGGTAACGAATTCAAAGCTCTAATATTTGAATTCATGGAGAACGGAAGCCTGGAGAAGTGGTTGGATCGTGATCATAGCATCAATAATCATCCTGGAAGGTTGAACTTTCTTCAGAGATTGAATATCGTGATTGATGTGGCATATGCAATGCATTATCTTCACTATCTTTGTGAAGGTCCAATCATTCATTGCGATCTGAAGCCAAGCAACATTCTTCTTGATGATAGCTTCGTTGCTCATATAAGTGATTTCGGTTTGGCAAAACTTTTCTTCAGCATCAATGATGGATCTCTGAGCCAAATAAGCTCAATCGGAATGAAGGGGACTATTGGATATGCTCCTCCAAGTAAAAGTTTGTTACCTTTCTTTTTCATTTGATACATTCGTATCCTTCAAATCCTTCTTTCTTCATAAATATTAATTGAAGAGAAACTTTAAACAACATTAATATAATCATGCATACAAGTTAATTTGCTCTCTCCAAAAAATTGAAGTTAATATGCAATAAAATTGCTCTTTTTTGCTTCTGATAAATAGAGTATGGACTTGGAGGGATGGCATCAAAAGAGGGGGATGTGTACAGGTTTGGAATCCTAGTACTCGAGTTATTCTCAGGAAAAAAGCCAACCCATGAAATGTTCACTAACGGGTTAAATATCCGTGGCTTTGTTAAAGATTTATTACCGCAAGCAGTAATGGAGGTGATAGACCCAACTTTGCTATCAGGGAATACAGAACAAGAAGCAAGAACAACATCAACACCAACAACAACAACAATCTTTCCTTACTTTTTGATCCTCAGGATGAACTTGACAACGAAATTTCCGCCTCTATAGACTTCTCTTCTCCCCCTGAATTTTCAATCCCTAATTTTATAACCAATCAGCCAGACACCCAATTCGATTTTTATTTCAGCCACAACTTTCACTTTCTAATATAGTTCCTACTGACGGATCAGCGACGCAATATTCTGTAGATAGCTCGGTTGCGGCTCCATTAATGGGGCCTCCGTTAACATCGGTTTTTGAAGAAGATTGCTTGTCTTCTGTTCCTTCTTATGTTCCTCTTAACCCTTCATCTCCTGCTTGTCTTCTGTTCCTTATGTTCCTCTTAACCCATCATCTCCTTCTTGTTCTTTTCTTGGCACTGGTATGAATAATTACATGTCTAGTGGGACTTTGACTTCTGCTGATAATTCAGGGATTTTTGGCGGTTCATCGATTCTCCTCGGGTCAGAAATGGATTTTCAGGTTGATAATGGTGGAATATTTTGTCCTGATTCTATTCCTAGAGTTCTTAATCCTGGCGAATTACAAGTACGAACGGACAACTTACTTTTCTTCTGTTGAAATTATGTTGTAAGAAATTTTTGTGATGTTTTTGGTCGGTATTTCGTAGGGAATTAGCAACGGAAATCAATAATTTATGAATTCCGTTACACCTTTAACAACAGATATTACAAGTTTGGAGGATTCAAATTTTAAAGCTAGTAGTAATTTCCTAAGGCTGAGTAGGGGAGTGAGTAAGCCATTCTCTAATGTTACAGCTTTTGCAAATTCAAAATAGGTACCGATAAGTTTCAGCTAGTAAGTTGCGTAAATAATATCGCAATGCATGAAATCACCAAGTGAGCTTTGTTAAACAAAGCTAGTGTTTCGGCCCCTCAAAAATTTTGAGACGCCCTTGAACAAAGCCTCATTTGTGCTACTGTTTTAGGATCCTATTTAATTACCTCCAAACTATTTTGGTGGTACTTTGCCCAATGTCGTAGGCAATTTGGTATTATACTTGTCGAATAAGATAACATTTTTCATAGAAGATTGTTGGGGAATTCTAAGCCTTAAATGTCTGTAAAAATGTCTCTCAATAATAATGCATGGATAATTCTCAAGTCGTGATTTACACTTTCAGATTGAATCTTATTTGGTGGTTCTATCAAATAGATCAATCGGATAAAATCAGGATTGAAATCAAGAACCTAGAATGAATTTTTGTTGTGAAGAAAAGTGAACCAAAATTGCAGAGAATGTTGCTAAAATCTGCCTGTAAGTGTTGCCAATGCCAGGTTTTTATAAACTTAAAATGAGCAGTTGCAACTCTTCCGAACAGAAGTGTTGCAAAAGGTAGCCCCCGGACCCTCGTGAGCTAAGTATTGTAATAGAACTCGAACATGTGTGCACTCCACACTCTCCGGACTTGTTCGATGAAATATTACGACCGCATTGGTCAACTAGTTGATCCAATTACACTAAAAAACCAACAATCCTTCCCCATTTTAGTATAATCCATGAGTAACTAAACAAAATCGCAACAAATAACAAACTTATGCATAAATGAAATATCGTGACGATTGAATTTCATCTTAGTATATTACACATTCCAAGTATTAGAATAACTAAAGGTGTCATTATGGATTGAACCTTTGTTATCCATCTCGAATACTCGAAGATAATATACACATAAGTCAACATTTTAACATGTTCTTACTTGGCACTATCTTTTAGTAGCCTTGTGTCCTTATCCTTCGTAAGCATATCAAAGCCAAGTCCAAGCTTCTTGAAGCGGCTAAACTTCATGCTTATCTAGGTAGCTATTTTACTCTTGTACCTGCATATGCAATTTTTCAAAAGAACTATTAATAAGTTAAACTTCAACCTCCTTATCTTGCAGTTCTGAACACACACCTTTAGATGTTATTATTAATGTGTTCCAATCTCTAGATGTTAAGTTTTCCTCATTGAATTCAGCACCTAACATCATATTAGGTGGGAATTAAGTATCTTAACATGAGAGATTTAAAATGGACTCTAATTTCAGCCCCATAGCCTACTTGCGCACAAGATCTCTTCTTAACCCTTTGGTTAAATGATCGGCTAAATTATGATAAGTTTTTACAAACTCAGATTCGATTGTTGAATCACTCATACAAGTTTGTTTCTTAGACACCCAAGAAGTAGCACCTCCCCCAAGAAGAAATAACCATCCGCTTGTGAAAGAACTATCCTCCTCATAAGAAATATAACTTGTATCCGACTAACCTTAAAAAACCGAAGGAATCCATTAGAGTGCTAACTAGAGAACAATCTATGAAGTTAACTTTATTCAAAAATCTTCTCAATATAATGAGATTGAGAAATTGAAATAACATTGTTCTTTCGCTTGATTCTTATTCCAAGAATCACTTCAACAACCCCAAATCCTTCATCTCAAAACTAGATGACACAAAATTTCTTTATTTTATCAATCTGACTTTGGTCAGTACCAAAAACAACATGTCATTTACATATAAACAAATTATAACTCCTTTACCAGAAGTATCAAACTTGCTATATGCACATTTGTCCGCTTGGTTTATAACAAAATCTTTAGACAAAACCACATCATCAAGCTTTTGATGCTAATCTTTTGATGCTGGGGCACCTTAATGTAAATACCCAGGGGAATATCGATAAAGTCACTAGGGGCATCCCAATACATGTTTCAAGCTGCATTCAAGGGGCATATCAGCCAGACCTGGCGCTCGGCCTCGACAATCTCTCCGGACTCCCGAAAATCACAACTTTATTTCAGTTTCATTCTTTCATTTTTTTTTGCTGAATTAAAGTGGCAAAATTTTTTATCTCGGCAAAATCAATTAAGCAACAAAAGTGCAGCTCACGTCTCTCTCTAATATCTCAAAACTTCCATGGCAGGCACAATATATTTAGTATGACGGTCACCTCAGGCATTTTTGGTGAATCTCAGTCGGACCTCGTTAGAAGTTCTTGGCACCTTCCAGTTAAGTTCTTGGTGTGTGTTCTAGTCTAGGGATCTCGTTTGATATTCTCGATATGTGATTCAAGCCAAGCAAATCCTAGTCCGACCCTGTTAAAAGTTCCCGGCACCTTCCAATTAAGTTCTTGGTGTACGTTCTAGTCTAGGGATCTAGTTTGATATACGATTCTAGCCAAGCAAATCCCAGTCCGACCTCGTTAGAAGTTCTCGGCACCTTCTAGTTGAGTTCTTGGTATGCGTTCTAGTCTAGAGATCTTATTTGATAGTATCGGCATGCGATTGAAGCCAAGTAAATCCTAGTCCAATCATATTAGAAGTTCTCAACATCTTTTAGGGAAGCCCTCGGCATTCTCGGAATTCCCCTTATCTCCGACATGCCTGATTCAACCTCTACCTTCCGATAGGTCCATTGATGATGCTTCCTATGACCATCCGTAGACAACTATCTCATAAAATCCCTATTCCTCTTTTTCCCGAAGCAGCCAACCATTCTATCCTAAAACCGGTTAGGGTGACGAAAGCAATACCAAATCAATCTCTAAGAAAATTTCATTCTTGATAGGTCTGTTTATGGCAATCCCAGAAGATAACCAGTTCAAGAATCCACGTGTCAGGTATATCCTTCTATCCCTCGCTCTTTTGTGGGATCACGAGGGGCAGCCTATGAGCACGGGCTTTTCGGTGACCCACGAAACGATGATCACTTTTTGCTCTAACCTTTAATCGGTATAGTTGTTCTATCCTTTTAGAATCAAATTGCATTTGGCAAGTGCTTTGTTAATGATTTTGAGATCTTTGACCTCGATTAAAAATAATTGAATCGCGTTTAAAATGTTCACTGCTTCCTTTCCCCTCTTGCACAGTAATTTGTTTCATGATATTTTCCTTACAATCCGAACATTTTCAGCGAGTCTCGTTTGCATTGTTGGATTCTACACTCTCTGGGCTTTCATAAATGTGAAGAATCACCTCGATCAAATGCCTGTAGTAAAAGTTGTTCGTGTTTCAGCCCCCGGGCCTCATCGGACCCCTTTTCCTTTCGCCCTGTTGCACCCAAGCAGGCGGGGGCAGCCGGTGTCGCCGCTAGAATGCGGGGCCACGTGGACCACGCAGTGGGCCATATGGCTCACATGGCCTTCTAGTTGGGCCACATCATGTGACGTAGCCTGGGCTGGGCCGCGTCACGTGATGCCGCCTTGGCCCGACTGCTTCAGTGGGGATTTCTGCAGTCGACTTTTTCCGAGTTTTTCTTAGCCACCAAGTTGGGTTTTGGGATTTTCCATCAAATTTAAATGTTTAGAGGATTAATTCTGGGATTTTACAATTGAGAAGTCTATAAATACCTATCAAAATTCTGATTAAAAGACTTTTTGGCTGATTTTCAATAGAATTGAATTCTTAGAATTTTCTAAATTTTAGGGAGAAAGAGCTTAATAATATGGTGAAATCTAAATCAACACGCTTAATAATATGGTGAAATCTAAATCAACACAGTTGGTTCTTGATTTCTAAACCTTGTTAGGCTTAAACTCTTAGCTTAAATCACTAAAATCTATTAGAAATCTTAGGTAAAAATTGGTTTAAATAGGATTTAGGGACTTTTTCCTTACAAATCACTAATTCCCTTGCTAAATCGGTTATTGTTTCATCAGGTTTTCATCTCAAATCCATCACAAAGCTTGTCAAGAGTCCGGTTTGAGTCTCGAGAGTGGATTCATGTCCTTTATGTAACTTTCTGAGTTCCAATCTATTTCTGCTGCTGTGTTTTTGATTGTTTTTCTAGGCGTTTGGCCCTTTTTCTTCGTCCTTTTTGTGATTTTCTGCCAAAACTCTGGCTGACCGTTCCGGTGAAAGTTAGGCCGTTTGAACTTCACCTAGGCCACCTCGCTGAGTCAGCCTACCACTTCGTTCATTGGGCCTACGGGTAGCTCAAGCGGCCAATCGTTGTTTGATCAGATTTTCTAGGTTCTTTTCCCCTAAATTGAAAAACCAAAGTTATTTAAGCATTTTAAGTCCAAATCTACTGTAATAATGTAGGAAATGACTTGAAATTTTAGTAATCTTGGGTTTTCAAGGGCAAAAATGTCGATTTCGGGTTGTTTAAACACTTTTTCTAGCAGGCCACTTCAGTGGGACGAAGGCCGACTGATTGTCATCTAGCCCACCTTGTTGAGTCGGCCTACCATGTCACTGAGTCGGCCTACTGGTAAAAGTTTCCAGATGGTCCCTATTTGCTTTATTCTATTGTTTTATGCCCTGTTTTTGTTTTTTTGCCCTATTTTTGTCATTTTAATTCGTTTTTAGTCCCGATTTTTACCCAAAAGGTCTCTAAAAACCACAAAAAATCTAAAATTAATTAAATTAATTTTTATAGCTACTGGAAATTATTTTATCTATTGTTGATTGGGTTAAATGACTATTTAATGGCGTAAAAATGACCTTTTTGCTAAATAAATGCATAATAAACCTTTTGGCCATGGTTAAAATTCCAAAAATTTTCTAAAAATACTAAATCTGATCTTAGAATTTTTAGTTGATTTATTTCTCTCTTTTTATAGGTTGTTAGATTATTGATTAACACCCAAAAATTATGTTTTTGTCCCTCCAAAAATATGTTTTCTTCATGCTATGTGTTTATTTTCCGCATTTATTTATCCATGCTTTATTTATGATTATTCTCGTATATCTCTTGCTCATTTGGAGTCAGGTCCAAGTCGGTAAGCTCGGTTAAAACCCGATTTTGCCAATTTATTTATTTATCACTTTATTTACTTTTTCTTGCATTAGAAAAATGTATAGGTATTTGTAAAACCCAGTAATAATTTTTATTTACTTGCTTTATTTATTTATCACTTTTCGTGTGATGAATGGTATATAAACCGAAAACACCAAACAATAATTGGATTAAATCGCATAAGAACTAAGGTCGCATTTATTAAAATATAAATGACTTGATTTAAAAATTGAAAAGTAAGCAACATCATCCGGACTTGGAATCTTTGTTTTAAGGTTCGATCCATTCACCCGGTGGGAATATCATACCCAAATTCCCGGTGGAGCTTAACCAGGTGGCGACTCTATCTTAAAATATGGGATTCTAAGTCTTGTATCCCTTAACACTTAAATCAGACTAAATTTTAACTTCAACATCGCTTTTATTATCCATTTTCATCATGCTAAAATAAGGACTATCCCTTAGCACGCTTCATAACACTTGTTGTTTCTCCGCCCCACGCCGAAGAGCATTAAAGCTTACCATACGGGCGGGGGATTCGGCCATCAGCTCACACACATACCCCATTTTGTAAATGAGTGAAACCACACGGCATTTTTTGAATTTTACCCTTCCTGATTTTATTTTCTAATTGAAGGGTGAAATAATGATTATGTTTGACTGGTGCTACAATTTTTTATGTAACTTTATTGGTTTTAATGAACTACATTACATAATTTTCAATTCGGACCAATATGGATTTATAATGAATCAACTCTATGGTCGTGTGACTTGATGACACTTAGGTCGACTCACGGTTAAAATTAAATAGTACTTCTAATTTTTTAAAATTTTTGTTTGAGGGTTAGAAAAGTAATTTTCAATCGTGCTAAGCTGTAGTTATGGGGTTTTAGGGATGAGTGTGGATGGATTTTATAGCCATTCTAAAGATGGGTTATGTGTCAGTTGTTTAAGTCAATCCCGACCACCCACTGGATGTGGATTTCGTTGGACTTAAACATTTATTAAGACCCAGAGAATGGTTGGGAATTAGGATTCAATGAAATTTACAGAACAACTTTATGTTTATTCCCTCTAACTTTATGGTAAAGTGTTACAATTGCAGTCAATTTCAATCTCAACCGTTGATGCTAGATGAATGGTTGAAATTGACTGACATTTACAACTTTACCATTTTCCAACTTCACAGAATTGTGTGTGACTAGAGCCATTAGATACTTTTTTTCTTTATTCTATAATATACAACCATCAGTTTAAGATGTACGGTTATATCAGTCTTAGTAGTAGAGTGTACTCATCCCTGGAAAATGTGAAAGGGTTGTAGAGGTATGGAAACAGGTGTTAGAGAGACGGAAAAGGATTCTCTAAATTTAGGACTCGGTACATTTGTACATTTTGGTCAATCTCAACCATCCATCCAATTTAAATGGTTGAGATTTAATTCCACTATAGGCCTCATATACAACCATTCAATCTGAACCACTTTAACTGGATGGATGGTTGAGATTGACAGAAATGTACAAATGTACCATTTTTCAAATTTAGAGAATATTTAGTCGAGATATGTTTAAAGGAGATTAGGGCTACCCTATGGAGGTTTCGTATGTAGATATTGGTGTGTGAGGTGCAGTCATTTCGATTATAGTAATGGAGTGTCCTTTCAGTCGTAGGGGTCTATTTTCCTGCCACATGCATGGGTATTATAAATTTACATGACTTATTCCCTTCCATTGTCAAGTTGTTTTGGTAGCCCATCGACATCTTATTATTGCCCATTTGCCCCTTGTTACATCAACAACAGATTTCAAATAATACTTCTAATATACTATTTCAGATAATAAGATCCAGCATGTCACAATTATACTATTTTTTTTAATTCCATAATACTTCTATGTTGTAATTAATTTTAGTGTATTTCATCTTTTTTTACTGAAGAATATGCCATATTAGATTGAATTAGAGGCTATTACAGCTCTAATCAACGATGGACAAGAACATAAACATGTCCCCCTACTAGTCTAGGAACCAACTGCTTTGCCTAGCAAATGTGCAGCCTAGTTCGTAGAAGGACAAACATTTCATTTGGATATTAACAATCATTCAATTTCAATATTTACTTTATTTTGTGACAACTTTCACTCCTACACAATGGTATTAATACAAGGGCAAATATTCATAAAAAAAATACAAGGGCAAATAAGGTATAGTGGCATTTTAGTAAAAAGGTATTAAGACAACTAATGAAAAGAGAACTACTTAAATTGCAACGACTAAAATTTAGTGGATGACTGAGATTAAATGTAATTTAACCCCACCAATTCCAAACTATACAAAATACAAATCCAATTGAGAACATTAACTCGATATTTGTTATAAAATGGGGATAATTTTTCACATTTCATCTTCCCCGCACTTCCACGAGCGTTTTCTAGCACAATATTAGTATGAGTTTCTTTGGTCATTTTTCATACATCATTTTCCTTCATTAAAGCTCTTACTCATCCCATTCTTATTAATAATTTTGATTCCAATATATTAGCGGTTAGCAATCGAGGGGCATATGCTAGGCAGTGGTGTGACATGGACTCCTTCGCAATCCTTTTGCGGGTCAAATCTCATGATATTCCTTTAATGAACATGCTTTAGTTGCTACTCAGCAACAAGACTCGGCGTATTTCAGTTATATTCCTTGTTTATTTCCCATGTGGGATATCCCTAACATCTCCAACAAACTCTACACAAGGGAAGATGAAATTAGCTAATCTCGGTACAAGGGAGGATGTAACGGACTAGTGACTGCCAAAGATCGAGGCGTCACCTGATCTGTCATCCTCTCTTAAAATATTCTTCTCCAGGCTGAGTATACTTCTTTAGTTTGTACCTTTTTTGGAGTATATCCAACTAGGTTTTTAAAAAATTTTGTAGGCCGAAGCAGTCATGCAAAATTAGGGTACGTTCAACGAATTCGGAAAAGTTGTACCAGAGATAATAATCTAAACATGAGACAATTGATTAGGCCCACGCATTGATGTTTCTTCAGTTTGAATAGCTTGTTTAGTTGGAGGCAAAAATTAGATTATTCTAGATTTGCAAAACTAGTTAGTTTAATGGAGTTAGATGGTGGTGGTGGATTCCCCATTATATTTAATTGACGATACTGAAAATAGGTTGAAGGAGTATTTTTTGTATGAAATTTTCTTTATGACTTCCTCTTGCTCTTGTGAGATGTTTATTCCTATCTTGAATGGATGTTTCTCCAAACATATAAATTTTACTTATTACTTAAAAGATACTTATAAGAAGATTTTACTCATAAGTTAGAGTGTTTCTCTCTTTTATTAACTTAAAAGCTTCTTATAAGGATAAAAGTAAAAAAGTAGCATAGCTCTAAGTCGGATGAAATCAGTTCGAGTCGCTAAAAGAAAAAAATACTAAGAATTACGATCCAAGAAATGATTCATTTAGTGTTGGGCATTAGTCGACCTATGTGGCACCAAGTCCCACAACCATAAAATTGCTTTAAAAATCATCCCGACTCTTCCCACGTGCCGAACAATGTAACTAGCATGCTCAATTAATGAATTTCCTTTGCTTAACCCATGAATTAAATGATATTGGGACCAATTGCAAAATATCTAGTTTAATGCTCTAAGTTAGAAGAAGTCGGTTTGGGTCACACCAAATTGGAATGGGGATAGAAACTAACTGGTCAGGGTTGAACAAGCACAATAATGGATCTACTGCTCCAAATTATGCATCCCTTCACCCCTAAAATAAAAAAGAAAAGGGATTTCGATCCAAGAAATGATTCATTTAGTGTTGGGCTTTAGTTTAACTAAGTTGCACCAAGTCCCGCAACCATAGAATTGCTTTAAAATTCATATAATTGCTTAACAATTTCTCATTATCTGATTTTTTGTATTATCTTTGTCATTGCTTGATTTTTATCTAGTATTTATGTGGTATTTACTTGTTGGAAAGCTACTAGTTATTTTTTTTTCTTGGAATAACTATTAATCCCTTCTTCATGTAATTTTATGACATTTATACTGTCTTTATTGATATCAAATTATTTTTCATGACCAATTTTTCATACTATGTATCTACCAATTATTTGTCAGTTTCTTGCATATTTTGCTACTTTGTCAGTTTTTTAACTTTTCAAATGTGCTGTAATCTTTCATTATGAATTTTATCAACTTTAATATTTACTAACTTTGTTCTTTTTTAATCAAATAAATATAGTAATCATTCCCCATAAGATAAATAAAAATCCTAAGCATTCCCATCTGTTAAAAGAAAATCCTTAGCATTCCCATGAAATAAATAAAACCCTGTTCTAAATCAGATAAAATAAACAAACCTAAAAAAATTAAATATTGTTCCAAATCTAACGACCATTAACCAAACATTTCATCCGAATTGTGGAATATATCATCTTCACTATCTTTATCATTCTGTAATTTTGTTTCCCTATGTTTGAATAAGCTTAACGCCAATCTCTCCCTCTGCTGATTTATGTTGAAGGCATTTGGAATCACTTTCTGTTCCACTTCATACTTAACATAGCTCAAGACATAGCACCACAGTCACTGCAAATTTCATTTTAAGGAATGTTGTTTTAGTATATATTTTGACACACATACATATATAAATTTAGAGGGACAGTTACAATCAGAGTGTTTGTGTGTGTTTTGTTTTTTTATGTTGTACATCAACTTACTTTCTTTGCTATTATGGTAATTTGTCAAGTATTACAACCTCCAGTTCTTTTGTTGGGTCCTTCCCCTTGTATGCATCTGTCTTCATGATTGGAGAGCTGCTGAAGAATTTGAATCTGTTGAAATAGTGTGGTATTATCCTTGCATATATATTTGCTACTTCTGTTGTCTCTTTGAAGCTGTCTCTCTTTCTTTTCGAATCATAAATATACAGTTTCCTTGATTTTATTTCCAATCTTCCCAGAATCCAATTGTCAGTCCCGACCATCATTGGGAAGAAAACATTTTCAACTTCCTCCCATGGTTTAATGTAGTACATCTCCATCCCCGTGATTCGTGATGCAATGGGATCCATAATGTTAATTTCCTTCTCCTCCCATTCTGAATTTGTGTTTATCACTTTGATCCTCCCTTTCACAGCCCCATCAAACTCAAGGTCTATCATTATGAAGCTGTAACTGATTCTATCGTAGAGCTTTCCCTTCTTCCTAAAGTAGTAGAATCAAAGATCTATGTGCTACAGCATCAGTCATATCTGATTGTCAGTTAAAATCTAGTTCCAAGCACTTCATATCAGTTATCCAATAAGTTCCTACCAGTTTTGATACTTTATTTTATTGCAACTAGATATCTATTAGTTTTTTACCAGATACATACCAAAATTAGTACATTATTGAATTTTTGTGTCTGGTGTATCCTACCATGTTCCTACTGGTTTCATACCGTATATCATTCATTTCTTTTTATACTTTTTTTCATCTAATCTATACTTTTAACATTTTGTTGTATTTACCTTCTTCATTACAGAAACATACTATTTATAAATGTTTAATTTGATTATTAGTTTTTGTAAGATTTTTACCTCACTCGCAAGGTATTCTCTTGGGAAGAATAATTAGCCCAAAACGTCTTAGTTGATATATCTATTGTCTTGTAGCTGAATGTCTTTATAACATCTTTTGTATACCACTTCCCTTCCCTGTATAATGTTTTTGTGATGTAAGGTAATTAGATTTATTACATTATATTGAATTCTAGAGAAATATTGATATTTTAGATCGAAAATATACTTACTGTCTCCAATCAAGCTTGTCATTCGTTAAGAACCTAGAGAATTCATTGATTTCCTTCTCATTGTTTATTTTGTCTCCAATCAGTGCAAAATCATCAAGAACATATGACTTTATAACACGTTTTATCTTGAGCTCTGTTCTTCTTGTTCTCTGGTTCAAGAGAAACAAAATGAATTAAGTTAGCAGTCTCACACCAAGTTCCTATAAAATTTCAACATATGCATTGCCCATTTAAGACTGCTTCTTTTCTTATTAGATAATTTCCAGTTATTTAGCAGTTTCAAATTTGATTCAAGTATTGTAAGATATATTATTTAAAATTTCCACACAAAATTATCACTCTTACCAGGTTTATACGAGTTTCTTATTAGTCCCATAGCATATGCACACCATATATTTCATAGTTTTTCTCATACTAGATACATTACCATTAGTTTTAGGTATAGACATGCTTCAAGAACTTTAAGATACATTATTTAAAGTTTCACTATTAACTAAGTACGAGTTTCACATTCATTTTTTAGCATAGGCATACCAAATATAATAATGTTGTTCTTCATACTAGATATATACCAGTTTTTAACCAGTTTCATATCATCTCGTTAGCAGATATATACCCAACTCATTGAAATACCAAATTTAATAATGCTGTTATTCCTATCAAATTCATACCAGTTTCCTACCATTTTCTACCATTTTCTATTTACGCAAAATAAACAATATTTAACTCTAAACAAACACTATTTAATATTGTTGTTACTCTTATTAGATACATACCAGTTTTTTACCAGTTTCATATTAGCAGATCTGTACAAACTCATGGAAATACCAAATTTAATAATGTTGTTATTCCTACCAGATACATACCCGTTTCATATCATTTTCTGACCATTTTCTATTTACGAAAAAGAAACACCATTTAACTCTAAATAAACACTATTTAACACTATTTACTAATGTTGTTATTCTTATCAAAAAATTTTAAGATATGCAATTCAGCACATGCAAAGCATAACAATTCCAATTTTTTCTATTCATTTTTCAGCACATGCAGCACATGCATAGCACTCCAAACATAGCTTTTCTTTCTGCTAGATAGGGACTAGTTCTATACCAGTTTTGTACTTGATTTAATTATTTTAACATGTTCAACAATATGTTTAACAGATAGTTCCCATTTTTATTTTTCTATTCACTTTCCAGCACATGAATACCACTTTGAACACATCTTTTCTACCCTACCAGATATAAAGTAGTTATAGACAAGTTTGTACCTGATTCAAGCACTTTAACAGATTCAACCATATATTTAACAAATGCAGTAGATTCAAACAAATTTCTATCAGTAACTTTGAGTTCTTACTTGTGTCTACGACTTCTCTATCTTAGTTTCTTCTTGTCCTTTGTTTCGTATCTGCCTTTTTTCCTTGATTATTCTCCCTTAAATGATGTCTCACTTGATCTCTTTAGCGCCATTTTTATCTGAAGTTATCAGGAGGTTCAAGTTGATTACTAATTTTGTTCACGCAACTTAGGATGTACTATTTGAAGTTTTTATTTTGCAGAAATCTTACCAGTGTTTTTGTAGAAATTGTCTGATGAACGAATGAAGATATGGCTTTAGGATTAGCGCTGCAATGAAAGAGAATGATTTATGGCAAAATGGATTACCTTTAAATAATGGATTTTGAAATGATAACTGTCATTAAGTAGGGTGTTAGAACGTTTTACGAAGAGGTGGATTGTAAGGAGAAGGTGAAAGGTTATCTTGGAACACACCGTTTCAGTCCATTCATAATCATAAGAAAGGTTTTTGAATATTGGGTTATTTTGTTTTTACCAGTCAGTTTAGGTCTCACCTTATTGGAGTTGGGATTGAAATCGATTGGACCAGGTCCAACATGCACAATAATGGATCCACCGTTATAAACAATGCATTCCTTCACCCCTAGAAGAAAAAATATTAGGGATTATGATGTAGAAACTCTCCATATTCTCTCCCAACATATGATCCAAGAAATGAATCATTTAGTGGTGGGCGTTAGTCAAACTAAGTGGCACCAATTCCTACGACCATTGAATTGCTATAAAAATAATCTCGACTCTTCCCACGAGCCGAATAAAGTAACTAGAATGCTTGATTAATGAATTTCATGCGGTTAACCTGTGAATTGAACAATAGTGGGACCAATTGCAAAATATCTAGTAAAATGATCTAAGTCGGATGAAGTCAATTCGGGTCGCACCACATTGGCATTGGGATAGAAATCGACTGGACAAGGTCCAATAAGCACAAGAATGGATCCACTATTTAGAACAATGCATTCCTTCACCCCTAGAAGAAAAAATATTAAAGATTACAATCAAAGAAATGAATAATTTAGTGGTGGCGTTAGTCTGACTAAGTGGCTCCAAGCCCCACGACTATAGAATTGCTTTAAAATCATCTCGTCTCTTCCCACGAGCTGAACAATATAACTAAAATGCTCAATTAATGAATTTCCTACAGTTAGGGTTTGAATTGAATGATATTGGGACTAATTGCAAAATATCTAGTTTAACGCTCTAAGTTGGTTGAAGTCAGTTTGAGTCGCATCGCATTGGAATTGGGATAGAAACTGACTGGACAAGGTCTAATAAGCACAATTATGGATCCACCGTTCAGAATTATGCATTCCTTCCCCCCTAAAAAAAAGATTATGATCCAAGAAATGATTCATTTATTGTTGGGCGTTAGTCGAACTAAGTGGTACCAAGTACCACCACCATTCAATTTCATTAACAATCATCCTGACACTGCCCACGAGCTGAACAATATAACTATCATTCTCAATTAATGAATTTCGTCCGCTTAACCCATGAATTGAACGATATTGGGACCCTAATTGCAAAATAGCTAGTTTAATGCTCTAAGTCGGATGAAGTCAGTTTGGGTCACAATGCAATAGAATTGGGATAGAAACCGACTGGACTAGGTCCAACAAGCACAATAAATGGATCCACCGTTCAGAACAATTTATTCCTTCACCCCTAGAAGAAAAAAATATTAAGGACTATGATCCAAGAAATTAATCATTTAGTGTTGGGCGCTAGTCGACCTAAGTTGCACAATTTCCCACGACCATAGAATTGATTTTAAAATCATCCCGACTCTGCCCGTGAGCCGAACAATGTAACTAGGGTACTCAATTAATGAATTTCCTCCGGTTAACCTGTGAATTGAATGATATTGGGACCTCAAATACAACATATCTAGTTTAATGCTCTAAGTCGGATGAAGTAAGTTTAGGTCCCACCATATTGGAATTGAGATGGAAATCGACTGGATAAGGTCCAACAAGCACAATAACGGATCCACCGTTAAGAATTATGCATTCCTCTCCCATAGAAGAAAAAAATATTAAGGACTATGATCCAAGAAATTAATCATTTAGTGTTGGGCGTTAGTCGACCTAAGTGGCACCAAGTCCCACAATAATATAATTTCTTTAAAAATCATCCCGACTCTTCCCACAAGCCGAACAATGTAACAAGCATTCTCAATTAATTAATTTTTTCCGGTTAACATGTGAATTGAACAATATTGGGACCAATTGCAAAATATCTAGTTTAATGCTCTAAGTCGGATGAAGTCAGTTCGGGCCACACTGCAATAGAATTGGGATAGAAACCGACTGGACAAGGTCCAATATGCACAATTATGGATCCATCGTTCAGATATATGCATTCCTTCACCCCTAGAAGAATTAAGTATTACAATCCAAGAAATGAATCATTTAGTGTTAAGCGTTAGTCGACCTAAATTGCACCAAGTACGACCATAGAATTGCTTTACAAATCATCTCAACTCTTCCCAGAAGCCAAATAGTGTAACTAGAATTCTTAATTAATGAATTTTGTCTAGTTAACCTGTGAATTGAACGATATTGGGACCAATTTCAAAATATCTAATTTAATACTCTAAGTCAAATAAAGTCAGTTCAGGTCGCACCGCATTGGAATTGGGATTGAAATCGACTGGACCAGGTCCAACATACGTAGTAACGGATCCACCGTTCAGAACAATGCATTCCTTTATCCCCTAGAGGAAAACATATTAAGGATTACCATCCAAGAAATGAATCATTTAGTGGTCAGCATTAGTCAAACTAAGTGGCACCAAGTCCCACGACCATATAATTGCTTTAAAAATCATCCTAACTCTCCCACGAGTCGAACATTGTAACTAGAATGCTCAATTAATGAATTTCCTGCGGCTAAACTGTGAATTGAACTATATTAGGACCAATTGCAAAATATCCAGTTTAATACTCTAACTCAGATGAAGTCAATTCAGGTCCTACCTCATTGGAATTGAGATTGAAATCAACTGGACCAGATCTAACATGCATAAAAATGGATCCACTGTTCGGAATAATGCATTCTTTCACCCCTAGAAGAAAAAATATTAAGGATTAAAAAATATTAAGGATTACAATCTAAGAAATGAATCATTTAGTGGTGGGTGTTAGACGAACTTAGTGGCACCAAGTCCCAAAACCATAGAATTGCTTTAAAAATCATCTCAACTCTTCCCACGAGCCGAACAATGTAACTAGAATGCTCGATTTATGAATTTCCTGTGGTTAACCCGTGAATTGAACGATATTGGGACCCCAAATAAAAAATATCTAGTTTAATGCTCTAAGTTGGATGAAGTTAGTTCGGGTCGCATTGCATTGAAATTGGGATAGAAATAGACTGGACAAGGTCCAACAAGCACAATAATGGATCCACCATTAAGAAAAATGTATTCCGTCACCCCTAGAAGTAAAAAAATTAAGGATTACGATCTAAGAAATTAATCATTTAGTGTTGGGCATTAGTAGACCTAAGTGGCACCAAGTCCCAGGAGCATAAAATTGCTTTAAAAATCTTCCCGTCTCTGTCCGCGAGCCGAACAATGTAACTAGGATGCTCAATTAATGAATTTCACCTTGTTAACCCATGAATTGAATGATATTGGGACCCCAAATACAACATATCTATTTTAATGCTCTAAGTCGGATGAAGTCAGTTCGGGTTGCACCGCATTGGAATTGGGATAGAAATCGACTAGACGAGGTCCAACAAGCACAATAATGGATCCACTGTTCAGAACAATGCATTCCTTCACCTCTAGAAGAAAATATTATAAGGATTATGATCCAAGAAATTAATCATTTAGTGTTGGGCGTTAGTAGACCTAAGTGGCACCATGTCCCACGACCATAGAATTGCTTTAAAAATCATCTCGACTCTTCTTATGAGCCAAATAATATAGCTAGAATGCTTAAATAATAAATTTCCTGTGGTTAACCTATGAATTGAATGATATTGGGACCAATTGCAAAATATCTAGCTTAATGCCCTAAGTCAGATGAAGTCAGTTTGGGTTGCACCGCAATGGAATTCGCATAGAAACTGACTAGACAAGGTCCAACAATCACAAGAATGGATCCACCATTTAGAATTATGCATTCCTTCACCCCTAGAAGAAAAAATATTAGGGATTATGATCATGAAATGATTCATTTAGTGTTAGGCATTAGTCGAACTAAGTGGCACCAAGTCCCATGACCATAAAATTGCTTTAAAAATCATCCCGACTCTTCCCATGAGCCAAACAATGTAACAACAATTCTCAATTAATGAATATCCTCTGCTTAACCTTTGAAATAAATGATGTTGGGACTAATTGCAAAATATCTAGTTTACTGCCCTAAGTTGGATGAAGTTGGTTTGGGTCGCACTGCATTGGAATTGGGATAGAAACTGACTAGACAAGGTCCAACAAGCACAATTATAGATCCACCGTTCAGAATTATGCATTCCTTCACCCCTAAAAGAAAAAACAAAAAAGGATTACGATCCAAGAAATGATTCATTTAGTGTTGGGCATTAGTCGACCTATGTGGCACCAAGTACCACGACCATTGAACTACTTTAAAAATCATCCCGACTCTGCCCACAAGCCAAAGAATAATGGATCCACTGTTCAGAACAATGCATTCCTTCACCCCTAGAAGAAAAAATATTAAGGATTACGATCCAAGAAATGAATCATTTAGTGGTGGCATTAGTCGAACTAAGTGGCACCAAGTCCCATGACCATATAATCGCTTTAAAAATCATCCTGACTGTCCCACGAGCCGAATAATGTAACTAGAATGCTCAATTAATGAATTTCCTTCTATTAACCTATGAACTGAATGATATTGGGACCAATTGCAAAATATCTACTTTAATGCTCCAAGTTGGGTAAAGTCAGTCCGGGTCGCACCGCATTGGAATTGGGATTGAAATCGACTAGACCAGGTCCAACTTGCATAATAATGAATCCACCATTTAGAATAATGCATTCCTTCACCTCTAGAAGAAAAAATATTAAGGATTACGATCTAAGAAATGAATCATTTAGTGATGGCGTTAGTCATACTAAGTGGCACAAAGTCCCACGACCATAGAATTGCTTTAAAAATCATCCTGTCTCTTCCCAAGAGCCGAATAATGTAACTTGAATGCTCAATTAATGAATTTCCTCTACTTAACCTATGAATTGAATGATATTAGGACCAATTGCAAAATATATGGTTTAATGCTATATGTTGGATAAAGTCAGTTCGGGTCGCACCGTATTGGAATTGGGATAGAAACCGACTGGACAAGGTCCAACGAGCACAGTTATAGATCCACAATTCAGAATTATGCATTACTTCTCCCCTAAAAGAAAAAAAATGATTACAATCAAAGAAATGATTCATTTAGTGTTGGGCGTTAGTCGAACTAAGTGGCACCAAGTACCATGACCATTTAATTGCTTTAACAATCATCCCGACTCTGCCCACAAGCCGAGCAATGTAACTATCATTTTCAATTAATGAATTTCTTTCGCTTAACCTATGAATTGAATGATATTGGAACCTTAATTACAAGATATCTAGTTTAATGCTCTAAGACAGATGAAGTCAGTTCGGGTCGCACCTCATTGGAATTGGGATAGAAACTGACTGGACAAGGTCCAACAAGCATAATAATGGATCCACTGTTTAGAACAATTTATTCCTTCACCCTAGAGGAAAAAATATTAAGGATTACGATCCAAGAAATTAATCGTTTAGTGTTGGGCGTTAGTCGATCTAAGTTGCACCAAGTCCCATGACCATATAATCGCTTTAAAAATCATCCCGACTCTGACCGCGAACCGAACAATGTAACTAGGATCGTCAATTAATGAATTTCCTCCGGTTAACCCGTGAATTGAACGATATTAGGACCCTAAATACAAAATATCTAGATTAATGCTCTAAGTCTGATGAAGTCAATTTGGGTTGCTCCACATTGGAATTAGGATAGAAATCGACTGGAGAAGGGCCAACAAGCACAATAATGGATCCACCGTTCAGAATTATGCATTCCTTGCCCCTAGAAGAAAGAAATACTAAGGACTACGATCCAAGAGATTAATCATTTAGTGTTAGGTGTTAGTTGACCTAAGTAGCAACAAGTCCCTCGACCATAGAATTGCTTTAAAAATCATCCCGACTCTGCCCACGAGCCGAATAATGTAACTAGCATTCTCAATTAGTGAATTTCGTCCATTTAACCCTTGAAATAAATGATATTAGGACCAATTGCAAAACATGTAGTTTAATGCTTTAAGTTGGATAAAGTCAGTTCGGGACGGACCGCATTGGAATTGGAATAGAAATTGACTCGACAGGGTCCAACATGCACAATAATGGATCTACCATTCAAAATTATGCATACCTTCATCCATAGAAGAAAAAATATTAAGGATTACAATCCATGAAATGATTCATTTAGTGTTAGGCGCTAGTCGAAGTAAGTGGCACCAAGTCCCACGACCATAGAATTGCTTCAAAGATCATCTCGACTCTCCCCACGAGCAGAACAATGTAACAAGCATTCTCAAGTAATGAATATCCTTTGCTTAACCTATGAATTGAACGATATTGGGACCAATTGTAAAATATCTAGTTTAATGCTCTAAGTTGGATGAAGTCAGTTCGGGTTGCACTGCATTGGAATATGGATAGAAATTGACTAGACAAGGTCCAATAAGCACAATTATAGATCCACTGTTTAGAATTATGCCACCCTTACCCCCTAAAAGAAAAAAAAGGATTACTATCCAAGAAATGATGGATTTAGTGTTTAGAGCTAGTCGAACTAACTGGCACTAAGTACCATGACAAATGAATTGCTTTCTAAATCATCCCGACTCTGCCCTTAAGCAAAACAATGTAACTATTGTTCTCAATTAATGAATTTCATCCGCTTAACTTGTGAATTGAATGATATTGGGACCCCAATTGTAAAATATCTAGTTTAATGCTCTAAGTCAGATGAAGTCAGGTCGAGTCGCACAACATTATAATTGGGATTGAAATTGACTTGGCCAGGTCCAACAAGCACAATAAGGGATCCACCATTCAGAATAAGGAATTCCTTCACCCCTAGAAGAAAAAATATTAAGGATTACGATTCAAGAAATGAATCATGTAGTGTTGGGATTTTGTCGACCTAAGTTGCACCAAGTCCCATGACTATAGAATTGCTTTAAAAATCATCCCGACTCTACCCGCTAGCCAAACAATGTAACTAGGGTGCTCAATTATTGAATTTCCTCCGGTTAACCCGTGAATTGAATGATATTGGGACCAATTGCAAAATTTATAGTTTATTGCTCTAAGTGGGACGAAGTCAGTTACGGTCGAACCGTATTAGAATGGGGTTAGAAATCGACTAGACAGGGGTCCAACATGCACAATATTGGATCCACCATTCAGAATTACTCATTACTTCACCCTTAGAAGATAATATATTAAGGATTACGATCCAAGAATTGAATCATTTAGTGTTAGGCATTAGTCGACCTAAGCGGCACCAAGTCCCACGATCCGAATAATGTAACTAACATGCTCAATTAATGAATTCTCGCCTCTTAATCTGTGAATTAGATGATAGTTTGACCAATTGAAAATTATTTAGTGAAATGGTTGAGTCCGATGAGGTGACTTTAAGCCGCTTCGTAGTAGAATGGCTATAGAACCACTCAGCTTTTTCCCACAAGAATAATAATCGATCTACCATTAAGAGCTATACATTCTTTCACAGTTGAAAGAAAAAATAATAAGGATTAGGATCCTAGATATGGATTATTTAGTCTTAACTGTAAGTCGACCTTAGTGACACCGAGTCCCATGATCATATAATTGCTATAAAAATCATCCCGACTCTGCCCACAAGCCCGACTAACGAGACTAGCATGCTCAATTAATGAATTCCCTCCCCTTAATCTATTAATAAAGTGATAGTTTGACCAATCGCAAATTATCTAGTGTAATGGTTAAAGTCCGTTGAAGTGAGATTGGCTATAGAACCACTCGGCCCATTCCCTCAAGAACAATAATTGATCTACCGGTCAGAATTATACATTCTTTTACTCCTTAAATAAAAAATAATATGGGTTAGGATCCTAGTTATAATTTATTTAGTCTTAACCGTAAGTTTACCTTAGTGATACCAAGTCCCACCACCATAGAAATGCTTTATAATTCACCCCGACCCTACAACGAGCGAGAGATTTAAATCTATGATTCTCAATTAATCATTTCTCTCTCCTTAACCTGAGAATAAAATGATATTTTGATCGATTACAAATTATCTTATTCATCAAGTTGGATAAAGTTACTTCAAGTCACTTCGTATTAGAATGGCTATAGAAATCAACTCGACCTATTCCAACAAGCACAATAATTGATATACCGTTCAAACATATTCATTCTTTCAATCTTAAAAGAAATAGGATCCAAAGTTTTAATTATTTAGTCCTAAGCATTAGTCGATCTAAATGACACCAAGTCCCGCGACCTATGAATGGACTTCAAAATCCTCCCAACTCTGCCTACGGGCCCAAAAAATGGGACTAGGATGCTCAATAAATCATTTTTCGCTCATTATCCTGAGAATAAATCGATATTCCCACTAATTGCAAATTATCTAAGCGACTTCATCAAGTTGGATAAAAGTGACTTCAAGCCACTCGGTAATAGAATGGACATAGAAATCAAATCGTCTTGTTCTCACAACCACAACATTTGATCTATCGTCTAAAATTATTCATTCTCTCACTCCTCAGAGAAAAGATAAAAAAATTTAGGATCCATGTTCTGAATTATTTAGTTTTACCCTGGTGTCGACTTAAGTTACACCGAGTCCCTCGACCACATAATGGCTTTAAATTTCATCCCGATGCTCCCCGCGAGCCCTAAAATGGAACTAGCACACTGAGTTAATCATTTATCTCCCCTTAATCTAAGAATGAAATCATATTGGTTCCGATTGCAAATTATTTACTCTAATTCCTAGGTCGAATAAAGTCACATCAAGTCCCTCTACATTAGAATGACTGTAAATTCATGTGGACTCATTCCCATAAGAACAAAAAGTCTGTAGTTAAGAGACTTTTTCTTTGCATTAAGAAGTAATTGATAAATTAAATTAAAACGTGTTGTTAAATCGTGTGATTCCAAGTTTCTAATTTAATGTTATCGATATATATATATATATATATATATATATATATATATAAAGTTTAATCATTATTTGTACTTCATCTATTGTTATTTGCCTAAATTATCAACTTTAGCAATCACTGTTAACAAAATTAGTTAAAGTGAATGAAATTAATTGCAATTAAGATTGAAACATCTTTTCTTTTAGTAAACAATTAAGAATGAATTGATCTAAACTTTTTGATAGTATTATCCGAAATGTGTTCACACTTTTAGGGGCAGATGTATAATAATAAGAAGGTGAAGGGCAAGAATAATTTGTTGACAATTGGCGGGATTATATCATGAAATTTTCAAATACCATTGCAAGTGGCGGTAAAATAGTTCTCTATGACTGAAAGTATACTCTACTACTGAAACTGAAATGACCTCGCATCTTAAACTAATGGCAGTACACGCAACATCTGGATTGGATTCCCTAAAGTATAAAAATAGTGAAGTTGTTCATTTCAGTCAATCCTATCCATTCAATGAGTCCTAATGGTTGAGACTTAATGATTAGGACTCAATGGAGGGCTGGAATTATCTTAATTGTACAACTCTACCACTGCCCAACTATAGATAATCAAAATCCGTGGTGGATAACCCTTATCTCCTTCAAACCATTCCCTCAAACAATTTTCTCCATACTATGAGCAGCCATACAGACAAGTCCGAATTCCCCCGTGTCTTATTTGGGGACGATGAAGGACAAACACAATATGGGACATCGAACCTCAATCCAAACGATATTGCCTAGAGTTTCATGGAAGTAAGTGGTAGTGTCCTTTAAAATTTGACGTACCAATTTGGAGAAGCTTTTAGATGTCTTAATGCTATCATGTCATGTAAAACTTATAGAGTGGTCCCAAAATCCATTACAGAGCTAGAGAGATGCATTTTTAGTCTTCAGCTTCAGCTGCAACAATCTGAACTTCAAAGGCAAACCGATGAAGTGCATGGAAGGATTCTGACTTTCATGGAATAGATGGATGATAATTAGCACCGAATTAAAGCTGAAGTTGAATATCTTATCAAGACAATTAATGGATTGCAATGAATGACAAACCAACTTTGTCGGTCCTTCCCATTACCATCCAACATGCCATAATAAACAACCTACCGCTCTTTATACCTATCATAAATTGCTTGTTAGAGTATGGACTTCTAGTACTTTCGTTCTTTTTATTATCATGGTACTTCATGTATGGACAACTATTTATTTTGCTACTACAATATTTATGTTGCTGGTCCATTTTTCGAATTTATGATGGTATTTTAATACATAATAGTATGTCTTTTTCAATTTAGCAGTTCTTAGGTCTAATGTGGTTGTGAATGCATACAATTCAATGATGATTGATATATGACTGTCTAGAGCATTTATGAAATACATGGTAATTCATCTAGCTGATTATTATTACTCTTGATTGATCTGGTAATTATTATAGTATGGATAAATTAGATAATGAATGATCATTATTCATAAGACTTATGGGTAGCATGATCAAAGATCTGCAGACCAACTCTTGAGTTTTGATAGCAAGTGTACTTTTGCATTGGAATGGATTGTACCATATTATTGGGAGAGAATATGGAGAGAGCATATTTTAGAAGAGAGCTAAGTGACTGAATATTGTTCTTGTTACATACTTATAGCATTACAATGTGACTATTCAAATAAAAAAGTAAATATAAAAGTAAATACTAGTAATGACACTTAAGGACTTATAACTATTGTAATCATTGTGACTCTTGGGACTTCGTAACTGCCGATTCATTATAACTGGACAATAAGTTTAATTTCAACACCCCCTCTTAAACTTATGTCTTTATAGCTCCCAAGAGAGATCTCAATCGACTAAAATCAACAAACTTCAACGCTTTTATGAAAATGTCCGCAACTTGATCTTTGGACGAAACGTGTTTAAACTCAACTTCTTTGTTATTGACACATTCCCGGATATAATGATACTTCGTGTCAATGTGCTTGCTTCCCTCATGAAAAATTGGATTCTTTGCCAATGTAATTTTGGATTTGTTGTCAACGAACACTTCCACAGATTCCTCTTAACAAAAATTGAGACTCTTTAACAATCTCCTTAACCATATAACATGACAAACACAAGTTGCTACTGTAACATACTCAGCTTCACATGTAGAAAATGTGATAATTGCTTGCTTCGTCATACTCAAAGCAAAAACTAAATTTCCAATAAAGAACACAAAACCGGTTGTACTTTTTCTATCATCAATATCTCCTCCCTAATCACTATTACTGAATCCATATAGCTTGCTATTGTTTTGAGACGAATAGAACAATCCATAAGAAATAGTACCTTTCACATAACGGAGGATTCTCTTCGTAGCATTCATCTGATTCAAAGTTGGACACTCCATATAACAACTAACAAGTTCAACTCCATATAAGATATTTAGTCTTACATATGTAAAAAAACACAGCCTTCCAACTAATCTTCTGAACATAGTTGGATCTACTTTAGCTTTATTATCATGCCTCGAAAGCTTTATTCTGTATTCCACAGGAGTAGAGACTGAATTACACTTGTCCATTTTGAACTCCTTCAAAATAGCTTCCGCATATGTTCTTTGTGAAAGAAATATGCCTTCATCACTTGGTTGGACTTCAATGCCTAAATAATAAGACATCAGCCCCAAATCAGTCATCTCAAAGTTCTTAGCCATCAACGCCTTGAACTCATCAATCATCTTCTCATTAACTCCTGTAAATATCAAATCATCAACATACAAGCACATAAACATTACTTTTCCAATTATGCTTTTCTTTACATACAAAGCATGTTCATACGGACATCTAGTGAAACCATTTTTCTTAAAATACTCATTAATACATGAGTACCAATCTCTTAGAGCTTGTTTGAGGCCATACAAAGCCTTCTTCAACTTCAGTACTTTGTCTTATTCACCTTTGACAACATAGCCCAAAGGTTGTTCAACATAAACTTCTTCTTCAAGAGTACCATTCAAGAAACCCGATTTCACATCCATTTGGTGAATTCTCCATCCTTGTTGTACCTCCAAGGATATAATTAATTGGATTGTTTCTATTCGAGCCACCGATGCAAACACCTCTTTATAATCAATACCGACCTTTTAAGAATAGCCTTTTGCAACAAGGCAAGCTTTGTACTTCTCCACCACGCCTTTTGAATTTTTCTTCACATTATAAATGCACTTGACACCTACTGCTTGGTTTTCCTTTGGCAATAAGGTCAGCTCCCATAAGTCATTCTTTCGAATGGAATTAATCTCTTCATCCATTGCGAATCGCCAGTTTCCATCTTTAATGGCTTGTTCAAATTTTACAGGTTCAGTATTAGTAAACAAATAGAATAACGTAGTGTTATCCACTTCTGATGTTACTACATAAATATCATCCAAACTACTCATGCGAGGTTGCCTTTCAGATGAGCTTGGCAAAACTACATCTATAGCAATCTGTTCATCATTAGTCGAATTATGTCATTCCTGTCCGTTAGAAGTCGCATTCTGTCTGTCAATGCATGTTGTATTCTGTCCGTTTAAGTCACATCCACCGGTAACTACATTATCTTCAAAGAAAGGAAGAAAATCATAACTTTCATTTTTTGAAACATTCCAGTTCCAGCAACTTCCCTCATAAAATTACGCATCTCTGCTAATGACACTTCTTCTAGTTTTAGGATTATAGAACCTATAACCCTTTGAACTTCGCGAATAGCCAATGAACACCTTCTTCTTACTCTTATCATCAAGCTTTTTCCTCAATTCATCAGCTACATGCACATAAGCAAGATAACTAAATACTTTTAAATGAGAAATATTTTGTTTCTTACCACTCCAGTCTTCTTGAGGGGTCATGTCCAACAACTCCTTTGTTGGACTTCTATTGCTCAAATACACCGCACTTGCCACAGCTTCTACCCAAAACTCCTTTGTTTTAGCTTTACTCTTCAATATACTACGAGCCATGTTCAGAATAGTTCTAATTTTTCGCTCAACCACACCATTTCGCTAAGGCAATCTAGGGACTGTAAGGAAATGTCGAATGCCTGAATAATCACAAAATTGATTAAACTTTCGTGAGGTAAACTCTCCTCTATGGATAGATCTGAAAGATAGAATCTTCAAGCCAATATTATTCTCAACTTAAGCCATAAACTTCTTGAAGACTTTAAATGCTTCACTTTTCACCTTTAGAAAATAAACCCAAGTTTTGCGAGTATAATCATCAATAAACAACAACATATACTTACTACCAGCATGAGAACTTGGATTTATGGGAGCACAAATATTAGTATATACCAACTCTAATGGCTGAGATGTGCTAGAAAAGGATTCTTTGGGAAAACTCCTTCTTGATTGCTTCCTAGTACATACAACCTTCACAAATCTATTTAGGATGATTTATGAAAGGTAAACCACTCACCATCCTCTTTCTAGACATATGCTCCAAGCTTGGAAAATTCAAATGACCTATTCTGAGATGCCATAACCTTGCTGACTCAGAAAAAGAAGATTTCAAGCATTTTGGTCTGTCGCTGTCAATCTTCAACTTAAACATCTTATTCTGTGACATTGGAACTCTAGCAATCATTATTTTTCCATTACGAACAACCAGCCCACTTCTCTTGTTCATCTCCACATGATAAGCTTTCTCAACAAGCTTTCCAATACTTAAAATGTTGGATTTTAAAGTCAGAACATATTAAAAATTAGAAATAAACTCATGATCTCCATTTTTCAGCTTGATAAGAATTTCTCCACTACCCATGACTGGAACTTTTGATTTATCACCAAAAGTAATATTCCCTTTTGGGATTGCATCAAGATTGCAAAAAAAAATTTTATTACCAGTCATGTGATTGATAGCTCCTAAATCAAGATACCATAATTCTGTAGTTTTCTCCGAATCTCCACTACAAGACAGCAATAAAGGTGCATTCTCACCTTCTTCAGCCTCCACAACATTTGCTTTTTCATCATGGTTTGTATTGAAAGTGCATTCAGCTATATAATGCCCATATCGTTCATAATTATAACACTAGACATTGGATTTATCATGACTGCTAAATCTGCCTCCTTTGCCTCATCCTCTAGAATTCCATTGAGGATTTTGACCTCCTCGACCTGTAATTGAGTTTAGTTGTACCCAACCAGAACCTCTACCTCTTCCTTGTGGCCAACTTCGACCACCACGACCATGACCTCTTCCTCTACCACATCCTCTACTATTTTCCACTTAGGCAACTTGTGACTTCTTCTCTTCTTTATCAGACAATTTGAATTTTGCCTGTAATATCTAAGTGATTGGCTCTTCTCTCTTCTTCAACCTTTCCTTATAGGCTTATATAGAACCCAAGAGTTAATCTAACGTCATAATCTCTAAGTCTTTTGACTCTTCGATTGCAGCCACCATATCAAATTTTGCTGTTAATGAACGCAAAATTTTCTCAATAACTCAAACATTTTCTAGTGCCTCTCCATATCTCTTCATTTGATTGATAATCAATTGAACTCTATTGAAGAATTCTTTAATTGATTCAGAATCTTTCATCTTCAGATTCTCATAATCACTCCTTAGAGTTTGCAAACGAACTTTAATCACCTTGTCTTCCCCTTGAAAGCGTTCTCTAGGATCTCCCATGCTTCTTTCGCCTTAGAAGCAGTAGAAACTTTCACAAACATATTCTCATCCAAACACATATGAATGAGAGAGTGCTTGCTGGTCTTTCTTCTTCGTCTTTTTCAAAGACTCCATTTATTGAACATTCAATTGCTCTTCATTCTTAGGCTGTTCATTGCCTATCTTAACCATATCCCAAACATCTTGGGAACCCAACAAAGTCTTCACTCTGACACACCAAGCATCATAATTATCTTTGGTAAGTTGGGGCAATTTAATCACGTTGTTCATCATGATTCTAAAGTTTTCGTTTGTCGCTCTCAATCGCTCACTGGTTTTTTTCAGTCGCTCACTAGCGCTCCTAGTCACTCCTTATTGCTGTGATACCACTTTATTGGGAGAGAATATAGAGAGAGCATATTTTAGAAGAGAGATAAGTGGCTGAATATTATTCTTGTCTATCATTAACCATGAAAATGATTACATACTTATAGCATTACAAGGTGAATATTCAAATAACAAAATAAATACAAAAGTAAATACTTGTAATGACACTTAAAGACTTATAACTATTGCAATCATTGTGACTCTTGGGACTCCGTAACTGCTGATTCATTGTACCTGGATAATAAGTTTAATTTCAATACATATTGTAGGAAGTAGGAACCAATTCTTGAATTTTAATATCAACCCTATGTTTGTGCTGAAGTTGGTTTTACCCTATTCCATGAACAAAATATTTAATTCTGGTACAAAGTAGATGTTTGTGGGTGCTTATGTCGATTGTACCATATTGTATGAACCAACTCATGACTCTTGAGATAAAGTTCAAGTCTGTTCTCAAATAGAAAGTGCCATATTGCAGGTACCAATTCTTGAATTTTGATCTCAGTCTTATGTTTGTTCTTAAGTTTATTTTACCCTATTCTGTAGTGGATGCAATAGGCCATCATTTACTGCATATGAAACACCATCTAAGTTGTGAGTTGTTTAAATTAGATGATCCGGTGTCACTAATCTTGCAATAAAGTAATCTCTGAGTTTTGGCAAACACTGATACGAGTTAAAATTATTGCTAGTGGTAAATTGAATAGGTTTAAGGGTTCAAGTCACTACCCCATGATATATAGTACTAGTAGGTAATTAGAATTTCTCTTTGTGTTGGAGTGGCTTCACTTTATCTTTATTGCATTGACTCCTTTACGTGTAATTTTCAAAACAGTAATTACAATGGCGGCACAAAGTATAACCCTGATTATATGGTAATTCTCACAAAGATGAAATACCATTTTCTTCAAGTAACAAGTTGCTCCGACTTACTAGTAGACACAAAATGCACCACTTCATTTCTAGCTTCAAATTTTGAAGTAGGAACAGTACAACTTTAAGCATAACTTAATTATTTTTTGAACTATTCCTTTTTCTTTTCATTTCTTATCTAATAGGTTATTTGCTGTTTTGAGGTAGGTATATTTGAATAAAATCATAATATTCTTGTTTTGAAGTAAAAATTTAAAGTGAAGGGGTGGAAAATAAACACCTTGGCAACTTCAAATTATAGAGTTTTAAGTGAAAATTGGATGGGGAGGGTTGGAGATGCTTATTAGCACACCAATTGCAAGATAGTACCATTGTTAACGATACTGGTACTGTTGTGCCTATAGGCTACATATAATCCAAATAACAAAAATAAGAAAACACAAGTCTTCAACGACATACCAGTCAATTTCAATTTTTTTTGTTGGCTTCTAATTCCTTACGTAATTCTTCATTCCTTTCTTTCATCTGTTAGATTGAAAACACTGCGTACCCTATCTCTGCCTCCACTTGCAGTATGCTGCTATGGACTTGTTCATTTTCATGCATCTTCAGTTTCTCTAAAAGTTTGAGTACATACTCTCGTCCCCTCAGGCAAAGTTCTTGATCGATCCATTTGAAGAATTTGCATTCCCCTGGTGCCTCAAATTTCCCACAGCTATAGAATTGTCTCCCAATGTTGTTTTCTATACCTGCAGTCCTAGTAGGTGCTGATAAATGACACACACACTCGAGTTGCAGTCCTGAAGGCATAATATACCTAGAACTTCATGATTTCAAACTCATAATCGCTGCCTGAACTTGATGGCATGTAAACCACACTAACACTAATTTGAATTTTGAATTTTGAAATTAGGGATTTGTTCAGAAGGTGGTGAGGGGTGATGTTTATATATACTTACATATGGGAGTGGGAGAAGTAAAAATGACGTCGTTTGGAGTGTAGTCTGGGAAAGAATTGATTTGCTTTTTTCTAGAATCGAACACGCAACCCTTAGGTCATGTAAGGACTAGCCAATCAATGTTACCCATCTTTGGTTTATTCTATTGGGTTCAAAAATCTTGAGCCTAATAGCCTAGCTTTGCAAAATGACCCTGTTATGCAACATATTCCATATAACCCCATATTAACCCCATTGCAACCCAGTTATGGGAGATTTTTAATATAGTTTGAGCATTGTGATATTGCATTAAGTTGATTGTTAGTTAAATGGGTTCCGAAGTACATTAATGGTAGGAGTTGAGAGCATATGAGAGTATTGCTGGAAGTGAATGGAAACTATGAGAGGGGCAAATTTCCCAATATGGGAGGGGGTATATGTGGGCATCATGAATCAATTCATGTGCGGCATAGAGCTCTATTGGATTTGAGCCTGGTAGCAAAACTTTTTGAAATGACTTGTTATTTACGAATATTAACACACCCATATGACAAATTGAGTCAGCCTCATTCCAGCCTAATCGAGAAGATTTATAAAATAATTTGCTCAATTTAATTGCACTAAGTGGATTCTTTTGAGTAATTATTCCAAATCCTAATGTAGTCGAGCCAGATATACCAACTCTGCTAGACGACTTTCTTTTTAAACTCATTCATAAACCTGGACAGCAAATAAAATGCATTTGTACCCAACTGAAAAGATTTTTAAGTGGCAGGTTTTGTGTCATACGAAGTGGCATTGGGTCGATTTTTAAGCAGCCACATTCCGTACTCTAATAGATTTGAGAAGGAGAGCCCATCTATGCCGGATGATAAGGTTTAGAAATAAATTAAGGAAACCGTACTGCCCCATAGGTTAAGTTGATTTTAATTCTACTGGGCTCGCCGAGATGACTTAGATCTCTAGAACATTGACAAACACATTAGACCTATTAACCATAATCCATCCCAACCAATACAAATTTGGAATAAATTTCTATCAAGTTAGTAGCATTAGCTATATTGGTATGCTAGTTTTCTACAAGTTTGCAGGCTTCCACACTCCCAAACAACTTCATATGAAATAATCAACTTACGCGGTATTTATAAGTAGTTCATAATATTACACTTCATCAGTACACATAAATCTATATTACATAAAAACAACATCTTGTAACATGTTCTAACACATTTGCGAGTCCACATGTTACAACACTTCATCAGTTTAAATGCATACAATTAAAAGACTGGTTGAAATATAAAGAGGTGCTTAACAGGGGCGGGCATGATTATTGGTTGGGATATGAAGAGTTGCTTAATAATGAATAGGCATGGTTAATTTTATTAGTGGTTTGCACAACTTTCCCCCTATATAACAAACCCTAAGACATAATCCATTACAAAAATAAAAGTTTAAGATTAGTAATACAAATTCTTCATCTTCCTCATAAGCAATACCTTGAGGAATGTCTACATGAGGAAGAATGCCATATTGCCACGAATGATCTAGAATATAATCATGACATTGAACGACTATGATGAATAGGCTGTTGTTATCTTCCACGTGAAATGGACGTAAATATTTAGACCCAGGCCATGCACTAAGTTTTGTGTACAGAGAATTATCGCTCAGCGGTAAAGTGTTGCCTATTGCTCAAGACTATAGGAATTATCCCCTTCTAGAATAGAATCTTGACAAAGCATGCCTATATCGTCAATAGATTGGACATACAACTAATAAATGTCATGCATGGAGGGATCGCTACCAAGACATGGTGAAGTTGAGAATGATTCCTGACCCTGCCGGTTACATGTACGCATAACTTTAATAAAAAAGAACAGTGGGTAAGACTTTAATACAATGCATATTTAAAATGTTTATTGTTATCTGTCTTACATTGTCAAGATTATGGATTCATTTTAAATCAAAATAGACAAGCCAAAACTTATGCCATGGATAACTCCGGCGGTAATGTCAATAAATTAATCTTCCACCAATATTGGTTCTACACTAGAGTTGTTCCTGTCACTAATACACATGTGCATGCCAATATGGATTTATGATTCATATTACATCGGAGGCAAAAATTTAATTAATGGCTCACCCTATGTTTATGAATGAATCCCACTTTCTTCTTCTGGCAGCGTACAATTTATCCCAACCGTCAACACTAGATCTATGATTTTTATGCCAGTAATATGCTATAGGCGGCACTGGAAAATCTTTAGTCAAGTTCAGACGTATATAGTGTTTTAACTCTGCTAAGTGACAAATCACTATATCAACCTCCAGCCGTATTGAAGTTGAGGATACTATTAATGGCAGGATAGTTAGGCATATTGTTGTTCCTGTAAGAGTATTTATAAGGGTAGAGGGGGGTGAATCGCCCTTTTTCGCAGAATTCACAGACTTAGAAAAGTCTCAGTGTAGCATGTTTGATTATGATCAGGAGGATGGATCCGGATGATGCAAATATGACAATAATGTGCAATAAAGTAAAAGAGAAAGAAAACCAAACACAAGTATTTTATATTGGTTCGGCCCCGCCTACGTCCAGTCCCCGAAGTTTCCTTCCTTCAAGCTTATCCACTAGTGGATTCCTTTCCAACTGGTAGGAATCAAGCCTTATAGGTTTATCTCTGGATGGTAACCCCTTCTGAAAGTACGTTATACCACTAGAAGCACTAACTTCTAGCTGAGTCATCTTATCTTTAGTAGGATATACCACTTAGCCTTCTACCTCAAATCTAAGCTAAGTCCTACAGGTAGATCCCACTTAAAGCACCTACTTCAAGCTATATCCCAATCTCTCAACTCACCCAAGTTGGAGATTCTTACTCTTTGGTTTTTAACAAAGGGTTGGTTTTTGGAGTTCCTCAAGTTTATAGTTTCACTTGGGAATCCTTACAAAGAGATTTTGAATGAAAAGATTCTTGGAGTGATTATATCAACTAATTGAATGAGTATTCTTTGTTACTTGCTTTTTGTAAATCAACCAGCTGACCTACTTATTTGGTGAAGAGCTCCTTTTATAGGCTTTGATCATAAATGTAGTCGTTGTGGTTGGTGAGCTTTCATTCAATCTTCACCCTTGATCAAGTCATAATGTGGAGCATTCGGATCCATTGATCAATTCGTTAGACTATATTTTGACCCATTTGAAATCTTGGGATTGAGGCTAGAAAGTTGTCAGTGATCGTTTTGCTTCTCATTTTGTGATTCACCAACTTTTATACCATTTGCCTTTTAGTGTGAGCTTCACGCGCGTCCTTATCGGTCTAGGAGAAAAAGTAGTTAGCTTTTCTCTATTCGGTGTCAGTCCTTTTATCCTTTCTCTAAAATATGCAAGCTGTAATTTTGTCTTTATCTTGGGGAAAGTATCTTTGACTTCATAGACCATAAAAGATGGAGGCAAAGTTATATTTTGTATCTTTCCCTGTGTTTGAAATATAGGTTTTTCGGATGTCTTTTAAACCTATATTCTCTGGATCTATCTTCTTCCGGAGATGGCTTCAATTAATTCTTCCGGATGCTAGTCTTGAAAGGCAGAAGTTTATTTCCTTTCCAAACTTTATCTGGATGAGTTCTTCTAGTGCTTAGGTATTTAATTTCTTCAATGGATGACTTGTATCTTGGTTTTTGTCCGGATATTTCCATTCGTATTTAGGAGTATTACATACATTGTTTTTATTTCTTTCAAACTTGATCTGTATTTAGTTTTAGATTATTATTCGGATTATTGTTTCCTAACAATCTCCCATATTTGATGGAAATAAAAACCTGAGTCAACTAAGCATAAAGAAGAGAGGGTTTTATGATCTAAGTATGATTCTCGATACTTAGTCATTTACAATGCTCCTCCATAATTCTAGCATCCTAACTCCCTCATAATTTTATGATTCTAGCTTCTAAGATTGTTTTAGTACAATTATAGATTGTACATTAGAAGCGTTTGTTTTGATAGTTAAGAACTTCACTTCATATACACTTCTGTTGTTAACAATGGTTAACATCATGAAGTTCAGAATTGTAAATTACAAAAATGCAAATAAAGTGAATCTAGCTATTACATAAGTATTACAATATCATCTAGCTAGCTTAACTACCTCTCCAGAAGGTCCGCTCTTCCTAACTTGTATCATTTTGCATTTACCATTCCCACTTCCTTCACCTTGATGACTCGGATCTTCCTCCCCCTTTTTGCTTCCATCAAGGGGGTCTATGACCATGTAAGTGCGCTTGTCCCAAGACTACTACCAAGTAGAGGAGCAAATAGAATAGTCTTGATAAGAGTAGTCGTACCTTTTTGGCTCATGGATCCGGAGTCCGCTATTACTTGGACAAGATTGTGTATTACCGGAATGAACTGGCTTTCCAAAAAAGCTGGAGGATAAGAGGGTTCAAAGATAGATAAATTGTTGATTCCAGTTTGGATTAAGGATATTTCCTCTAAGATCCCCTTCCAGATATTGTGGAGTGACTCCGTTTGATCCTTTATTTCTTTGGAGACTGACTTCTTCTATTCATTTATTGGTTGTTCGATACCAAAGTTTCTAGCCTGCATCTCATCACCTATATCATCCAGTATTTTCTCCTTGAGTTTAGGGATCGTTTTATCAATGAAGTGAGCAAGCATGTCCTGAGTTACTTGTTGATCAATTTCCAGGTTGAGAAGAGAAGGTTTCAGGTCTCTTTCTTCCATAAATTTTATCAAGTTTTCAAACTTGGAATCAATGTAGTCCTTCATTTTAGTGGATAGATTAGTGACGGATGAGGACATTCTTTTAAGAATAGTTGCATAGTTATCAGAGGCTAAGGTATTGGCTTGACTGGCAGCCCTGTTTGCAGTAGTGGCGCTCTCTTGAAGTTCATTTAAAATTGGTTGGACTTGGGATAAAGAAGCTTCTGCCAGAGCTCTTGGAGTTGGAAAATTCATAAGTTATTGCTCATGACTGGGGAGGCATTTCAAACTCTCCTTGATCTCACCTAAGTTCTTTTTGTACTGCTGTATTAGATTTTTGCCTTAGTAATTCCTTCTCAACTCCTCGAAGATGAGTGCATACTGTTTCAAGACTCTGCTTCACATATCCCTCTTTGCTTTCCTCCTTAGCAACCTCTTTCAATAATTAAAGAGCAGTTGTAACTTTTGATTTTACAGTGCTATTTGCAGGCACTCTCATAGCTGGAACCTTGGAAGGGAATTCCTCATCAGAGGAGCTGGATGAGGTATCTTCCTCACTATCTTCTTGCTCATATCCTTCCTCTTCCTTCTTATCATTTTTCTCATGACCTTCTTCTTCCTCCGCATCATCACTTTCTTCTTTATCCTTCTCCTCCCCCATCCATTCCTCTGAATGAGCCTCGCCCGTAGGTCCACTTCAGAAGTGTGCCCTTTGGAACTCAGACTCTCTCCCTCCTTCGGAGTTATTTCATCCGGGTTTAGCACTATGTCCTTAGCTGCATTATGAGAGTCTATAGCCAAGTTGTGCTTATTTTCTACAAAATGATCAAAATCAGGATAAAGTAGAGCAGAGGTTACCTCATTCATTTGTAGCGTCTGATTCTAATTATCTTCAACTTCCTAGTTTTCTTCTTCCAGCCTAGCCTCCGAATGGTTAGAACTATCCTCAACCATACCTATTAGTGCCTTTACAGGACTTATCTTTTCTCTCTTAGGTGTGTTGGTATTTTCCTCAACACCCTTCTCCAGTGCCTTTTCAGGACTTTTAAGATTTATAATTGGAGTGCCAGATCCAAACAGATTTTTTGGAAGAGCTCCTGGTTTGTCAGCAAAGATGAATTTATCAGCTTCCAAAAACTTTGATAGTGTATCCATATCCTATAGGTCAACAAAAATTGGAGGTACTTGAGATGAGTCTCTGGGGCCTTCAGTTCTTTCCTAGTTTATTTTGATGTTTTCTTTTATCACAACTTGTATGATTTCATATTGCGTATCATCTCTCCCAACAATCTCTGTTGCTCCGGGTACATTTTTCCCTTTGATTGATTTTGCTTTTTCCAAAGCAGATTTCTCCCTATAATTCTTTGCTTCTTTATTCAATACTATGCCAGCCAGCCTTCTTCCTTCGATTGCCTTCTTTTCTTGTGCAGCAACAGCTTCATCATAAGTTAGCCCCTTTCTTCTGAGCTTCTTTTATTTCGAAGCCTCATCCTCCGTCTCCTCATCGTCCTTAGTTGCTTCCATATCAGCCAATGTTCTCTTGGATTTCCTCCTTCTAACCTCAACTGCTTTGGTAGCAATTTCATCAATCACATTCTGAACCTTTTTAGCTGCGACCTTAATCAATCTCCCCTTGGGCCTAGGCTTCTCCAAACTCCCTTTTAGGATCTGAGTGAGGGGTAGAGAGTCCTCATCGACCTCTTCTGGAACCACTTCTGTTTGCTTTTGAGCTTTGGCTTTGGTGGTTCTGGGTTTCTTAAGAATAGGCACCTGCTCTTCTGGGTCCATCATCTTTCGGGACTTACTTCTTTTCTCTTCCCTTTTCTATTTGGCCTTTTCTTCATCCCACTCCTCATCATATTAAAGATTGAGGAAATTCTTCTCAAGAATAGGCTTGCCATAGATGCCTTTAAACCCAGTTAGATCTACTTCCTCTGCTTGCAGAATTCTAGTGATTAAGGTGCCATGGGAGTTCATATGCGTCTTAAGATAGTGAATGATCAAGACTGGCCAGTTTACTTCCACACTTCTAACCCAGTGCTGTAAGATGCAATGTTGGAGGGAAGAAACTATAGTCAATGATCCCTTTCTTATCAGGATGAGTTTTGCCAAAGCACGTTGCAGAAATATGGGTGTTCTGGGGAAGTATGTGTAGAATTTGTCTCCAAAATAATTCTTGTGAAGCCATATTTTTGAACTGTAGATAAATCCAGTTTCATTGACATCTTTTCTTACTAATACACTGGAGTTCTTCATGTTCAGATTCTTCTCAAAAAATTCTGGAGTGATATTTATAACCTTCCCCTAGACTTCAGTGCGTAAGGCATCAAAATGGTTATGAGCGTTGAGATTTTTAAAAAATTCCTTCACCAGCTTTGGGGAAGTAGGTAGGGCAATTTATCTTCAGAAAGTCACCCAGATTTTAATCATCGATTAGGGTAAAGAAAGGAAGGGTTTTGAATAAATAATCATCACCTAAGTCATAAGTGGGAATAACAGATTCCGACGTTTTGAAATTCGGGGGTTCAAAATTAGTATCCTTCAAGTAAAATACTTGAAAGAAATTTTTGCTAGGTAAGATCTCGAGGATGTTTGAGGTGTTTATGGCTGCCATTTGAGAGAGATTTTGAAAGCTAGGATTCTGGGTTTGAATTTTTGTAGTGTAATAGTAAGAGTATGTTACTCGTGTGAGGAGGAGGATGAATTTTGGGGGTATTTATAGATTTTTCAAGGTAAGGGTATTTTGGTAATCTGGACTCCAAGTGTTTTGGCTGGATTTATGACATGGCAGTCAAATTTTTAGGAGAGAGGTAAGTTTAGTTTAACTAAAGAATATGGTTGGTTTATTTTGAAAATAACTATCCAATTTACCGTGCGTGTAACCACCAATAGGCTTTTGAAATTCAGTAAGTAACAGTTACTTTTAAAGCACTTTTTCTGCCATTTATCCTTCTTGTCTGCTGAAGTGGCATACTTTCCTCCAGATTAGGCTTGTATTGGCAATTACCTCTATTTTGGATGATCCAGTTTGATAGGAGTCTTAATTTGCCACGGATTCTCTTCCGGACTTTCATCAAATTGGATTTGACATACCAATAGCCTCCCTTACCTTCCCTAATTGATCTTTACTTAAAGGCTTAGTAAAGATATCAGCTCTCTATTCATTGGTTGGGAGATATACCAACGCAACATCCTTTTTCATCACATGATCCAGGATAAAATGATGAGTTATATTGGCATGCTTCATCCTAATATAAAGCACTGGATTCTTTGATACATCAATAGCACTTTTATGGTCACACATAACATCCACACATCCGGATTACACTCCATAATCTTCAAGTTATTGTTTGATCTATAGGAGTTGAGCAACGCAACTTCCAGCTACCATATACTCTGCTTCTGTAGTGGATAAGGCAACTGAAGTTTGCTTCTTGCTATACCATGATACTAAGCAATCTCCAAGGAAATGGAAGCCTCTAGATGTACTCTTTCTCTCAAGGTTATCTTTACCTAAATCTGCATTAGTGAAATCTCCATTACTAGGATATCATAACCCAACCTCAGTGGTTCCTAGGAGGTATCTAAGGATCCTTTTGATTGCCTTCAGATAAGAATCCTTAGGATTGGCTTGATACCTTGCATAGTAGCAAACCATATAGTATATGTCAGGTCTGCTAGCTGTCAAGTATAGGAGTGAGCCAATCATCCTTCTAAAAAGTTTTTGATCAACATTTTCTCCTTCACAATCCTTGGATAAGATTGTATCTAATCCCATTGGAGTGGGCATAGGCTTGCTCTTGTCCATTTCAAACTTCTTCAATATCTCCTTGGTGTGCTTTGATTGGTTAATGAAAATCCCATCCAGACTTTGCCTGATTTATAGACCAAGGAAGAAATTGAGCTCTCCCATCATGGACATCTCAAATTCCTTCTGCATTTGAGAGCTGAATTCTTTGCTCATCTTTTCATTAGTGGCTCCAAAAATGATATCATCCATATAGATCTGGACTAGAATAATATCATTCTTCTTTTTCTTGATGAAAAGTGTGGTATCTGCCTTAACTCTAGTATGTCCCTTGGATATAAGGAATGAGGTTAATCTTTAATTCCAGGCTCTTGGTGCTTGCTTTAATCTATAGAGAGCTTTCTTTAGCCTGTGGACATGATCCGGATGCTTTGGATCTTCGTATTCGGGTGGTTGCTTAACATAGACTTCTTCTTGGATGACACCATTTAGAAATGCATGTTTAACATCCATATGGTACAATGTGAACCACATGAATGATGTAAAAGCACATAAGATCCAGATTGCTTCCAGCCTTGCTACTGGATCAAAAGTTTCTTTAAAATCAATTCCTTCTTGCTGGTTGTAGCCTTGGGTAACTAGTCTTGGCTTGTTTCTTACCACTACTTCGGATTCATCAAGCTTGTTCCGGAACACCCATTTAGTGCCAATGATAGATTTTCCTTTAGGAGTGGGCACAAGATCCCATACATCATTCCTGGTGAATTGATCTAGCTCTTCCTGCATCGCCATCATCAAGCTATCATCGCCTTCAGCATCTTGAAATTTCTTTGGCTCTATGAGAGAGACAAATGTAGCATGGTTCATCATCCCATTAAGATGACCTCTGGTTGTAATTGGATTTTGAACATCATCTAGAATATTTTTGATAGAATTATCTCTGTGGGTCCGAATCTCTCTTTTTAGGCCTTCATATTGAACTAGAATTTGCTCCATTTCAGCTTCAATCATTCCTTCTTAGTCTTCATTAAAGTCAATCTCTTATGGGTTGAGATTAACTTGTTGTACTTCTTGATCGAAGGATATTCCTTCATCTTCCTCTTTGTACTTCTTGATTTGAAATGAATCAGGAATTCTTGCTTCCTTCTTTTCTCCAGATTTTTCAGCTTCTAAAACTTGATCTTCCAGAGTTTAGCTTTTCTTTCCTACAGTGTTAGTCTTACGAAAATCTACATGTATTGACTCTACCATAGTTTGGGTTCATTTATTGAAGACTCTGTAAGCCTTACTATATGTTGAGTAGCCAAGGAAAATTGCTTCATCAGATTTAGGATCAAATTTTCCTAGTTGCTCTCTATCATTAAGGATGTAGCATCTGCATCCGAATGTGTTGAAATACCCAATTTTGGGTTTTCTTCCCTTCTAGATTTCATATGGGTCTTTTCAATGGTCTTTCTAATAAGAGCCCTATTCAATATATAGCATGATGTATTTACGGCCTCACCCCAAAAATATCTTGGCAAACAATTTTCACTAAGCATTGTTCTAGCCATCTCAACTATAGTCCTGTTCTTTCTCTCAACAACTCCATTCTATTGAGGAGTGTGAGGGGCAGAGAAGTTTTGTTCAATTCCCTTGGAGTCATAAAAATCAGCAAAATGCTTATTTTTGAATTCTCCACCATTATCACTCCGGATGCGTGCAATGCTTATGCTCTGTTCTACTTCTATCCAGATGAATGTTTTGGGGAATTAGTCAAAGGCTTCATCCTTCCTTATTAGGAGGAGAACCCAGGTATATCGAGAATATCCATCCATAATGACCATGGTGTATTCTCTTCTACCTAAACTCAATGGCTTGATTGGACCAAAGAGATCAATATGTGAGAGCTTAAGTACTCTTTTGGAAGGAATGTATGATATGGAAGGGAAACTTTTCTTATGTTGTTTACCTAGTTGGCATGCAGTGGATAGATGATCCTTATCAAAAGCAACATTAGGCAAACCCTCAACTAAGTCCTTTTTGGCTAGTTTGGACAGGAGGTTTATGCATACATGTCCCAACCTCCGGTGCCATAGCCATGATCCTTCTTCTTTAGACATCAAGCATATATTCTTCTTACCATTTTTAATGTTTATAGAATAGACATTATTTACACTAGGTGCATAAAGAATAAGTTGATTGGACTTACTATCATAGATTGAGCAGCCTCCGGGATCAAATGTGACTTTCCTTCCTTTGTCATATAATTGAGCCACACTTAGTGGGTTGAACTTCAGTTCATCAACCAGTGAGACATCTTCAATCTTAAATTCAGATCCAATAGTTCCATGACCAATGATCTGTCCCTTTTAATTATCTCTAAAGCTTACTTTGCCTCCCTTCTTCCGAGTTAGCATGATGAAGGCCTTTTCATCACCTGCCATGTGCCTTGATCATCCACTATCAATAAACCATATGTGTTGATCTACTATGAATCTAAGGTATACCTATAAAATAGATCAAGTGGGTTTGGGTACACAATTAGATTTGGGTCCTCACAGGTTAATAACCATCTCAGGCCAAGGAAAAACATCATAATAACCATTTTTTAATCTACATGACTTAGTAACATGATTATTTTTCCCACAAAACATGCACCCTAAAATAGGTATGTTTTGCTTTTACTTCTGGTTGATCTACTCCAGATACTTTTTTCCTATAGCTGCCTTTATACCGAACTTTTTGCACACTGGTGAATGGTCCGGTGTTAATCCAGAAGCTAGTTGGAGGTGCAACTTCTGCTCCATGGTTTCTTCTTTTCTTAGAGCCTTTGTTTCTGGCCTCTTCTTGGATGCTTCCTTTAACAAATTGGTTTCTCCATCTAGTCCCATTACATTTGCATTTAGGATCTGGACTTGATTCCTCAGGAAGTTTTCCTCTACAAAATTAATATGCTTGGTTGCTCTAACCAGATTGATGTCTTATGCCATTACTTTAGCATCTTCTGCCAACTCTAGTGCTGCTCTTTTAAGAGACTTGATGGCTTTTGCATTCTTATTTACACCCTTGATAACAATAGAAAGAGCTTTCGCAAGATCAAGGTTAGAAGCAAAATTAGAGCAAGAATTCACCTCAGTGTTTGTTGTATCTGATTCTGATTCTTTGATTTGCACTTTTTCTTGCTTGGAGGCATTCCTTCCTGATTGCTCTACTTTCGGGTTAGTCAGATCCATGAACGCACAGTTTATAGTCTCCTCTTCTTCCGTTGAAGATGAGCTGCTACTTTCTTCACTGTTGCTCCAAGTATCAACCATTGCCTTCTTTTCGAAGTTCTTAGTTCTTTTGAGCTTAGGGCACTTTGTTCTGAAGTGGCCTTTTTCACCACATTTAAAACAAGCAACTTCTTTCTCTGGATCCTTATTTTCTTCCAGATTCCTTCTGGGCTTGTCTCTTTTGGAGGTGCCTTCTCTTAGTTTCCGGGATTCATACCTTTTTTATTTCCTTTTTTCTTTCTTTTGCATAAATCGATTCAGCCTTCTGGTTAGTAGAGCAAGTTAATCTTTGGTGCTCATTGATTCATTGATTTGAACTTCCTCTCCGGATGAAGCTGATCCGGTGGATTCTGCCTTAAGAGCAATGGCCTTCTGTTTCTCCTCAGGCTTCTTTTCTTGTTAGCTATACCTCTTCAAGGATAGTTCTTGGGTTAGAAGATTACTAATGAGTTCATTATAACTGTAAAAATTTAAGTCATAAGCTTCCTCAATGGCAGTCTTTTTACTGTCCCATTCCTTGGTGAGACTCTGGAGCACTTTCTTGACCATTTCTACTTCTGGAATCTCCTTCCCCAGCCTTTTCATTTCATTCACTAGATTTATGTATCTAGTGTTCATGTTGCTGATTGATTCTTTAGGCTCCATTTTAAAGGATTCAAACTTTTGTTGGCATAGATAAAGCTTAGCCTCTCTTACTCTTGTGGTTCCTTCATAGGTTACCTCCAACTTCTCCTAAATCTATTTTATAGTCTCACATTCAAATATTCTGTTGAATTCAGCTACATTAAGAGCACAATGAATCATGTTAATAGCATTTGCATTTTCATGAAACTTTTTAAAATCATTCTCATCCCACATACTTGATGGTTTTTGGGTAGTCATACCCTGTACTTGATAAGTAGGCTCATATGGACCATCTTTAATAACTAACCATGCTTACATACTTTGTGACTGGATGAAGTTCTTCATCCAATTTTTTCGGAATGTCTAGTGTTCACTGGTGAAGAGTGGAGGATGGGTAACAGACATACCCTTAGGAAGGAGTTGTAAGTTTTGGAAACTCATTTTGATATGTGAATTAAAATATATGGACCTTTAGCTCGAGATTGTTAGATCTCTAGGTTGAGAACTCGCTCTGATACCACTTTTGGTCCTTATGAGAGTATTTATAAGGGCAGAGGGGGTAAATGGCCCTTTTTATCAAAATTTACTGACTTAGAAAAGTCTTAGTGTAGCGTGTTTAATTATGATCCGGAGGATGGATCTGGATGATGCAAATATGAAAATTATGTGCAATAAAGTAAAAGAGAAAGAAAATCAAACAAAAGTATTTTATACTAGCTTGGCCCTGCCTACGTCTAGTCCCCGGAGTTTCCTTCCTCTGAGCTTATCTACGAGTGGATTCCTTACCAACTGGCAGGAATCAAGCCTTACAGGTTTGTCTCCGGATGGTAACCCCTTCCGGAAGTAGGATATACGACTAGAAGCACCAACTTCTAGCTGAGTCCTCTTATTTTTAGTAGGATATACCACTTAGCCTTCTACCTTGAATCTAAGCTGAGTCCTATAGGGAGATCCCACTCAAAGCACCTACTTCAAGTTATATCCCAATCTCTCAACTCACCCAAGTTGGAGATTCTTACTCTTTTTTTAACAAAGGGTTAGTTTTTGGAGTTCCTCAAGTTTATAATTTCACTTGGGAATCATTTCAAAGAAATTTTGAATGAAAAGGCTCTTGGACTGATTATATCAACTGATTGAATGAGTATTCTTTGTTACTTGCTTTTTGTAAATCAACCAGTTGACCTACTCATTTGGTGAAGAGCTCCTTTTATAGGCCTTGATCATAAATGTAGCCATCGCGGTTGGTGAGCTTTCATTCAATCTTCACCCTTGATCGGTCTTAATGTGGAGCATTCGGATCCATTGATCAATTTGTTTGAGTATATTTTGACCCATTTGAAATCTTGGGAATGAGGCTAGAAAGTTGTCAGTGATCGTTTTGATTGTCGTTTTGTGATGCACCAACTTTTATATCATTTGCTTTTTGGTGTGAGCTCCACGCGTGTCCTTATTGGTCTAGGAGAAAAAGGTAGTTCGTTTTGTCCTTTCTCTGAAATATGCAAGCTATCATTTTGTCTTTGTCATGGGAAAAGGATCTTTGGCTTCGTAGACCAAAAAGGATAAAAGGAAAGTTATATTTTGTATCTTTCCCTATGTTTGAAATATTGGTCTTCCGGATGTCTTTTCGACCTATATTCTCCGAATCTGTCTTCTTTCGGAGATGGCTTCAATCAGTTCTTTCGGATGCTAGTCTTGAAGGACAGAAGTTTGTTCCCTTTCCAAACTTTATCCGGATGATTTCCTCTAGTGCAAGGTATTTAATTTCTTCAATTGATGACTTGTATCTTGATTTTTGTCCTGATATTTCCTTTTGGATTTGAGAGTATTACATACATTATTTTAGTTTCTTCCAAACTTGATCCGGATTTGTTTTTAGATTGTTATCTGGATTGTTGTTTCCTAACACACATAGCAGGGTTGAGTGTGAAACAAAAGATGCCTGCATTGTAAAATGTAGCAATTGGGAATAAGTCTTCCATAATTGCCATCCAGTGGTTTTCCAAGCAATCGCCTCCATCCCATAGTATATGATCGATTGCTTGTCCTATGTTGCGATTATATAAATCCGCGTACATATCACTGTTTGCAAATATTTCATGTGCAATGGTCTATCTTGTGTACTACCAGCTATCCTCATTACCGTGTACATAGCTCATGACTACGCGGAACCCACAGCTCCCATTAGATTTTGGATTCATGTAACCCTCAATAAATGGTAGGATCACCAGAGTTATTTTGCCCACCCAAGTGATGTCGGCAATATCTTTGCCTGCAAAATATTTTGAATCAGTTTTCCCGAGAAATCCATTTCGTAATTATAATAATCTGACACCAGTTACACGTACCAGCATGATTGAGTGACTGAGTATAGGGCTGAGTAGACCTATATAAAAATAGTGTACTTGGTGACTCCCCATGCCCATGCCCATGCCTATGCCCATGCCCACGCCCACGCCCTCGCCCTCGCCCTCGCCCTCGTCGTCGCTGTCGCCCTCGCTCATGCTCACCATACTCAAAACCATAGGGATCCAGTTTCATGGATCTACTACCCTTTGGTCGACCTTCAACATTCATCTTCACCTCCAATTCACGAATATTTATCTGTTCGGGGTTAACTTCGTTGTGTAATAAAAGGGATATTCTTCACACATTTGCAGGATCCCTTGCTTTCACCTTCTCAATGAGGGTGTCGAGATAGTGGTGCTCCTCTGTCAACATGTCCTCGTGTACTGGAATATTAGGTTTGCCTTTATCATCAATTAGAAGTGTCCTGCAAAAGGAATGCTCTTTGTGAACGCCAATGGGAGTGTTTGAGATAACTACTTTCTTTAGTTCACATGCACAAGGAATCTGAAGGGTGTGTCTCAAACCACATTTGCAACGATAATTAACTTCATAGCTCAAATTTCTCATCCTTGTCAACTCCTCATTAAGCTCTTTCAAACAATGTTGGGAGACTTGGTAGGTAAGGAGCATAAAGGGAAAGCCACTGTATTAGGCACATTTACCGCTTTTTGATTTATTAAGCTTGGACCTGATGGTAATTGATGGCAGTTATAGGAAGTAAATCAAATTAGGAACTTATTTAATGAATTAAAGCAACTTTAACAATCTGGGTAAAGTCAATTTATGGGGGCAGAAAGCGTATGGCATAACCCATATATTTCGTTTCATCATTGCAAGTCTTACACGTAGTTATTAACATTTTGGCCCACCTAATGTACACAATAATTTGATTCGAATCAACCATGTTGGTTCACAATTTAATGACCACTATAAATACGAGAATAGAAAATATGTACCTGATCTCAAATATCTGTGATTCTATTTGTTTGTTTGCTTTCTCCCACACTGTATCTAGCGCACCCTTAGATGAGTTAAGCCACTGCTTTAGTGAATCATGTTGACTCTCGAATTTGCATGTCGTGGTGTTGCCGAAGTGCAGCACTTTGTTCATCCAAGCTTTAACAAATTTCTCGTTATGGACTAACCAGGTGGACTCAATGTACGGCATCACCTTAGGATGGTTTGATAGGGCATCTCTCGCAACCTCTACAGCCTGTTCAAATTTTTCTTCGCTTGTAGCTCCCAAAATTCTACTAAACACCTTTTCCTTGACATGTACAGCACATATCCTATCCTTTCCGGAAAGATGATAAACCTTGTCTTTGACATCCTTATTGATGTGCCAAGTGCAAAGCAAGTGGGCTGTTTGTGGAAATATCTCCTTTATCAGATACATAAGGCCTAACTCCCTATCGGTCACAATGGCAGTCGGATGGAGGTCAGAACCGAACAACATCCTTAACTAATCTAATACCCAATGGTAGGTCGCCTCAGTCTCATCCTTCACAAGTGCATAAGCAATTAGGAAGTTAGATTTGCACGGAGTCATTCCTACCATCTCCACCATGGGCATCTTGTACCTGTTGGTCTTGTATGTTGAGTCTATGCCAATGATCCAAGGGAAGTTCCAAAGTAAGGCGAACAGAGTCGGGGTGTGCAAAAAATAAATGGGTCAGCACGTTTGAATCCGGGTCAGAATGATTCCAGGTCACATAGTTGTATTGTTTACATAAATGAAACAACTATCCCGCTACATCCCTGTTCGCAAAACTTTTCTTACGCATCTTATCCCTGTAATTGTAAACCTGTTTCAGATCGTGTACCACTTTTAATTTTGACTCAATAGCCGCACGAATAGAACACGGCTTTGCTTGGGCCTCCGTCATGTCATGAACAATTGCTTTGGTTTCGGGACTAAGTTTAGGCATCTTTAGTTTAGGCATCTTTACACGCTAGCAGTACATGGTTGTGCATCCCCTTGTGCCCTCGGCATGGACGGGGACCCCAAATATCACACCCTTATACCTGTTGTACAAATAGTGAGAATTTGCACCTGGTCATTTTTTGGGCTTTTCAAAACTACAGTAGTCTTTATGTCCAATAGTTGTAAATTCCAAATTAATACAGCTTTGTCAAAAGTAAACTTACTGTATATCACACCAATATATTAGAGTGAGTGCTTTTATACGATTGGACTTGGATCCAATTATTTTTTATTGTCTATCTACGCTATCGGATCTTTTCTCTCATTATATGATGGCTCACATATCTGACTATAGTCAACACAATTTAATATTGAAAATTTTTTTTTCATTAATTTTTTAAGACTAAATAGTCCCATTTAAAAAACAAAGTTTCTCATACTTTAATTTATAAATGAATGAAATCCCAAAACAATTTTTCTAAGTTTGCCTCAATATTTAGTTTTTATATTATGCCCTTTGAAACACCCTTGGTGAAAAAAAAAAAAACAGGACTAATGACGGGTTAATGCCACTTTTCAAAACTGTTTACATAGATACTGTACTTGTTAAACTATTTCATTTCTTGTGGTACTTTTTTTTTTTTGCATAAAAGCTAATCTATTCCTTATCCTACAATACTTTTTTACCACTCCCTTTCCATTTACATTTTTTTCCAGTGTTGTAAGATCCAGCCCGGTCCGGCTGGTCGGATCGGAAAATCAAATCCGATGACTAAAATAGACCGATTTATGTTAAAAACAGGCTATTAGATGATCCATTAAAAATTCGTTGACCGGTAGGTTGAATTGGTGATCCGGTGGCGGGTTATTAGGTCAATGGTTTGAATTTTTTTTGTTTAATGTTTAAGTAAGCATATATTAAATTGTAGTTTAGAGACTTTAGACAATTTTAAACTTTAATGGAGTTAATTTTAACTAGTTTTTTTTTTACTCTTAATACCCATTTTTTCCAAAAAAATTGTGTTATGATATAAAATTTGTAATAATTCAATTTATATATAGTCTTAAAACTAATAATTTTAATTTTTTGTAATTTTAACTATTAATCATTAATTTTTTATCTTATTTTATGCTTCCCTTTTCACTATTTTGTACATTTCAATCTTGAATAGATTAACTTCATTTTGTTTTGAATATAAAAATAATTAGTTTGTTAGTCGACAAGTTATTGCATCATATTTTAATATTCTAAACATTGAAAATAATAATTCTTTTAACAAATTTATTCTAACCAGTTTAACCCCGATTGACCCATCGACCCTTGACCCTCTACCTTCATCGGGTCAAGTGGTCGTGCCAGTTTTGAAAACCATGTTTTTTCACCCTAAGAAATAAAATTGATTACATCTCATATATTCAACCTTTTTCATTATGTTTGGGTAAAAACTCAACACTTTCCTACATAGTTTACTCTTGCTTTTAACATTTCACTTGTACAACTCAAAAGATTAATAGTAAAAATTTCAAAGTTCTTTTATACGTGTGTTTTGTTAAAGTTAGGCATATAATATTTAAATTTTTAATATATAAAATGTCGGAAAAATTATAAAATATAACTATATAATTCACTAATTCTTGGTCGTTTATCTCCAAAAATTTACATCCAAAAAGAAATGGAGAAATAAAAGTTGAAAATGCATGGAATGATAATATATACTTAAGAGCTTCGCCAATGCAATCAACTTATTTTAAATGCATGGAATTATAATATAACTATGGAAGTTTTATGCAAGTTTGGGGTTTGGACCTTTTAAAAGTTCAGGGGTAAATGGATGTTTAGGGATAAGTTCAAGAGGGTCTTGATGTATTCAGCCGATAATTTATTCCTAAATTTATAAAATTTCTTATTAATGTCAATTACATATATAAATATATCTCTATATCTTTTTTCTTTTTTAAAAATTTCACGTTTTATTTTATTTTATACAATTTTGATTTTTTTCCTTATTATTTATTAAATTCTATATTATAATTTTAAAATAAATAAAATTTATATACGTTAAGTAACAATATTAGTTTATCTTTGTGTTTTTCTTTTAAAAGTTTGATGTTTATTGTATTTCCTTTCATTTTTATTGTTTCCTTTTATCAACAACAAAAAAATAACCGATGATGATGATGGACTTTTTAGCTAAAAGTTACATAAATAATCTAGTGTCAAATATCATGTTTATGTTCTAGATATCACTAGTACTATATATAGATAAATCATCAAAACCACTCCCTCTATTGTCCGAAATCACCTACTATTATCGTTGTTGGTGTTGTCACTTATTTTCATGTGTTTGAAATCGTGCCCCTCCAAAACTTGGGCCATGACTCCGCCACTGCTCTTTTTTATTAGTTTCAATGTTGGCATGCCTTAACTGTTGAGCTGTCTTGTAGCTATCTAATGCTTTTATAGTTGAAAAGCATCGCATTCATAGCTAATGGCATGCAACTTCAAATTGCATATCTTGGATGCGCCGTACGATTGCTCAGCTGAAGCAAACTATCTAGACTTACATATGTCACTAGTCTGAACTTTTACCACCAACTTAACTTTAATATATATATATATATATATATATATATATATATATATATATATATATATATATATATATATATATATATATATATATATATGTAACAAGCATGCAAGACAAAAACACAATGCTAGGAGAAGTAAACTTTATAACCATATTTATGCATTCATTATGAAAGTCGTACGGCTTATACAGCGCCGTCTCAGAAATGTTTGAGGTCCTGAGTAAAAAACGAAATGTGAGTCCTATATAAAATGAAAGTATGTTTGACACTTTTAGTATAGTTTCTTACAATTGAAAGTATGTTTGACACTTTTAGTATAGTTTCTTACAATTGCGCTTATGTTAAATTAATCTTACCTCATTTTTATGCCACTCGAATTCATGACATATTTTAATCATAAGAATAACCTCAACCATTTAAACATGTCATTAACCAATGTAGCTATATGATTTATTTCATATATATTATTATATTTTCCCTAATTGAATTGATAATATATATATATATATATATACTTTTATAATTGTTTCTATTGTATACCAACGTAACAATGTTTTATAATGTATTACTAGTAGATTATGCATATATGACTATTATTATTATTATTACTAGTGTAGTGCCCGTGCGATGTATGGATATGTTATTTGTAATATGTATATCAATGATAAGAGAAAAGGGCTATCTTTTTCTTTTTTCTTCAAGGAATAATGAGCAGTTTAAAGAGAGAGGGAGATAGATAAGAGGAAGAATAAGAAATTCTTCTTGAGTTATATGCATTTCTCATGCTTATATTTATTGTAAATAATCACTAAGATGATATCTTTACATAAAAAATTAAATTAAATAGGATTATAATCAACATAATAGAATTAAATAAAACCAGTAACAATATTTTAAATTTTAAGAAAATAAATTTAGGAGATATATGAATTGATAAATATACTTAAATAATAATTATAAAATTTGAATTCACTTGATCAAGTAAAAAAATTCATTATCTCCATAAGAAAGAGTTACTATTAAAAAATTATCCATAATGAGTATATACTATTATAAAATTCAAGTCTTTTCTTAAATAATATGATAATTTATACTTTTTTTGCCAGTATTTAATGTGGAAAAACGAATTACACCGATTCTTAAATAAGAAGGAGTAAGTACTATTATGATATTCAAATTTTTTCTTAAATAGGATTATAACCAACAGAATTAAATAAAATCGAGAACAAATTAAATTTTAAATAAATATATTTATGAGATATATTAGTTGACCAAATAATTTAAAATTTACCAAAAAAAATTGGAAAGGTAGAACTAAGAAGAAATAACACTTATTTAAAATGATGAAACAATCCAACTATGAAAAAACCGATACGTAACACCGAATAATAGTTCTGTCAAGTTTGACGATATCTCAACAAATACTAATGTTTCTTTTTAAAGAGATACATATCAGATATTCTTCTTCTTAATCCTCATCCGTTTTTCTCGATTGTTCAAAAGTTGTGCATTATCTTCATCTATCAATATCGACGGTGTCGGAGTTTCAATTCTCGTCTCTACAGGTGTGACATGAGAATTGACTTTATTTTCTGATCTCGAATCCTGTGAAACAAAAATAAATAAATAATAAAAGATCTAATTCAAATCATAGTAGATAATGAATCATTTGTACTTATAATATAAATGTTAGAGGTACATTGAAATTTTCATTTGCATCTGGAAATTGATCAACATCGAAATATGGATCATATTCTACAAAAAATATAAAGTTAAAATATATATGAACTAAAGTGCAAATAATACAACGTACAAATTTAAAGTTACATATAAAATAAAATTAAACTTCAAACGTACTAATTAGAAAGATTATATTATTTCAGAAGTTGTTCATCCTGCGTAAGTTTAACCACATAATACACTTCATCATGTGAAATAATATTGTTGCTTTGAATTGAAAGTTTGAACATAATTTCTCTTCCTATAATGTCCTCCAATTCCATTGGTATAGGTGTTTCACCAAGTGCATCTGTCATCTAATATAATTTTAAAAGACAAAAAGCAATAAAAGATGTTTAAAACATTATTACTGGAGAAAAAACTAAACTTAATTCGAATTTAAAGAAGATATATTATTGATATGAGAAAACTATGTACCACAATTACTGTAACTTTCCCTTTCTAGGGAGTGCCACAGTAACTATAATCACCCAATAAATAACTCTACTCCACTATATAAAGTTCAATACTTATATTATAAACCTTTCAAAGTACAATCCAATTTATATCCAATTTTTCTAAATACATTAACCATATATTGCCCAAACAACAAGTCATGAATAACGGTAAAATGGATACAGGAGCGGACAAGCCCGAAGCCGAAGCTTCAATATGAATGTATCGATCAAGCCCGAAGCAGAAGCTTAAAAATCAATATATCGGTAAAGCCCAAAGCCGAAGCTTCAATATCAATATATTTTTATCAGAATACCGGCCGAAGCCCGAAGCCAAAGCTTCAATTGTTTGTACAGTACTATACCCCCCTTTATTGGCGCTAATCTACCCTGACCCGTATTCTACTCGTTTAATAAGGGCAATAAATCAAATTAACATCTTAAAAATTCCAGTATAAACCATCAAACATAATTCAACATAACTTCAATAATTAAGAAATTCAAATCCTAAATTTTAAAGCATCAAACTTCAATTAAAAATACAATAAAATCAACATTCATATTTTTCAGAAATTTTTCAGATTTCGTGACCTGACTTCCACTGCATTTTTCGCTATTAAAACATCATCCAATCGAAGAACTTTCTTCTAAACATAATTAGCCACATGTCTCAGCTTTTCAAATCCACTAGAATCACAGAAATCCAAAATGTATAGCCAAAGTTATGATCAGAATACTAAACAGTGTATAAAGCTGAGATTTTCCGAAAACAGATTTCATGACTCAACTTCAAATGAAAATTTCACATTGAAAACGAACGAAAGTCAACAAGGTTTCTTCTGAACACGGCTGTGGAACCCATTTCAAGGCTGTGGAACCCACTGTCTCGACGGAGAAACCTCAATTACTTCATCGAGGAGTTATAAATCCGGTTTTCAAGGCCGACAATACTGATGATCATGTTGTTATCACTATAAACGAAAGCCCTACTAATTTGCCTGAGAAAATGAATCGTCGGGGACCAATGACTAATAATACTCAACAGATGTAAATATATATACATTTAGTAGTGGCTAGCTAGAGTTTCCCAGTTTTTCTTTTTCGTTTTTTGGCATTAATTCCTTGTTGTTATAACTTCTGTAATATTGTATTGAAGGAAAGAAATCAGTTATCTGTTTCTTTGTTATCATGTAAATATGAAACTTTTTGTTTTTACTTTATTTTTTATATCAAAGTTTAGTTCGATTTGTGTGACACAGTTGTTAATTAATTAACCCAGAGAAAATTAAAAAAAGAAAACGAATTGCAGATGAGATTGAACATAGTATATGTAGTGTGGGCGGAAATAGGACTACATTCATGTATTCCTTAGTTTCTGTCGATATCAATAGAATCAAGAATCATTCAAATCGGATTTATATAATAAGAGAAAACATTAAAACAAAACACGGATACAAATCTGGAAATTTTCACAAAAATCGATAAATCGAAATTAGAGACACAAACCTTTTTTCTAAACACGTTCTAGTTATCTTCTACGCCTTTTGCCATTGATTTGCTTGCACTAGCTTCCTCTACGATAGCCATATATAATTCTATCAAGATATTGTTTAAATAAACTTCCTAATACCATAAATGTCCTTAATCTACCATGAATTCTACTAATTAATCTTTAATTTCATCAAAAATACTCACCTCAAATTCGGGTTACTATTCATCCGAACCTTAAAAACTGAAATGCTCTTCTTCTAGTCTTGATGGACTGAAATTGATGAAGATAGAGGGCTTAAGGATCGATTTCTAACAAGAATTTGAAGTTGAATCGAAGAAATTGGAAGCTTTTAGATTAGAGAAATTTTGATATGGTAGAGATGAATGAGTAGGAGAAGAAGATGATGGAGAAGAAGACGAAGCTGGATATATGATTTTGTTTTTTTTTCAATAACGCCATTGAACAAATAATTAAATGCCTAAATCATCCTTCTAACTTAATTAACTCTTATTTCTTATCTAATGACATGAAAGAAAAATGTTAAAATATGGAAATTCATAATATCCATATTATTTTATACTTTTATACCTCAATAAAATTTGGTTTAAAAATTTCGGGTCATTACAATTTTCCCCCTCTTAGGAATTTTTGTCCCGAAAATTACCTGAAAACAGCTGCAAATATTGAGTTTTCATTGTATCCTCCGGTTCCCAAGTTGCTTCTTCAACCTTATTATTCCTCCAAAGTACTTTTACTATTAGAATAGACTTGTTTCTTAATTGTTTAACTTCTCTCACCAAGATTTGTACCGATTCCTCTTCATACGTCAGGTCGGGTTCGATTTCTACGACATCAGGAGATAAGATATATGATGGATCTGATCTGTATCTCCTTAACATCGACACATGGAACACATTGTGAATTTTGTCGAGTGTCGGGGGTAGTGCCAACTGATAAGCTACCGGTCCACCCTTCTCTATAACCTCATTTGGGCCAATGAATCTCGGATTGAGCTTGCCTTTTTTGCCAAATCGCAGGACTTTCTTCCAAGGAGATACTGTAACGAACCGAAATTTCTAAATTTTATTTAAGAGTAATATGAAGGAATAAATTATAAATGTAGTTAAAATATTAGCATAAGAGAGTATAGTATATGAAACATGAGATAAGGAATGGAATTAAATAAAATGGGATATAATGGGAATTAGGTTATTTGATTAAGGGTATTTATGTAATTTTCACTAGTTGTATATATGTGGCTAAACCTCAAAAATTCCAGCACATTCCAACACCCATTCCTATTTTCATTTTCGTGTTCTTCTCTTTCTTTGCCTCCTGGATGCTATTTGAAGGTTCCATATTACCAATTTTCATTCATTCCTGAAATTAAATACCATCTCCTTGCTAGAAATTATTTTCTATGTCTTTTATACTCAAGAATTCAGCCTATTAAGTCAAGGATATAGGGATATCAAGAGTTAGGTTCTTGGTGAATAGTGACCCGAATTTGAGGTGAGTGATTTTTGATGAAATTAAAGCTTAATTAGTAGAATTCATGATAGATTAAGCACATTTATGATATTAGGAGGTTTTTCACACAATATCTTGATAGAATTATTACATGCCTATTGTGGAGGAAGCTAATACTAGTAAAGGACAAGGAAAGAGGTGGAAGAGAACTAGATCGAGTTTAGAAAAAGGTTTGTGTCTCTAATTTCAATTTCTCGGTATTTTGGAAAACTTTCCAGATTTGTATCCCTGTTTTGTTTTGAAGTTTTCTCTTGTTATATAAATCCAATTTCAATCATTCTTAATTCTATTGATATCTACAGAAACTAAGGAATATATATTCAGAAGAAACCTTATTGAATTTTGTTCATTTTCAATGTGAAATTTTCGTTTGAATTGAGTCACGAAATCTGTTTTTAGAAAATCTCGGCTTTGCATACTGTTTAGTATTTTAATCATAACTTTGGTTACACAATTTGAATTTCTGTAATTTTGGTGGATTTGGAAAGATTAGATAGTGGCTAGTCATGTTTGGAAGAAAGTTCTTCGATTGGATGATTTTTTAACAGTGAAAAATGCAGCGGAAGTCAGGTCATGAAATCAAGAAATTTCTGAAAAATAAGAATGTTGATTTTATTGTGTTTTTAATTGAAGTTTGATGCTTTAAAATTTAAGATTTGAATTTCTTAATTATTGAAGTTATGTTGAATTATGTTTGATGGTTTATACTAGAACTTTTAAGATGTTACTTTGATTTATTACCCTTATTAAACGAATAGAATACGAGTCAGGGTAGATTGGCGCTAATAAAGGGGGGTACAGTACTGTACAAACAATTGAAGTTTTGGCTTCAGGCTTAAGCCAGTATTATGTGATATGATATAAGAGCTTCGGTTTCGGGCTTCGGTCGGTAGTCTGATAAAAATATATTGATATTGAAGCTTCAGCTTCGGGCTTGACCGATATATTGATTTTGAAGCTTCGGCTTCGGGCTTGACCGATACATTGATATTGAAGCTTCGACTTCGGGCTTGTCTGCTCCCGTATCTATTTTACTGTTATTCGTGACTTGTTTACTTTGGGCAATATATGGTTAATGTGTTTTGGAAAAATTGGATACAAATTTGATTGTACTTTGAAAGGTTTATAATATAAGTTTTGTGTTTTGGTTTTATTAAGTTGTTTAATTTATTTTTGACTTATGAACATACTTTGTTTCTATTTTAAAGTGTTAAAAATGTTCAAAATTGTTATATTTCTTTTATGCACACCACTAAGCAAATTGCCTAGCATGTAGTTGTTTTTCTACACGTAGGTGGAGATTTGTAGATAGCTTGGACCAAAGTGGTGTAAGTGGATCAGCTTGAAGAGCATATAACAAAAGAGTCGAGGTGGATTTGTATTTTATTGTAATATTATGGTTTGTAGAATAATGGCATGTACTAGATAGTGTGAGAAATGTAAAGTGGCATTGATAAATATTTGGAGAATAATTTGGAGTTGGAAACATTATATTTGTATTTGTACATATTATATCTATAAGTATTGAACTTTATATAGCAGAGTAGAGTTTTTTATTGGGTGATTATAGTTAATGTAGCACTCCCTACAAAGGGGGTGTTACATCTGTTGGTATCAGAGTGAGGTTTAGGCGATTCTAGGACTAGTATATACATGCCATTTAGGATATAATGTGATATGCTAGTTATTTGATCCACCTTGGTCCAATTTTGAGCAATAAGTAAGGGCTACTAGTAGTCACAACCAAAATGAGGAAGAGGATGCTACGAGAATAGTCCGTATTGGGCATGGGGATGAACAAAGACATGCACCTCCACCAGTTCATGGCTTTCCCGAACAACTTACTCCAGCATAAGCTGCTTTACTTTAGCATATGACTACTAAAGTAATCACACAAGTACCTCGAAATAAACCAATCCCTCAAGTTCCTGTGGTAACTCATGTTGAAAGAAGAGAGGAGAGAACTCCTCTTAATAGAATCAAGAAGCTTCCGGCTAAAGACTTTAAAGGGGACACAGTGAATCCTGCATTTGCAGAAGATTGGCTTGATCATAATAAATGATGTATGACTAGGATTCATTTAATAGATGAAGAGAGATTAGACTATGTGCATGGTTTCCTCAAAGAACAAGCAAGGAGATGGTGGGATAACATTATGAGAGAAAGGCGCCCCGGAGAAATCACATGGGGTCTTTTCTAGGAACAATTTGACAAGAAGTACGTTAGCAAATGATTCAAGGATGATGAGAGGAAATTGTTCTTGTCTTTGAGATAGGGACGAATGGCTGTATCAGAATATGAAATTCAATTCCTCAAACTCGAGAGGTATGCCTGTGATATCGTTAACAGTGAAGTAAAGCAATGTAAGTGATTCGAGGATTGGCTGAATGATGAAATTAGAGTGCATTTACTTACACAAAAGATTAGGGTGTTCAATGACTTGGTTGATACTGCTACCGGCATTGAGAAGATCAATTCAGATAGGCAACAAAGAATGGCTAAAAGATCTGTATTTCAAAAGGGGTCGCCTGGTCCAGTTAGTTCAGAATCTCCAAGTAAGAAATAGAATGGAACATCAGAATAAAAACAGTCTCATTTCAGAAGGTTTTCACCAAGACAAACCACAAGTAAGAGGTCAGTGGCTAGTGTACCTTCAGGTCGAGGTAGAGGAAATATTACACAATATTCTAATTATGGAAGGACACATATATAGGAATGTTTGGGGAAAGGTAGAGTCTGCTTTAAATGTGGCTCGAGGGAACATTTGATTGTAAATTGTCCTCAAAGATAGATAAGTACATCTGCACCTGCAGTAGTTCCTACTCCTACATTGCAAGGTGGAAGAGGAAGGGGAAGAGGAAATGCAAGTGGTTTAAGTAGGCATGATGTGGCTCAACAAGCACCGCAGAGTGGTAGATCAGGAGGAATGGCTCGAAGTTATACAATCCGAGGGCCTAAGACTCGAGAATCTACTGAAGTTATTGTCGGTAAATTTTCATTCTTTAATCATGATGTTTACGCTTTGATAGATCTCGATTCATCTCATTCATATATATGTACTGCGTTAGCACAAGGGAAAGGGTTGTATGTAGAAGAATTAGGAGAAAATATTGAAGTGACTAATCCTTTAGGACACAGTGTGATTGAAAACAAAGTGTCTATGAATTGCCTATTATGATTCAACATCAACTTTTCCTTGCAAATTTAATTAAGTTACCTTTCTGAGATTACGATGTTATCTTGGGAATGGATTGGTTATCGGAACATCGAGCTGTGGTGGATTGTAAAAACAAAAGAATGTCACTTCAAGTTTTTGATGGAGAAGAATTAGTTATCACGGGGGAAAGATCAGATTATCTCTGTAACATAATTTCTTTTATGAAGACTAAAAGGCTTGTTAGGAAGGGATGTCAAGCCTACCTAATCTTCGCTCTAGAATCGAAGAAAGGTGAGATAGAATTGTAGAATATTCCTATGGTATGTGATTTTCCCAATGTATTTCAAGGAGAACTACCAAGGTTGCCACCAGAAAGAGAGGTAGAATACGTAATTGATGTATTGCCGGGTACCGCACCAGTATCCAAAGCACCATACAGAATGGCGCCTGAAGAACTGAAAGAGTTAAAGATTTAGTTGTAAGAATTGTTAGACAAAGGATTCATACACCTAAGTATATCCCCGTGGGGGGCACCGGTGTTGTTTGTTAAGAAGAAAGATGGGTCGCTCCGATTATGTATTGATTACCGAGAGTTGAATACATTGACAGTGAAGACCAAGTATCCATTGCCAAGGATTGAAGACTTATGTGATCAACTCAAGGGTGCCAAATACTTTTCCAAGATTAATTTGAGATCGGGTTACTATCAGATGAGAGTGAAAGATGATGATATTGGAAAGACAGCTTTCTGAACTAGATATGGGCACTATGAATTTTTGGTGATGCCATTTGGTCTTACTAATGCACCAGCAACATTTATGGACCTTATGAACCATGTCTTTTACTTATATTTAGACAGGTTTGTAGTGGTTTTCATTGTTGAAATTTTGGTGTATTCTAAGTCACGGGAAGAGCATGATCAACATTTGTGAATAGTCTTTCAAACTTTGAGGGAAAATAAATTATATGGTAAACTAAGCAAATGTGAGTTTTGGCTTGAAGAAGTTTCTTTCTTAGGTCATGTTGTTTCTGTAGAAGGAATTAAAGTGGATCCTAAAAAGATAGAAGCAGTTGTAGAATGGAAACCACCAAAGAACCCTACGGAAGTCAGAAGTTTCCTTGGCTTAGTAGGGAATCATAGAAGATTTGTAAAGGGATTTTCAGTCATTGCTTCCCCGTTGATGAAACTACTTCAAAAGAATGCAAAATTTGAGTGGAATGATAAGTGCCAAGAAAGTTTTGAGAAGTTAAAGGCGATGTTGACAAAAGCACCAATCCTTACCCAACCAGAGCTTGGAAAAGACTTGGTAATCTATAGTGATGCTTTGCATAAAGGTCTTAGGTGTGTTTTGATGCAAGAAGGGAGAGCGATTGCCTATGCTTCCAGGCTATTGAAGAATCATGAAAGGAATTATCCTACTCATGATTTGGAAATGGCTGCAATAGTCTTTACCTTAAAAATTTGGCGACACTAGGTTTATGGAGAAAAATGTTATATTTTTACAGATCATAAAAGCTTGAAATATTTGCCAACACAGAAGGAGTTGAATTTAAGGTAGAGAAGGAGGATGGAATTCATTGAAGATTACGACTGTCTTATTGATTACCATCCAGGAAAGGCTAATGTAGTGGCAGATACTCTTAGTAGAGAGACAACGATGGCACTAAGGGCTATGAATATGGGGTTATCTCTTACTAGTAGTGGAGCCTTAGTTGCAGAATTGATGATTTAACTTGTATTACAACAGCAGGTTAAGCAAGCACAAAATGAAGATGATGACTTGAAGGTCATTCGAGCAAGGACACAAGTGGGTATCGTAGACAACTATATAGTTCGAGAAGATGGGTGTCTAAATTTTAAAGATAGACTATGTGTGCCAAACAATGAAGAATTCAAGAAGAATATCTTACATGGGGTGCATAGTAGTCCTTATGCGATGCATCTAGGACCAAACAAGATGTACCAAAATTTGAAGAGCCATTATTGGTGGAATGGGATGAAGAAAGACATTACTAACTATTTTGCTCAATGTCTAACTTGTCAATAGGTGAAAGCCAAACATCAAGTTCCTTCTGGATTATTGCAACAAATAACAATTCCAGAATGGAAATGGGAAAGAATCACAATGGACTTTTTGATGTCTTTACCACTTATACATAAGAAACATGATGCAGTGTGGGATGTTGTAGATAGATTGACAAAGTCTGCCCACTTTCTTCCAGTTAGGATGGGTTATTTACTTGATAGGTTGGCTCAGTTATATGTAGATGAGATAGTGCGGCTACACGGAGTGCCTGTTTCAATCATTTTTGATCGAGATCCAAGATTTACTTTAAGATTTTGGAAGAAGTTGCAAGAAGCCTTAGGTAGTAAACTTCATTTCAATACTTCATTTCATCCTCAAACAGATGGTCAATCTGAAAGAGTAATTTAGGTGTAGGAAGACATGATGAGAAGTTGTATCATTGAATTTGAGGGAAGTTGGGATAAGTATTTGTCCCTTATGGAGTTTTCCTATAATAGCAGCTATCAGTCAAGCATACAAATGGCGCCATATGAAGCATTGTATGGAAGAAAATATTGAACTCCATTATATTGGACCGAACTTAGTGAAAACAAGATTTTGGGAGTGGATTCGATTCAGGAGATAAAGGAGAAGGTAAAACTTATTCAAGAGAGATTGAAGGCTGCATAGAATAGATAAAAATCTTATGCTGATCTAAAAAGAAAAGACATTATTTATGAAGTGGGGGATAAAGTATTTCTCAAAGTATCTCCTTGGAAGAAAGTCTTGCGATTTGGCAAGAAAGGCAAGCTCAGTCCGAGATTCATTGGCTCATATGAGGTTTATAGAGAAGGTTGGACCGATAGCTTATCGGTTGGCACTACCCCTGACACTCGACAAAATTCATAATGTGTTCTATGTGTCGATGTTAAAGAGATACAAATCAGATCCATCACATATCTTATCTCCTGATGTCGTAGAAATCGAACCTGACCTGATGTATGAAGAGGAACCGGTACAAATCATGGCGAGAGCAGTTAAACAATTGAGAAACAAGTCTATTCCGTTGGTAAAAGTACTTTGGAGGAATCATAAGGTTGAAGAAGCAACTTGGGAACCGGAGGATACTATAAAAACTCAATATCCGCAACTGTTTTCAGGTAATTTTTGGGACGAAAATTCATAAGAGGCAGAGAATTGTAACAAACCGAACTTTTTAAATTTTATTTAAGACTAATATGAAGGTATAAATTATAAATGTAGTTAAAATATTAGCATAAGAGAGTATAGTATATAAAACATGAGATAAGGAAAAGAATTAAATAAAAAGGGATATAATGGGAATTAAGTTATTTGATTAAGGGTATTTATGCAATTGTCACAAGTTGCATATATGTGAATAAACCTAAAAAATTCCAGCACATTTTAACCCCATTCCTATTTTCATTTTTGTGTTCTTCTGTTTCTTTACCTCCTGGATGCTATTTGAAGGTTCCATATTACCAATTTTCATTCATTCTACAAATTAAATACCATCTCCTTGCTAGAAATTATTTTCTTTGTCTTTTATACTCAAGAATTCAGCCTATTAAGTCAAGGATAGAGGGATATCAAGAGTTAGGGTTCTTGGTGAATAGTGACCTGAATTTGAAGTGAGTGATTTTTTTATGAAATTAAAGCTTAATTAGTAGAATTCATAATAGATTGAGCATATTTATGGTATTAGGAGGTTTATTTGTACAATATGTTGATAGAATTATTACATGGCTATTGTAGAGGAAGATAATACTAGTAAAGGACAACGGAAATAGGTGGAAGAGAACTAGAACGAGTTTAGAAAAAAGTTTGTGTCTCTAATTTTAATTTCTCGGTTCACTATAAAAATATTGAGTTTTAAGAACAAAAAGCTAAGGACAACTTGCAAATTTAGTCTCCCATTAAAGGTATGCAATATATATAGGGGACTATTGCATTTTTTTTGTCCCTGTTTATTTTTTAAAATTGGGTAGGGGACGACGTTTTGAAAAAAAATCGTTAAAAAATAATATTAAAATTAATGAAGATTTGGGAAACAAATAATAATATGCAGTTACCCTCAGTCCCCTAATTTTTCGTTTAGCCAAAACAAAAAGCGTATCCTTGGCAAGATTCCCCTCAATATCCTCTTCATGCCGCCTCTCCCTCTTCGTTCTCTTCGCAAGCTAAAGACTAAAGGTGATCTCGGTTATCTTGTTTACAATTTGGTTTTAGCTTTTGGTTCCATTCAAAATCGACATACCCAACCTCTTTTTCCTTCTCTAACGAAGCTTATAACTCATGAGATCTTTTTTTCTCTGGCTAATCTAGCTGCAATCGGGAAATTGAAGTTCCTTTTGAAGCCATTGTCCACCTTAACTTACAGTTACTGTATCCGGTCATATTCTTAGCCTCAGGTATCCATATTTCTCTCTTTTTTGGTTCTTTTAAGGGTTTCTCTTTTTTAGTCGATTTGGGGAAAGTCAGGTTTTAATGAAGTGTGGTGTCAAAGTATAGAGATAAATTTAGAATTGAATGGAAATTATCTGAGTTAGTTGATAAACTGATGTAAAGCAATCAAAAAACGTAAAGAAACAGAGGAAGATGGCGAAACAGATAAGAACTTATAGAGGGATAAAAAAGACTTAGTCAATTAATTCAATAAACGTGAGTACAATTCTATTATTAGTAGTTTTTTAAAAGCTATACTTGACTAACAAACTCAACAATTCTTTTAGGTCTCAATTTTCCACATAACGTGATTACACATTCTAATTCATTTATGTACATCATTCATGTTTATGTGAACTCCAATGCACTTATATTGTTTGATAAAATGCCTAAGCAAATGAAAAACAAAAGTTGATAATAATACAGTTCTCTATTTTTACTCATAGCCATCCCATGCAAAATAATTTAGATAAATTTATTTTTCAAGCTTATTTTGTGGAACGTTGGTAGTAAGTATTTGGTTCCCACAAATCTTGTTATGTTACATAATGTATAATATTTGATGAAACTGCTGCAAATATTCCACGGAATGATATATATATATATATATATATATATATATATATATATATATATATATATATATATATATATATATATATATATATATATATATATATATATATATATATATATTTTGCTTCCCTTTCTCAGCTTGGGGATTTGTAAAATTGAAATTGAAGATTCTCAGTAAAGTTGCTTGTATTAAATATTAATATGAAACGAGCGATTTCGATTGGTAGCCATTTCATAGGGATGTTATTCATCTTTTTACTGAATTTGACATCTTAGTTTAATTTCAATATTTCATTGCACCATCATGCCCTGAACCTGGAAACTAAAATTGAAAATTTTAGCATAAGGATTGCTTGAAGATTAATTATATTTGCCAATGAAGAACGTAATCTTATAGTTATAATTTGGAATCACTAGTGATATGATTACTTTGATTTTATTTACATAACCTGTTTGTAGATATTACAGAGGATTATAAATGGATCAAAGATATATAGGCTATTATTCTGTTATTGTGCAATCTCAAATCTTTGGGTAATGTCTCAGAGAGGACTGTTGTGCAAAGTTCGGTTGACCTTGTTAATCGATTCTAGAAAGGTGAATGTTTGCTTTGCATTGAAGTCTATTGGGTGATTATTCCATTGGTATTAGCATTGTGTGTAATTACTTTTATTACACTTCTTGACTCAAATACCTCATTCCATACAAGACGATATTCATACACAGTTTGTCTTCGGAATACTATAATTTTAATAATTAGGACATAGTATATATGAAAGTGATAGGATCAATAAAACTGAAAGAAGGGATTTCTAGTGCCAGAATGCCAGTCAATTTTGTTTTTATTCTTCTGGGTTCTTGGTAAGTTGTGTTAATATATGTTCCTTTTGAAGTAATGTTATAACAATTAATATGAAAATTTATACTTCAATGAATGATCGCATTTTTATATCGCGCTGCATGATATTTGTAGATAAGGTTTTGCACTAAAGCAGTGGTGGCATTTGGCACAACGGTTCCTACCAGGTCAGTTTATTCCTTGAATAATGATAAGATTAGATAAAGATGACTTGTTGACCTGTTTGTTATTACATTTTACATGTCTGACATTGAGGAGGAGACATGAGACTATTTCGTTCTTATTTTATGTACTCCAATATTGTTATTTTCTGCTCGTCTCTGGCTTCAATAGCTATGCATATTTCATGTTCATTTGGTTTCTCAAAAAATTGAGTTTTTGTAAGCATTGAAGATTTTCATGTTCATTTGGTTGCTCATTTATATTTTCAACCGCAACCCCACTCACAGTTGTTGTTACTATGCACAGTTTTATGATCTTTCCAGTACTTGAACCTGAGGGAACTCATGGCTGTAACTCGACATTACCGGTTGTATCCAAAAGGCCATGAAACCAGCACAAATAGTATTGCTTCAATTCATGGGCACAAAGGTTGGAACATAGGTAATGTTTGTACTTTTGTTGTTTCTAATTGAAATTTTGAATGATGAATTTCTTTAATTATTAGAAACTTAATTTGATGTAATTGATACTAGTAATGCCAGTGCATACTATTCTAAATTAAGTGCCTTTATGTTTATTGGTTGAGATTTATGTAGAGAGAATAAATATTACAAGTAAAGTTTCTTGCTATTTCTAATTTTGTTTTATGTATTTGTTAGGAGATGCAATGGAGATATATATTTATGACGTTTAAGAAAAGCTTGCAATCATGTACTTATTTTGTAGGTTGGATATTATGCAATGAGAATTTATAATTGCAATTATAATGCTGATAAATGTTTGAATTAAGAAATATGTGATCATAAGCTCTCTTCAATCCAAATTTTTTATTATATACGGCTCTCATCTATACACTTGTCCTCTAATGTAGGGCACAAAAGAGACAACGATGGTCCTAACTAAGGACATAATCTTCATTTATTCTTGGAATAAACGTCGTCTTCTTTTAATAGGGACGACAATCATCTTCTTTCAATAGGGACAACAGTTGTCGTCGTTTAGTAGGGATGGTAGTCGTCTCTAGTATTGAGACGAAATTTGACCGCATTCTTAGAGACAAAAGTCATCATAAAAAACAGGGACAACATTCTATATTTCGTCTCCTATAGCTTCGGGGATGGCGGAATTGGTAACGACTATAGGGGACGGGAAAATCGTCTCCATAGGTATAGGAGATAACTTTTCATACTTTTGGAGACAAATTTAATTATCCCCAAAAGTCCATTTTTTCAGTGGTTTTTCGGAAAAATTTTCAGATTTATATCCCTGTTTTGTTTTGATTTTTTCTCTTGTTATATAAATCCGATTTGAATGATTCTTGATTCTATTGATATCTATAGAAACTAACGAATATATGTTCAAAGAAACCTTGATGAATTTCGTTCGTTTTCAATGTGAAATTTTCGTTTGAAGTTGAGTTATGAAATCTATTTTCAGAAAATCTCAGCTTTGTACACTGTTTAGTATTTTGGTCATAATTTTGGTTATACAATTTGGATTTCAGTGATTTTGGTGGAATTGGAAAGCTGAGACATGTGGCTAATCATTTTTAGAAGAAATGCCTTCAATTGGATGATGTTTTAATAGTGAAAAATGCAGCGGAAGTCAGGTCACGAAATCTGGAAATTTCTGAAAAATATGAATGTTGATTTTATTGTGTTTTTAATTCAAGTTTGATGCTTTAAAATTTAAGATTTGAATTTCTTAATTATTGAAGTTATGTTGAATTATGTTTGATGGTTTATACTGGAATTTTTAAGATGTTACTTTGATTTATTGCCCTTGTTAAATGAATAGAATACGAGTCAGGGTAGATTGGCGCCTATAAAGGGGGGTACAGTACTGTACAAACAATTGAAGTTTTGGCTTCGGGCTTCGGCCGGTATTATGTGATATGATATAGGAGCTTTGGCTTGCTTTGGCCAGTATTCTGATAAAAATATATTGATATTGAAGCTTCGGCTTTGGGCTTGACCGATATATTGATTTTGAAGCTTCGGCTTCGGGCTTGACTGATACATTGATATTGAAGCTTCGGCTTCAGGCTTGTCTGCTCCTGTATCCATTTTACCGTTATTCATGATTTGTTTACTTAGGGAAATATATGGTTAATGTGTTTTTGAAAAATTGGACATAAATTTGATTGTACTTTGAAAGGTTTGTAATATAAGTTTTGTGTTTTGATTTTATAAAGTTGTTTAATTTTTTTGACTTATGAACATACTTTGTTTCTATTTTAAAGTGTTAAAAAATGTTAAAAATTGTTATATTTCTTTTATGTATACCACTAAGCAAATTGCTTAGCCTGTAGTTGTTTTTCTACACGTAGGTGGAGATTTGAAGATAGCTTGTACCAAAGAGGTATAAGTGGATCAGCTTGAAGAACGTATAAGGAAAGACTCGAGGTGGATTTGTATTTTAATGTAATATTATGGTTTGTAGAATAATGGCATGTACTAGATAGTGTGAGAAATGTAAAGTGGCATTGAGAAATATTTGGAGAATAATTTGGAGTTGGAAACATTATATTTGTATTTGTACATATTAAATCTATAAGTATTGAACTTTATATGGTGGAGTAGAGTTGTTTATTGGATGATTATGGTTATTATGGCACTCCCTATAAATGGGGTGTTACAGATACTTTGAGAAATACTTTATCCCCCACTTCATAAGTAATTTCTTTTCTTTTTAGATCAGCATAAGATTTTTGTCTATCCGATGCCGCCTTCAATCTCTCTTGAATGAGTTTTACCTTCTCCTTTGTCTCCTGAATCAAATCCACTCCCTTAATCTTGTTTTCACTAAGCTCGATCCAATATAATGGAGTTTGACATTTTCTTCCGTACATTACTTCATATGACGCCATTTGTATGCTGACTGATAGTTGTTATTATAAGCAAACTCCATGAGGGACAAATACTTATCCCAACTTCCCTCAAATTCAATGATACAACTTCTCATCATGTCTTCCAACACCTGAATTACTCTTTCAGATTGACCATCTGTTTGAGGATGAAATGAAGTACTGAAATAAAGTTTACTACCTAAGGCTTCTTGCAACTTCTTCCAAAATCTCGAAGTAAATCTTGGATCTCAGTTAGTGATGATTGAAACAGGCACTCTATGTAGCTACAGTATCCCATCTATATATAACTGAGCCAACCTATCAAGTGAATAATCCATCCTAGCTGGAAGAAAGTGGGCAGACTTTGTCAATCTATCTACAACAACCTACACTGCATCATGTTTCTTCTATGTAAGTGGTAAAGACGTCACGAAGTCCATTGTGATTCTTTCCCATTTCCATTATGGAATGGTTATTGGTTGCAATAATCCAGAAGGAACTTGATGTTCAGCTTTCAGCTGTTGACTAGTTAGACATTGAGCAACATAGTTAGTAATGTCTTTCTTCATCCCATTCCACCAATAATGGCTCTTCAAATTTTGGTACATCTTGTTTGCTTCTGGATGCATCGCATAAGGACTACTACGTGCCTCATGTAAGATATTCTTCTTTAATTCTTCATTGTTTGGCTCACATAGTCTATCTTTAAAATATAGACACCCATCTTCTCGAACCATATAGATGTCTATGATACCCACTTGTGTCCTTTCTTGAATGACCTTCAAGTCATCATCTTCATTTTGTGCTTGCTTAACCTGTTGTCCTAGTACAGGTTGAATCTTCAATTCTGCAATTAAGGCTCCATCACTGGTAGGAGCTACCACCACTGGTAGGAGCTAACCCTGTATTCATAGCCCTTAGTGCCATAATTGTCTTTCTACTGAGAGCATCTTCCACTACATTAGCCTTTCCAGGACGGTAATCAATAAGACAATCGTAATCTTTAATGAATTCTATCCACCTTCTTTGTCGTAAATTCAACTCCTTCTGTGTTGGCAAATATTTCAAGCTTTTAGGATTTGTATAAATATAACATTTTTCTCCATAAAGATAGTGTCGCTAAATTTTCAAGGCAAAGACTATTGCAGCCATTTCCAAATCATGAGTAGGATAATTCCTTTCATGATTCTTCAATTGCTTGGATGCATAGGCAATCACTTTCCCTTCTTGCATCAAAACACACCCAGACCACTATACGAAGTATCACTATAGATTACACAGTCTTTTCCAGGCTCTGGTTGGGTAGGGATGGGTGCTTTTGTCAACATCGCCTTCAACTTCTTAAAACTTTCTTCGCACTTGTCATTCCACTCAAATTTTGAATTTTTTGAAGTAGTTTTGTCAGTGGGGAAGCAATGACTGAAAATCCCTTCACAAATCTTCTATGATACCCTACTAAGCCAAGGAAACTTCTGACTTCTATAGGTTTCTTTGGTGGTTTCCACTCTATAACTGGTTCTATCTTTTTAGGGTGAGGGTTAGGGTGATACCCTGCTAAGCCAAGGAAACTTCTGACTTCTATAGGGTTCTTTGGTGGTTTCCACTCTACAACTGGTTCTATCTTTTTAGGATCCACTTTAATTCCTTCTACAGAAACAATATGGCCTAAAAAAGAAACTTCTTCAAGCCAAAATTCGCATTTGCTAAGTTTGGCATATAATTTATTTTCCCTCAAATTTTGGAAGACTATCCGCAAATGTTGATCATGCTCTTCCCGTGACTTAGAATACACCAAAATGTCATCAATGAAAACCACTACAAACCTGTCTAAATATAAGTAAAAGACACAGTTCATAAGGTCTAAAAATGTTGTTGGTGCATTAGTAAGACCAAATGGCATCACCAAAAATTCATAGTGCCCATATCTAGTTTAGAAAGCCGTCTTTGCAATATCATCATCTTTCACTCTCATCTGATAGTAACCCGATCTCAAATCAATCTTGGAGAAGTATTTGGCACCCTTGAGTTGATCAAATAAGTCTTCAATCCTTGGCAATGGATACTTGTTCTTCACTATCAATTTATTCAACTCCCGGTAATCAATACATAATCGGAGTGACCCATCTTGCTTCTTAACAAATAACACTAGTGCATCCCACGGGGATATAATTGGGCATATTGTGAGCGGACAACGTTTTATGCTGCGGCAGCGTGGCCGGAGCTCAGTCGGGCCAGCCCGTTTGAGTGACGGGGGATGAGTGTGATATATTTGAATAATGATTTTGCATATTTTAATGCTTAAAAGATACGAGATCAAAATCCCATACTTAAAATAGAGTTGCCACCCAATTCAACTCAACCGGGAAATTTTTGGTACGATTTTCCCATCGAGTGGTTGGACCATACCTTAAGTAGAGATTCCGAGTTTGGATGATGTTATCTACTTTTCATTAGGCCAAGTTAAGATACTTCATTTTTTCTTGATAGGTTTAATCCACCCTATTTATTTGTATTTTCAGTTATTTTGTTATTTTCGTGTTTATCAAGCAATTGAAGCAATGAATAAGATATTTACAGCCATAAAAAAGTGCGGAAAATAAAATTATTACAAGGTTTTCAAGTCCTATACATTTTTCCTATGTGATAAATAAAGTACCTGAATATCCAATATACGTCCGCCTGCAGAAGATTGTTAGCACTTACAGTATTATAAAGCCCGGTCGGAGGGCTAAAGTGGGAGTTGAGCGGTGTTTTTCGAGAAAACTCCAATTTTAATTTTTAGGCTCAATCATTATTTTAACCGCATTATAAATGAAAAATAAAACTGCTGTCCAAAAAGTTATATCGCTGATGGTATAACTGATGCCACTGACGACATGACTGATGTCGCTGGCAACATCAATTACGTCACCGGCGGTATCAGCTTATGGACAGCAGTGGTGGCAGTAAGACTGACCGAAAACCCAAAAATGAATATAAATTGACAAAAAATTAACACAAGTCAGTAGTATTAATGCCCAAGAGCTATGAGACTCAGGATTTTTACCTCAAGGTCATGAATCCACCTCTTCGTGAACCGAAGAAAACACCTTCGGGGAGCTTGTTACGATGATTTAACGATAAATTTAAGTGTTTTTTGGTTTCTAAATCTAACTAAGCTGATTTTAACTTAAAGACTTATTGATTTCAACTCACAATCAGAGAATTCAAAGAAGAAAAACCAGGAGAAAATGGATCGGAATCCTTTTTTTTTCTATTTTGTCTAATTCTTATCTCACTAGAATCTACTCTCACCTTAAAATCTAAACATTCAATCCTCTCCCCTAAAATGCAGCTCAAGGTGTGCTTTTATAGGTGAAATGGGGTGCTTTTTGGGGCCTTTTTAAATAATTTCGCCAAAAGTGGCCGAAAGGCTGTCTGTGAAGGTGATGCCGCCGGCGGTATGGACGATGTCGCCAGCGGCATGGTGATGCCGCCGGTGCCATGGATGATGCCTCTGGCGGCATCAGCCTTCAACATACCGACAGCTAATGGGTCAAAAAGCCAAAAAAGTCGAGAAAAGTGGTTTAATAGTGGGTAAAAAGGCATCTTTTTGACTTTTAACAATATTTTATAGGGTATTTATTAATGGGGTGCCAATCATCGGTTCAAGATCCCATCGGACGCGTTATCGGCCACGCCGAACTATATAAAAATTCGCGAGGAATATTATTTTGGTAATAAAAATTCCAAGGAGAATTAAAATTGGGTACATGTAATCATCGCCTTGTGAGAGGGACTGTAAAATCCCGTGCTCACAGGCTGCCCCTCGGGGGATCACTGCTGCCATAGGTTAGTATGATCACATGAAAGAGCGAGGGATAGGAATGATACCTGATGGGTGACCGGTTCATCCCTTGGTCGGACTTACGCTTTGTGGATTGGTTGCCCCTTGGTCGGAGTTACGCTTTGTAGATTGGTTGGTTGCCTCTTGGTCAGACTTACGCTTTGTGGAGAATGTACCTTGGTCGGACTTAAACTTTATAGAGATTGCCCCTTGGTCGGGTTTGTGCTTTGTGGAGAGATTGTCCCTTGGTCGGACTCGTGCTTCGTGGAGAGATTGTCCCTTGGTCAGACTTGTGCTTTGAGGAAATTGTCCCTTGGTCAGACTTGAGCTTTGTAGAGATTGTCCCTTAGTCGGACTTGAGCTTTGTAAAGATTGTCCCTTGGTAGAACTTGAGCTTTGTAGAGATTGCCCCTTGGTTGAGTTTCTTGTTTTGTGGAGACTGGTTGCCACTTGGTCGGACTTGCGCTTTATGGAAATTATCCCTTGGTCGGACTTGAGCTTTGTGGAAATTATCCCTTGGTCGGACTTGAGCTTTGTGGAGATTGTCCCTTGGTCAGGTTTGTGCTTTGTGGAGAGATTGTCCCTTGGTCGGACTCGTGCTTTGTGGAGAGATTATCCTTTGGCCGGGCTTGTGTAAAAATCTGATTTGGAGGAGCGATGTCGCCGGCGGCATGATTAATATCGCTGGCGGCATGAATTGATACCGCCGACGGTATGAGTGCCACGTGGCAGATTTGACTGGTCAGATAATTTCAAAATTTGAACTAAAAGAGGCGATGTCGCCGGTGACTTGAGTGATATCGCTGGCGATATGGATTGATGCCGCCGGCGGTATGAAGAGACAGTTTCAGATAAATTAAATCTCCTCAAATTTCGCACGGCAGTTTAAAAGGGAATGGAACTTCCCTTCTTCCTCACTATTTGGAAGCCGCATCCCCCTCTCTTCTTCTTCTCCAAAACTTTTTGATTTCTTCCTTTGTTTTTGAAATCATGAAGAGAATCACCAAGGCTTTCAGGGGCAAATCCAAGGCTGGGGAGAGCCTGCCCGATTCTTCCATTGAGGGATTGAAAATCCTCTCCGTTCCTACTGTATATGGCCTGAAGGAGACAGCAAAAATGTATGGCTATGGCATTAACTCTCCTATCACCAATCTGACTCCGGAGAAGGAGAAACACCTCTATTATGTCCAGGTAATCTCACGAAAACCCGAATCTCTTCTTTTTGGTTCAATTTGATTTGGCTTTAGATTTAAAATCATGCCATGATAGGGGTTTAAATATGAAATAGATTAGTCATATTGCATGCTTTAGGATCGATTCTTACCATTTTTGGGCTTATTGTTCGATTGATTGCGATTTTTGTGATTTTGGCACGATGGGTGCTATTTTGGGAGAAAACTGGTTCTGCCCGCATGTAGTGATGTCACCGGCGACATGAATGATGTCACAGGCATCATCAGTCCTTATAAAAGGGGTCATGAGAGTCTGATGTTGCTTCTGTTTAAGGTGATGTCACTGACGGTATGAACCATGCCACTGGCGATATGGGTTGATGCCGCCGGCGACATAGCTTTCAACAGCGGCGACATCAGCAGCTTTTCTGATAAAAAATAAGCAGGACTAATCCATTTTGTTTTTAGTTTTGCAGCCATATGAATTGACTTACACAGGGGGAATGGGCACCATTGGTGAATGGTGGCACCATATCTCAAGAATGACCCCGAGCTCGCGCTTGCAATTAACGAGACAGGGTTTAGGGATTTGGCGCGGATAATGCCTGTATTGATGCCTAAGCTTTCTCATTCTACAGTAACGACCCTGATTGAAAGGTGGTCCGAGACGACCCATACCTTCCATTTCTCCTTTGGGGAAGCTACAATTACCCCTTCTGATGTAGTAGCCATGACCAGCCTCCCTTGGACGAATGAGGTCATACATTTTGATGCTTACATGGACAAGTACCATGTTGAGAGGCCCGTATTGTGGCAGGTAAAGGAGTTATTCGGTCTGTAGCCCATTTCTGGGCGGCTATCCTATGGTGAGTCGCACCATCACTGGACCCGGGTGAACGTAGTGCTTGAGGAGGAGAGGGAGGCTTGTGTCCGTTCTTTCGTGATTTCTCTACTCACTATACTGTTCTTCCCAATCTCGGGGAGTAAGATCAACTACGTACTTATAACTGTAGTGGAAGATGTACCGGGAATCAGGAGGAAGAATTGGTCGAGGGCCATCTTGGCCTAGTTGTACCACAGGTTGGACGTGGGAGCCCGGAATAAGGAGAAATCCCTTCGCCTTTGCCACCTGCTACTCCAGGTATAACTTTTTGAAAGTATTTCTCTTGATAGCATGTGTTCTCATTTATTGCATGACTTTTTTTGAATTGATCGGTCGTTGTTTGTGCAGGCTTGGGCCTTCGAGCATCAGATCCTCCTACCGGTGGAGTTTAAGAAGGTTGTTCCGCCGGGCTCTCATTTCCTCGCTCGCTGGTGCGGGAGCATTGGTGGGAAGGCCAAGTACCCTATGAAGTATAGGGAGGTCCTAAGGAGCATGCGGTTGAGCTCGGTATGTAATTTTTTTTGATTTGGTCTATGTTTTTACACTTAGATAAAAAAAATTGCCTATAGACTCATATTGGTTGTTTTAATGTAGCTCGTCTTGGATCTGTTCGATGGGGTAGAGAACTTGGCCGAGGTTGCAAGGGTCCGGAGGGAGGTGGATGACCGTTGTTTGTGATCCAGTGCCCTCTGTCCCAGTAATGGTATCTAGGCGAGCGAATCCGGGGTTGGAGGTCCGTCCTGGTGGCTGCTAGACCGGTGCCTGCCAATCCTCCTAGGGGCTTATGGTGGCCCCATTTGGTGATCTCTTCCAAGGCTGTTATAGCCGATTATATTAAAGGGAACGACTGAGTGATCCCTAGTGTTCTTGGCCTCTATGAGTAGCTTCTGCAATGTCTACTCCCTGTGTATCCTCGCATCCATGGAAATGATACGATCGAGTATCACAATGAGCAATGGTTGGAGGATGAAAAGAGGCACCTCAAAGGCATTGTGGATGTTGATAAATCACAGACAGTCTCAACATAAGGACGGAGGGATTCTTCTTTAACTTCCCAATCTCCAGTGACCTGACGAACAACTAGAGCTAAATCTCCGATAACAGATATATGACGGGCCTGAACTTGAAGAAGAGCCTCGAGGCCGAACAGGCAAGCTTTGTATTCAGCGCTGTTATTGGTGACGTCAAATTCTAAATGCTTGGACAACAGGATTATCTCATTATCTGGTTTGACGATGATGACCCCGAGACCTGCTCCCCGACGGTTCACAGCGCCGTCAAAGTACATTGTCCAATTGTCATCAAGGGTTGTAATAAAGGCGAGCTGTTCATCAGGGAACTCTAAATTTTCCTTATAGTCGGAGCTGAGGGGTTGATTAGCCAGGAATTCAGCTATAGCCCACCCCTTAATGACCTTTCGGGTTACATATTCAATGTCAAACTCAAATAGGAGAAGTAGCCATCGAGACAATTTACCGGCTAAAGTAGGGGATTGACAAAGAAACTTCATTGGATCGATTTTGGCTACAGCTTGGATGCAATAGGATTGGAAATAATGTCGCAACTTCTTAGTGAGCCAAACCATGGTAGCACAGGTCTTATCTATAATCGAATACCGGGTTTCATAATCTAACAGCTTCTTACTCAGGTAGTAGATGGCATGTTCGCGCTTGTCATCATGTTCTTGGACAAGCATGGCTCTGACGGACGTTTCTTCAATGGCCAAATAAAGGATGAGTGGTTTCCCTGGGATGGGGGGTCTCAAGATGGGTGGATCAATAAGGTACGCCTCGATTCTATCAAATGCTACTTGGCAGTGATCGTTCCATACCACGGGTTGCTGTTTCTTTAATAGTTTAAAGATGGGTTCACAGACCGTAGTGAGGCGAGCAATGAATCGACTAACATACTGCAAGGACCCTAAAAATGATCGGACCTCCTTCTCTGTCTTAGGGGGAGGCCTGTCCCTGATGGCTTTGGCTTTTCTGGATCTATTTCAATCCCTTTCTGGCTAACCACGTGCCCTAATAGCTTGCCGGAGGTAACTCAAATACTCATTTCTTTGAATTTAGACAAAGATTATACTTTTCAATGTGAGTCATGAACTTGTCAAGAACAGCAAGGTGTTCCTCTCGAGTGGTGGATTTCACAATCATGTCGTCCACATACACTTCCACTTCTTTATGGATCATGTCGTGTAGGAGGGCGGTTACAGCTCGCTGATAAGTGGCCCCGACATTTTTCAACCTGAATGGCATTACCTTGTAGCAATACACCCCCCACTCAGTGATGAATGCTGTTTTGACTTTGTCAGTAATATTAACCAGAATCTGATTGTACCCTGAGAACCCATCCATGAACGAATACATAGCTGCCTTGGCGGTGCTATCAATTAGGACATCGATGTGCGGGAGAGGGAAGTCATCCTTCGACGAGGCTTTATTGAGGTCTCAGAAGTCCACGTAGACTCGAACCCTACCATCCTTCTTTAGTACCGGGACGATGTTGCACAACCAAGTCGGGTATTCTACTACTTCTATGAATTGAGCTTCGATCAACCTCGAAACGTCTGTCTTAACTTGTTCGGCCCATTCAGGTCTCAACCGGCGGAGCTTCTATTTGACAGGTCAGAATTTAGGATCAGTTGGGATCCTGTGTTCGACAATTTATCGGTCAACCCCAGGCATGTCTTTGTACGACCAGGCGAAAGCGTTAACATGATTTTTAAGTACTTTTATGATCTCACTTCTTTCCTCGGGAGTTGAATGTTTGGAAATGGTTATCATTTTAGGATTGTCATCCGTACTTAGGTCTATTTCACTTAATAGCATATCACTAATGCCAAAAACATTATGCATATTGTTATGTGAATGCATGGACCCATCAGGAAAGACATCAAACAAGTAAGCAGAATGGGAGCTATTCATTGCGTAAAAAGCCTCATAAGCAGCATTGTTTGCATCAAAAACATTAGAAATATTAAAAATTACGTTGTCCATATCCTCCTCCATAGGCAAAGGGGCTTCAGTGGCAGCGTTGATGGGAGAGGTGTTCTCTGTGTCATCTGTCAGGGTGGTGCTTAGGTTATGCTCCAAAGTGAGCGATGACTCTTCAGATAGGTCGACCTTTTCGGTTAGAGCCCTGGCGAGCTTTTCTACTATGGCCATCATGGCATCTTCTTCCCTGTTACCCTTCTAGCCTTTCTTCATCAGTAGTGCCATAGCTTTTCTACTATGGCCATCATGGCATCCTCAATTTTCGGATCTATAGGCTCATCCTCAGGATACATCTTGTCTTTCCCCTTAGCCTTATTAGAAATCACATTAACAGGCACATCAGGCTCAGTAGGCATGGGTTTAGTGAAAATTATCATGTGACCAGCCTCACAGTTATAGACATCTTTAAAGACCTCAAAGCTGGGCCACATTCTTCCACCACGCTCGATTAGTTCGGGCTCCCCTTTATAAGGCCTCTTACCTTGGATTTCACAAGCGGCGACCATGCGGCAATAGCCATAAGGGATGCGGCGATAGGTTTTTCTAGGCTTATATCCCAGTCCAGCTCCATGGATGAGGATTTTTGGTTCCAATGCCTCAATAATTCCCTATTCGTGTATTCCTCCACCTCTGCCAGGCCTGTAACCAGACTTCTTCATTAGTTTGCCCATACCCGCATGGAGGTAGCTGTGCCAAAGGGGAGGAGGTTTTTGAGCTTTACTAATCATGGCAATCTGGCGGCCCTTTTCTAGATTAGCTTCGGCTTCCATAACGGCCATGACAGGATCCGCCTCTATAGTCACCATTCTGCCATCGTGGATTAGCTTGATTTTTTAGTATATTGTGGAGGGAACTGCGCCTAAAGCATGGACCTATGGTCAGCCAAGCAACAGAGAATAGGTAACAGGAATGTCAAGGACGGTGAAACGTACGTTACTTGTGACACCTTCGATAGTGACTCCTGCCTCAAAAGTCCCAATTACACTGCACTTTGAATCTTCATAAGCTCTAATAATTGTGCTGGACCTTTCAAGCATGTCCTCTGATAGTCCCAGATGAGGAAGGATTTTTAGAGGGCATAGGTTTAGAGTAGAGCCATCATCCACCATGATGCACGGGATGACCTTATCAAGAATTTGGATTTGAATGAATAAGGCTCTATTGTGATCACTTCCCTCGAGTGTAAGATCAAGACTGTCAAACATGATCTGAGGTCCTTTTCTCGAGGGTATGCCTTCTCCTATCGTGGCGCACATCTCAACGACTGAGGTGGTTGGATTAGCTTCTAGATCTAGTAGCCGCTTGATCAAACCCTTACGATGCCTTTCAGAGTCGATTACCAGTTGCTAGATGTTGTATCAGGCATGGGTGTTTTTCATCTGGGTAATAAGGGGGTCAACCTCAAGACTGGTAGGGACAGGTGGAGGTGGAGAAAGGGGTCTTGCAGTAGTTCCAACTCTACCAGGAATCAGGCCTTTATTTAGACGAAGGTATCGGTCTTTCGGCTGATATATGCAACCACTCCGGGTAATATTGAGGACATTATCGAGCAAGATGCTCTTGGTGGCTCGTGTCTCATATAGGTATTGTTGCTCTTCGAAGTTCGAATTCGGGTCTTGTAGTTCATATTTATCCACACTAAAAAGGTCATGGTGGTCAACCTTGAATAAGTTGGTACTTATGGGCTTGGATTCCCGAGCCATCTCCCCATCCTCATCAGAATAGTTCTCCTTTAAAACAAAAGAATCTACGCTGAATAGTGCTTTCCCCTCAGCTTTCTTTCTCTTTGCCACAAATGGTTTAGGCCTACAATTCTCTTGCTTTGGTTGGCTTGGATTAATTTCCATTCCTTGAATGGAGTTGACTCCTAGGTTGGCCTGATTGATAAGGTCAAAACTGAGCAAGATGGTAGACCAGAACCGATGACCAGGATAGAGTTACTACTGCTCGGCCCCCGAGCAAGGAGATCAAAGACTGTGGCTTCGGGTAAACCAGATTGGACCACTCCGACCTTACTTCTGAAGTTTGGTAAGGGTTATTCATGGCGCTCGGGGCTTTATCTAGTTCAGCAATCTTCACCTCGCTAACCAACCACTGAATAGCTGTGAGTAGGGCCTTACAATTGTTGGTTTGGTGTCCTACTTAAATGTGATAATTATAAAAGTTATTCTTATCTTCAGGTCTGGGTGGCTTGTATTCCTGAAGGGACTGTATAAAACCTGCTTCCCTCAAGCGTTGGAAAATGAACCGCAGGGGCAATTTATAGGGGTTGGTCAAAACAAAAGGGGGGCAAGGAGGTTGGATTGTGGCAATCGTTGATGGAGCCGGATTGGTTGTAAGTGGCGTAGCGGGGGTGTGAGAAGTGGCTTGTATTATAGCAGGTGTTTTTGGCTTATCCGGTGCTAGGGCTGAGGGTTGAGCTTCGGTCTTTCTGAAGCATGGTTTCCCCACTCTCTCTGCCTTTTCACGTTCTGTCTCGCGCTCAATTTTCTCAGCTTTCTCAAACATAGCCTTGTAAGAAAGAAAGGAATCTGTAGCCATTTCCTTGCGGAATAGGGGGAAAGGCCCTTCGAGGAGTTTGACAATCATTTCCTCAAGGCTAAGCTTGGACTTCATCCAGACCTGAGTTGACATCCACCTATTGAAGTACTGCTTAAAGGTTTCATTAGGCATTTGACGGACCCTCTCAAGATGTTGAAGGGTCATCTCTATCATAGTATTGAAACCATAATGAACTTTTAATGCCTCAGATAAGAGAGTCTAGTCGGCGACAATATGCTGCGGTAAAGTGTGATACCACTCGAGTGCTGGTCACCGATGGGAACAAGGAAACATCTCAGCCAGCACCTTATCACTCAGCTTTTTTACGTGCATCACTCTTTCGTACATTATGATGTGAGAGGCAGGTGCTCCTGAGCCATCATAATGAGCTATGATTGGTATGGTAAAATTATCGGGGACCTAATCCCCGTCCCTCTCAGGTTTTTTATTAATGATGAGGCGGTTGATGTAAGCTTGGATCTCTGGTGTCATGCCTGGAGGTTGCATGACCTGGTCGCTGACCGGTTCGTGAGAGATGGTTGGGCCTTCAGGTGTCGCACTCGGAGAATGTGCGACCCGATTGTTGACGGTTTGAGAAGCTATCATTTGTCGAATAAAAGCGGCTACCTCAGGTGTCACGCCCGAAGGTTGCGTGACCTGATCGTTAAATATTGGAGGCGGTGTAGGGCGAATAGTCAGATGGTTGGCAAATGGATTTTAGGGGTAGGTGGTGCCTTTAGGAGTTATGATAAACTATAGAGGCGCGAAGGAGGGTAGTGGCCGAGATACTGGGCTTTGGTGATTGAATGTTAGAGGAGTGGGGCTTTGGACCAAGGGTCTCGAGTTGAAAGGCACAACTGGTGGAGTGGTTGAAGTCGACAATAGAGCTGAAGTCTGCCCAAACTAGAATGGACTGGTCAAGGGTTGGGTTGATTAAAACACAGGTACGATGGGTCTCACCTCTACTAAGCTGGTCAATATTTGTGTTGAACTGTTTGGGGCCTGGTTGTCAGATGCCGATACTCGATCGGAATTCCTATCTTCCAGAGCTCGCTTAACTATTGCTTGAACCGTAGTTTGGATAGAGGCTTGGAAAGCATCTGAGTTTAAGAATTGCATCATAGCACTGGTAAAGTCAAAACTTGGGGGTGGTTGGGATCCTGTTCCTAAACTGGAAGTGGGACCAAAGGGCTCTTCTAGAGGAGGGTTCCCTTCATTTCTTGGGAAAGACATGGTTGGTCGAGAGGGACTTTGGCTCAACTGAACTTGTTCTGAATCTGATTCCTTGCTGGAATTGGTGTAGGGAATTCCTTTGACTTTTATGGTGGCCACTGGGGTCAGAGGATGATGTATAAGGCGATGCTCTATCCTTTTCCAAGCCGGGATACGATGGTCAGTGCGCCTCCTCCTAGCTGAATGGTAAGCAGCGGATCAGACCATGAATGGATTGGTGAATGGTATGCATGCTATGCATGCCTTTTGTGCCTTGGGAATGATGTGTAATGCGCATGGCTGCACATAGATGTGGTTAGAGATGACTTGATGGCTTATCCCTCCAACAAACATGAGATGTCTGTACTTCACGTCATACATAGCGATATATGGTGATGCAACGGAGGTATGAGAGAAGTCCTACATATGTTGCTAAACCTCTTCCACGGGTGGAAGTGGTAAGGGTAAGCGGATTCATTGTCGGCTCTTAGAGTCGACGCATGGGGGTGCATGATTATAAAGCACATGGCACACGAATCATCCCTCTTCCAACCTTATGACTCCCGCGTAACGCCTCTTTGGAAGGATGAAGTTTGGCCTCTTCACCGGTAATGGCAAAAGAAGCGCGTCCTAATTGTATTATTTGTTTTGGTTAATCCTAAGGGAAATGATGTGCTAAGGCTTTTTCTAGCGCGGCTTTGGTATAGGGTTGTTGATGTAGAAGGTTCTCGTTTACCTTCATTCCACGTTACTCAACCACTACCTTAATAGGTGCGATCATAGGAGTTTACGTGTTGGTTAAAATGAATGATCCACCCACTAGGCAACCTCAATTCCAACAGGGCATGAGTGATACTTTGCGAGCTTCTCGGATGAAATAGGGCACCTATGATTACCGAACTATCTACACGCGTGAGGATAAAACATTATAAGAAAAGAATGAAGTTTTAATTTGGCCAATGATTTCAATACATCATCAAAATCTTTTAAACTATAAAAGAAGGTTCAAGTTTAAAGAAAATCCCCAGCAGAGTCGCCACTGTGAGCGGATGACGTTTCGCGCGGCGGCAGCGTGGCCAGAGCCCTGTCGGGCTGGCCCATTTGAGTGACGGGGGATGAGTGTGATATATTTGAAAAATGATTTTGTATATTTTAATGCTTAAAAGATACGAGATCAAAATCCCGTACTTAGAATAGAGTCGCCACCCGATTCAGCTTAACCGGGAAATTTTTGGTACGATTTTCCCACCGGGTGGTTGGACCATACCTTAAGTAGAGATTCCGAGTTCAGATGATGTTATCTACTTTTCATTAGGCCAAATTAAGATACTTCATTTTTTCTTGATCGGTTTAATCCACCCTATTTATTTGTATTTTCAGTTATTTTTATTGTTTTCGTGTTTATCGAGCAATTAAAGCAATGAATAAGATATTTACAGCCATAAAAAAAGTTACGGAAAATAAAATTATTACAAGGTTTTCAAGTCCTATACATTTTTTTCTATGCGATAAATAAAGTACCCAAATATCCAATATACGTCCGCCTGCAGAAGATTGTTAGCACTTAGAGTATTATAAAGCCCGGTCGGATGGCTAAAATGGGAGTTGAGCGGTGTTTTTTGAGAAAACTTCAATTTTAAGTAATTTTTAGGCTCAATCATTATTTTAACCATATTATAAATGAAAAATAAAATTACTGTCCGGAAAGTCATATCGCCGTCGGCATAACTGATGCTGCCGACGACATAACTGATGTCGCTGGCGACATAGATGATGCCACCGGCGACATCAATTACGTCGCCGGCGGTATCAGCTTATGGGCTATAGTGGTGGCATTAAGACTGACCGAAAACCCAAAAATGAATATAAATTGACAAAAAATTAACACAAGTCAGTAGTATTAATGCCCAAGAGCTATGAGACTCAGGATTTTTACCTCGAGGTTGTGAATCCACCTCTTCGAGAACCAAAGAAAACACCTCCAGGGAGCTTGTTATGATGATTTAACGATAAATTTAAATGTTTTTTGGTTTCTAAATCTAACTAAGCTGATTTTAACTTAAAGACTTATTGATTTCAACTCACAATAAGAGAATTCAAAGAAGAAAAACCAGGAAAAAATGGATTGGAATCTTTTTTTTTTCTATTTTATATAATTCTTATCTCACTAGAATCTACTCTCACCTTAAAATCTTAACATTTAATCCTCTCCCCTAAAATGTAGCTCAAGGTGTGCTTTTGTAGGTGAAATGGGGTGCTTTTTGGGGCATTTTTTAATAATTCCGCCGAAAGTGGCCGAAAGGCTATCTGTGAAGGGAACCATTTTGGGTCATGCCGCCAGTGACATGGTGATGCCGCCGGCGGTGTGGATGATGCCTCTGGCTGCATCAGCCTTTAGCATACAGATAGCTAATGGGTTAAAAAGCCAAAAAAAGTCAGGAAAAGTGGTTTAATAGTGGGTAAAAAGGCATCTTTTTTACTTTTAACAATATTTTAAAGGGTATTTATTATTTGGGTGCCAATCATCGGTTCAAGCTCCCATCGGATGCGTTATCAGCCACGCCAAACTGTATAAAAATGCGCGAGGAATATTATTTTGGTAATAAAAATTCGAAGGAGAATTAAAATCGGGTACACGTGATCATCGTCTCGCGAGAGGGACTGCAAAATCCCGTGCTCACATATATGAATCCTTTGTCTAAAAATTCTTGCAACTGGATCTTCAACTCTTTCAGTTCAGCATGCGCCATTCTGTATGGTGCTTTAGATACTGGTGCGGTACCTAGCAACACATCAATTGCGAATTCTACCTCTCTTTTTGGTGGTAAGCCCGGTAGTTCTTCTAGAAATACATCAGGAAAGTCACATACCATAGGAGTATTCTGTAATTCTAACTCACCTTTCTTCGATTCTAGAGCAAAGATTTGGTAGGCCTGACATTCCTTCCCAACCAGCCTTTTAGTCTTCATAAAAAAATTATGTTACAGAGATAATCTGATCTTTCCCCCATGAAAACTATTTCTTCTCCATCAAAAACCTGAAGTGACATTCTTCTATTTTTGCAATCCACCATAGCTCGATGTTCCAATAACCAATCCATTCCCAAGATAACATTGTAATCTCAAAAAGGTAACTCAATTAAATTTGCATGGAAAAGTTGATGTTGAATCATAATAGGGCAATTCATATACACTTTATCTACTATCACACTGTGTCCTAAAGGATTAGTCACTTCAATATTTTCTCCTGATTCTTCTACATGCAACCCTTTCTCTTATGCTAATGCAGTACATATATATGAATGAAATAAACTGAGATCTATCAAAGCATAAACATCATGATTAAAGAATAAAAATTTACCGACAATAACTTCAGTAGATTCTCGAGTATCAGGCCCTCGGATTGCATAATTTCACACCATTCCTCCCGATCTACCGCACTACGGTGCTTGTTGAGCCATATCATGTCCACTTGCCTCCCTAGCATTTCCTCTTCCCCTTCCTCTTCCATCTTGCATTGTAGGAGTAGGAACTACGGCAGGTGCAGATGTACTCATTTTTCTTTAAGGATAATTTGCAATCAAATGTTCCCTCTAGCCACATTTAAAGCAGACTCTACCTTTTCTCCAACATTCCCCTGTATGTATCCTTCTACAATTAGAACATTGTGGAATATTTCCTCTGCCTCGACCTGAAAGTACACTAGCTGCTGACCCTGTACTTATGGTTTGTCTCGGTGAAAACCCTCTAAAATGAGATTATATTTGTTCTAATGTTCCCTTCTGTTTCTTACTTGGAGATTCTATATTAGCTGGACCCTATGACCACTTTTGAAATCCAGATCTTTTGGCAATTCTTTGTTTCCTATCTGAATTGATCTTCTCAATGCTCGTAGCACCATCAACCAAGTCATTGAACACCCTAATCTTTTGTGCAAGTAAATGCAATCTAATTTCATCATTCAGCCCTTCCTCGAATCTCTTACATCACTTTACTTCACTATCAATGATATCACGAGCATACCTCTTGAGTTTGAGAAACTTAATTTCATATTCTAATACAGTCATTCATCCCTGTCTCAAAGATAAGAACAATTTCCTCTGCTCATCTTTGAATCGTTCGCTAACATATTTCTTGTCAAATTGTTCCAAGAAAAGACCCCAAGTGATTTCTCCGAGGAGCCTTTCTCTCACAATATTGTCCCACCATCTCCTTGCTTGTTCTTTGAGTAAACCATGCACACAGTCTAATCTCTCTTCATCTATAAAATATACCCCAGTCATACCCCATTTAGTATGATCAAGCCAATCTTCTGCAAATGTAGGATTCACTATGTCCCCTTCAAAGTCATCAACGGAAAGCTTCTTGATTCTTTCAAGAGGAGTTCTCTTCTCTCCTCTTTCAATGTGAGGTACTACAGGAACTTGAGGGATTGGTATGTTTCACAGTACTAGTGTGATTACTTCAGTTGTCATATGCTAAAGTAAAGCAACTTGTGGTTGAGTAGGTTGGTCGGGAAAACCATGAACTGGTGGAGGTGCATGTCTACGTTCATCCCCTTGTCTAGTATGGACTGTACTCTCAGCATCCTCTTCCTCATTCTGGTTGTGACTACGACTAGCCATTACTTATTCCTGAAAATTGGACCAAAGTGGATCAAATAACTAACATATCACATTATGTCCTAAATGGCATGTACATACTAGTCCTAGAATCGCCTAAACCTTGCTCTTATACCAATAAATGTAACACCCCCTTTATAGGGAGTGCTACAGTAACTATAATCACCCAATAAACAACTTTACTCCACTATATAAAGTTCAAGGCTTATATTATAAACCTTTCAAAGTGCAATCAAATTTATATGCATTTTTTCCAAATACATTATCCATATATTGCCCAAAGTAAACAAGTCATGAATAACGGTAAAATGGATACGGGAGCGGACAAGCCCGAATCCGAAGCTTCAATATCAATGTCTCGGTCAAGCCTGAAGCCGAAGCTTCAAAATCAATATATTGGTCAAGCCTAAATCCAAAACTTCAATATCAATATATTTTTATCAGAATATCGGCCGAAGCCCGAAGCTGAAGCTCCTATATCATATCATATAATACCGGCCGAAGCTCGAAGCCAAAGCTTCAATTGTTTGTACAGTACTGTACCCCCCTTTATTGGCGCCAATCTACCCTGACCCATATTGTACTCGTTTAAAAATCCCCGTATAAACCATCAAACATAATTCAACATAACTTCAATAATTAAGAAATTCAAATCCTAAATTTTAAAGCGTCAAACTTCAATTAAAAACAATAAAATCAACATTCATATTTTCCAGAAATTTTCCATATTTCAGGACCTGACTTCCCCTGCATTTTTCACTATTAAAACATCATCTAATCAAAGAACTTTCTTCTAAACTTAATTAGCCACATGTCTCTACTTTCTAAATCCACCAAAATCATAGAAATTTAAATTATATAACCAAAGTTATGATCAGAATACTAAACAGTGTACAAAGCTAAGATTTTCCAAAAACAGATTTCGTGACTCAACTTCAAACAAAAATTTCACATTGAAAACGAACGAAATTCACCAAGGTTTCCTCTGAACATATATTCCTTCATTTCTGTAGATATCAATAGAATGAAGAATCATTCAAATTGGATTTATATAACAAGAAAAAACATTAAAACAAAACACGGATACAAATCTGGAAACTTTCAGAAAAATCGAGAAATTTGAATTAGAGACACAAACCTTTTTCTAAACTCGTTCTAGTTATCTTCTACCTCTTTTGCCATCGATTTGCTTGCACTAGCTTCTTCTACAATAGCCATATATAATTCTATCAAGATATTGTATAAATAAACTTCCTAATACTATAAATATGCTTAATCTACCATGAATTCTACTAATTAAGCTTTAATTTCATAAAAAATCACTCACCTCAAATTCGGGTTACTATTTGTCCAAACCTTAAAAACTTAAACCCTTTTCTTTTAGTCTTTATTCACCGAAATTGATGATGATAGAGGGCTTAAGGATTGATTTCTAACAAGAATTTGAAGTTAAATCAAAGAAAACGGAAGCTTTTAGATTAGAGAAATTTTGATATGGTAGAGATGAATGAGTAGGAGAAGAAGAAGAAGAAGCTGGATATATGATTTTATTTTTTTTCCAATAATGCCCTTGAACAAATAATTAAATGTTGGATATGATATATGCCCTTAAGGCAATTAGGGCGATATATCTTAATTATGTAATAGTACGAATATTTTGTTTAATCAATAAAGGCATTCAATCTTTTGTTTATATCAATCTGCTTGTATATACATATATATATATATATATATATATATATATATATTAAAGCTGGTTAAATATATATTCATCAATGTATGTATACAAAAGTCCTCAACATATCATAGCATAAAGTCAGAGAAATTTTAGTTGGACTATATTTGGTGAGACCTGCTTTATGTGCAATTATGATTATGTCTAAACTATCCCTAATCATAGTTTCATCAAGATAGGATATTGATGTAATGGAAAGACTAGTATATGGTCAACTTTCTTGGAAAGGGTCCAACTAGTTTATCTCCTAAATACTGAAGGTGGTGCCTTAAGTGTGACCCATGGATATATCTGGGAGATATATTGGAGACCGCAGCAAGACAAACACTTGGTATATATATCAATGTGTTAGTGTTTATCTTCATGCAATAAGCTTTGCCAATGTCTTCATACTTGAGATGCTAGCTACCTTGTTTGGTACTATTGCTATACTTTGGGTCATTACTATGCACTCATTAATTTAGAGTGTTACGAGTGATTACGGGTATAGTGATGACAACACATTGGTAAGCTGAGTAGTCAGAAAGAATCCATCAATCTAGATATATTAAAGAGTTGTACCTGGCCACTTGTTGAAGTGATGATTGCCATAAACCTCTAATCCGAGTATGTGTTTGATAGAAATGGTTTCTAGTCAAACACACTATGGTAAAAGGAATATACTTCAGTAACAAGTAAATAACTAGGATAGCTTGGAGTAACCTCGTTATTAGTGAGTTAACACTTTAACTGAACCCTATAAACCAGATGGTAATAATATTAAAGAATGGAAGGAATTTATCGCACTGGATAACTATTTCATTAACCAGGATCAAGTCATACGCGTAAATGATGTTCCGAGTAATGGGGGATGGTAGACCCTTGCTTAAGGCGTGCTATAGTCATTTAAGGTAATCGAGGTCATACACATTGGACCTTCATCGGACTAAACATTGGACCTTCATCGGACTAAGTAAAGAACTAATAGATTTATTCTATTACGAAAATATAATACAAATAATAATTGGATTATTATTTAATTAGTTAAAATTGATTAGATTAATTTTGGATAGACCAAGGAATTTATTTTGACCGGTAACTAGAATTAAAGTCATAAAATAAATTGTAATTGATTAGATCAATTTTGGTTGGTCCAATGAAATTTATTTTGACTGGTAACTAATTCATTAGGGTTGGAAAATAAATAATTGAAAATGGGACTAAAAGGAATTTTTCAATCGGTACAATAAGGTTGGACCCTACGGGGAATGGGGCCCAAAGCTTTGGCCCCAAGTGGTGGCAAAAGGGCTGTGGGCTTGGCACTTGGCCAAGCCCACACGCTGGTCATACAAGCGCTGCTGGGCAGTGCCGGGTGTGACCAGCACAGCCCAGCCCACAAGCTGGGCTTGTGGGAAAAAGGCCCACAAGCCCGGCTTGTGGGACAAGGCAGGCCATAATGGCTTGCCTTGGCTGTCCAATGTGTAGTGTGCTAAGCACGCTGCATGCCGGTCAACTTGTGGACCTATGGGGGTCCGCGTGTTGACCCATATGGGGATTGTGCAAATTTTGCCCAGTCCCACATTAGAAGTGGGGAAGCACTTCTACTTCCCCAAGCTTATAAATAGGCACCTAGTCCTCCCTTTCTAAGTGCACCGCAGATTGAGTTAAATCCTAAGTGAGATTCGTAAAGATTAGTCTCTCTCGGGTATTCGAACTAGTTATTTTGAGGAGCCTTAATTTATTCGGGCACCTCTAGTTTATATTTTCAGGTGAGGCTTCTGGAGTAGTCTAGCAACTACTCGAGGCTTCTTAGTTCTTCCTCCCGGGGTGGTTTTGGTTGGTGGGGTTTGTGTGGATACTGATAGAGGCTATTATATGATTGGAGGCTTGTGCAAGAAGGTTCTGCAAAAGCACGCTTCAACTGGCAAGTTCTTTTTTTCCTCATTTAATTATTAGGCCTTCTTCTTTAAGTGTTTTTAGACTTAATAATTATGCTTAGGTTGTTTTGCATGCTTAGCTTATTTTATGCTTAGGTTATAACTTAGACTTATAACATGCTTAGTATAAAATAAGTGTGCTGGGATATAATTTGGAATTATGGTATGCCTAGTCATTTTGCATACTAACCTAGGTAGAGAATTATTTAGTTAAGGCTTTATTTAATTTATATGCAACTAATAGGAGTTCCTAGGGACAGGGACAAAATTTTAAATTTTTGCCATGCCTGTTATGCATGTTTAATCTGGCTGTCAGTTCCCAATAGTGGTATCAGAGCCTGCCTATTTAGTGAATAATTAAGTTAGAAGCGAACTGAATATTATTTTCTAAATAAAATGATTTGTTTATTTAATTGTTTGGAATAATATATATAAACTTGTGTCTTTCATTTCAAGGTTAGAAAATGGTTATGAATAATTTTGAATAAGCCTGCTCAACTTACTCGAATTATACAAGTGTCAATAATCTATTTAAATTACATGGGTTATAGAGGCTTCCAATTTAGATGAATTGGAAGAACGAAATTTATTAGTTCAAGAGAATCCATTGGTCTTCAAGTTTGTGCCCGTATTGTTCTGGCTAAGGATTGGGCTTGGTGTCTACTCCTCATAGGGCACCTCTCCTACCTGGGAGCCTATATCGGTGTAATTTGAATTGATCAACCGGGGGATTAATATGAACTAATTTATTTATAATATATAAGATGGTTCTTATATATGTTTCTATAACAAAGTAAAAAAATTAAATTTATTGAATAAAAGCTTAAAGGAAATGTAATATAAATATAACAAATAAAAGTGTTAATTATTTTGCATATAATCTAGGTTGATGGAATAATTATAATAAAGAGCTGAACCCACCAAAGGTTAGACCTTATAAATTAATTGTAAAATTCCCTGAATTAATACAAGTTATTATAATTTTGTCCATCTGATAAAATCCTAGATTGGGTGAGACATTTAACACTAATAAAATCCCAAAGTAAATATATTAAGTCAAGTTGTAGTCTTCCTTACTCAAATTTATTATACGGTCTCTTTACGCTATCAAAGTGCTACGCAAAGCGTTCCTTCTAGTCCACATTGATTGGTTGTAAAGTTTGAGATAGGGTCTGACTTAATAGAGCTGGGGCAGACCACCATAAAATTGGGGGCTAGGCCCAGATCTGAGACATATTCAAGGAGATGCTAATATAAGAGCACACGTCCCTTGGTATTTAGGAACTTGAATGAATTAGCAATTGCATGCGATCCAAATGGAAGGGGATTCCAACTATGACTTACTATTATGACTTGACTCATAAAATTGGGGGTTGTAATAGACTAGTTATAGATGCTACCTACTAGGAAATTTAGCTGGGCTAAAATTCACTAATTCAATAAAATGAGCTATTGTAAATTTCGAAGAAAATAGTAGGAAAATGTATTTAATTAAAAGTCCTCATATTAAATACATGTACTTAAACTAATATCTAAACACTTTTCTTTTCTTATATCTTAGGTTGAAAATGGCTTCTAATTTTAATCTCCGTATGTTGCTTGACACTAAATTGAATGGCTCAAACTTTTCTGATTGGTTTCGAGCAGTGAGAATAGTTCTCAGATCTAAGGGAATTACCTATATCCTAAGTGAAATTTTCCCTATATAACCTGATGTTGATGATCATGTGGAACATGATAACTGGTTGAAGCACAGGAAAAATTATGAGACTGCCATGTGTATTTTGTTGGGGTCCATGAATCCTGAGCTTTAGAAACAATATGAGAACATGCCCTTGGTGGACATGGCTCTCCATCTTGAAGAACTCTTTTCAGAGAGGGAGAGGACAGAGAGGTATGACACCTCTAAGCTCCTTTTTGGGACCAAGATGGAGGCTGGCACCTCTGCCTCTTAGCATGTACTGAAACTCTTGGGATACCTTAAGAAACTGAATCTATTGGGATTCGAGATGAATCATGACTTGAGCATTGACCTTGTGTTGATATCCTTGACAGATAGTTACTTAGGCTACGTGACTAACTATTACATAAACAGGATTAATTCTACTATCCTTGAATTAATCAACATGCTAAAAATAGTAGAACCTTAGATCAAGAAGGATCAAAAACCTCTACTATTGGTTGAAAAAGGCAAGGCTTCTAAGGAGTAGAAGAAGGCACTGGATGCTAAGAAAAGAATCAGTAAGAAGAAGAATGAAAAGAAGGCATCTAAGTATGTCTCCTTCCAATGTGGGAAGCCGAGACATTGGAAGAGGGATTGCAAAGCTCCTGCCTCTGAGCATTTGAACGAGAAGCCTACAGAGGCATCTACTTCAGGTATGTTTGTAATTGAAAACTTTGCTATGTTTCAGCGTGAATCAACTTGGGTATTAGATACTAGTTGTGGTTCTCATATTTGTACTTCTGTGCAGGGACTAAGGAATTGTAGAAAACTTGAAAAGGGGAGATGGACCTATGCATGGGGAATGGAGCCAGAGTTGCTGCATTAGCCGTAGAGAGCTTTAGTCTTGTTTTGCTAAGTGGACTTGTTTTAGTTTTGAATAATTGTTACTACATTCCAAGCGTTATTAAGAATATTGTATCTATTGCATATTTAGCAGTAGAGGGATTTGAAAGTTTATTTTCAAATAATAATTGTCAGATTCGTTTGAATAATATTATTTATGGTTATGGAATGTTGAAAGGTGGCATTTATGTTCTTGACATAAAAACAGAAGTTTTCAATATAAACAGTGTGAAGAAAGTTAAACTAGATAATGAGAATTCCTTCTACTTATGGCATTGTCATTTAGGCCACATAAACAAAGATTGCTTAACCAAGTTGTATAAGCTTGGAGACTTGGGCCCAATAGACTTGGAGTCTTATAGTGATTGCAAACCTTGTTTAATTGAAAAAATGACAAAGTTACCCTTTCAAGGAAAGGGTGAGCGGGCCACAAGTACATTGGAACTTATGCATACTAATGTGTGTGGTTCAATGAGTTTTTAGGCACTAGGAGGATACTCCTACTTCATAACGTTTATTGATGATTACTCACGATACGGTTATTTGTACTTGATGAAGCACAAGTCCGAAAGTTTTGAAAAGTTCAACTATTCAGAGCTGAAGTAGAGAAATAACTTAAGAAAAGTATTAAAACACTTCGATCAGATCAAGGTAGAGAATACTTAAGTTAGGAGTTTCAAGATTATCTAAAGGAAAATGGGATAGTTCCCCATTGGACCCTTCCTTATACACCCCAACATAATGGAGTGTTAGAAAGGAGGAAAGGGAGTTTATTAGATATGGTCAAGTCCATAATGAGCCTTGCATTTCTTAGTAAATCCTTTTGGGGATATGCACTGGAAAGTGCGGTTTATGTCTTAAATAGAGTGCCCTCCAAATTAGTTGATTTTGCACCTTATGAAAGATGGTGTAACAAAAAGCCATCTCTAAGTCACTTAAGAGTATGGGGTTGTCCTGTTATAGTAAAGAGGATAGCTTCAGATAAGCTAAATGCCAAGGCTGACAAATGTATGTTCATTAGATATCTAAATGAAACAATTGGATATCTATTTTACTAACCCAAAGCACAAAAGGTATTTGTGTCTTCGAATGCTCACTTTTTGGAAAAGGAGCACTTACTTGCAAAAGTTAGTAGGAGCAATATTGAATTGGAAGTTCAAGAGGAAGAAACAGATAATAAACTAATTGACCCCATTCTAGATACACAAGAGAGTGTGATCCAAGAACAACCTGTCGAAATAAAATCATTGCGAAGATCAGGTCATGTTCATAAGGGTCCCAATAGATATGGGTTTATCATCACTGACGATAAAGAACTATATCTTATGGAGGATGATGAACCAAGGACATATGATGAGGCAATGAAAAGCTCATATTATGATAAATGGCAAGAAGCCATGAAATCAGAAATGGATTCCATGTACGAGAACCAAGTTTGGAATTTGGTTGATGCATGACAAGAGGTTAGACCAATTGGGTGCAAATAGGTCTTCAAGAAGAAGACATACATGGACAGTAATATAATTACCTATAAAGCAAGGTTTGTTGGAAAAAGTTATAGTCAACGGGAAGGTATTGACTATGATGAAACCTTCACACCGGTAGCCATGCTTAAATCCATAAGGATACTCCTCGCCATTGCTGCTCATTACGATTATGAGATCTGGCAGATGTATGTAAAAATAGCATTCCTTAATGGGGATTTAGATCGGGATGTGTATATGACACAACCTGAGGGTTTTACATCTCAGAATGGCTCAAAGGTATGCATGCTACAAAGATCCATTTATGGACTTAAGCAGGCATCCAGGAGTTAGAATATAAGGTTTGATCAGACAATCTAGGAACTGGATTTCTGCCCAAATGCAAACGAGCCTTGTGTTTACAAGAAGGTTAGTGGGAGCACAATTATTTTTCTAGTATTATATGTTGATGACATTCTGCTAATAGTAAATGATATTTCTCTTCTTTAAAACGTTATAGTATGGTTGTCAAGAAAGTTCTCTATGAAAGACCTTGGTGAAGCAGCATTTATACTAGGTATAAAGATCTACAGGGATAGATCCAAGAGACTGTCACTAGTACAAAATATACCTTTAGGGACGGTTAATTTTGGCTTTTTCGGACGGTTCTGAATTGTCCGTATAGCCCGCAATGGGAATGATCAGTCCTTATTCCGGACGGTTCTAATAAGGAGCAGTACAGACGGTTTTCCATAAATAACCATTCGCCTTGGTCTTTATTCCGGATAGTTTCTTTAAAGAACCATCCAGAATAATATGATTTTTTTTAAAAAAAATAATTTGAGCAGCAATATCCATGATAGAATAAGATCAAATTGATTCATCCAATTCTACAGAGTTCCTTCTGAATTTTGAGTAACCATATCCAAATAAAAAAAGGAAAAATGATGCATAGCATATATATAAAATATACCGCAAGGCATTTTGCAACTGTCATTTGACATAAAACATCCTAAAGAAACTGATATATATGAAACTCAGTTTACCAATTATCTACAACTTGGGGAAATGTAGCAGCAAGACAAGGATAACATGGCTGCAAAGATGCTACAAAGATACCAATTGATAGTAAATCTACTTAAAGTAGAATAACTAATAAATTTCAGACCGTACACACAGTGAACATAAATTAAAATAGCTCCAAATCATATTTATTGGTTTAAGTAGAACTATTTACTAGATAAGCTAGGGAGCATAAATGAAAATATATCTCATGTGTATTTTTTTTGTAGATGAAACACATGGGAATATGAACAAAGCAGGTACAAAATTGTCTCAAACTAATAAGCTTTTTTAGCTTAAATTAATATCTTCAAACAACATCCATTTTTAACATGGAAACAAAAGAGATACCATGCATCACTTTCTCTAATTAAATTCAATCAGCTCAATACAAGGATCGAAAAATTTCCAAGCACATTGAAAATAAGACACAAAAAATTGATGTATTATTCCATACCATCCAAGGATGCACTAGAGGTGATACTAGTGCTTTCAATTGGTTACCTGCAATACACAATTTGAAGCTTAATGAGCCATAGTTCATATAATAAATTTTTATGAAAATGGATAATTCTTTAAACAGGATAAGAGGAGCTAGCAAAAGTAGAGTTGTCTCATCAGTGTGACTAATAGGTAGTATCTCATACCTTTTTACTTGGATCATAGGCTTTGGAAGTATAAACTCTACTATCTCCTGCATTATTTACCTGCAAAGAATTACCACATAATAACAAGAGCAATATAATGCTAAAAGCTTATACATAAGGAAATCAAAAACTGTGTTGTGATTTACAATTTATACAAGCTAACATTGTTTGACTTTCATTTGAGGCATCATCAAATCAATACCATGCCCAACAAAAAGTTAATTCCTGAAGGTATCAAATAAACTTTGAAAAGATATCATCGATTTTAGTTCATGAAGTGAAGTGCAAATAACCATAAAAGCCAATTATGCATTTACAGAAAAAAAAAGAAACAAAATATAGCATAATGAAGGAATTTTGTTTCAAATGAAGAAAGAAATGAAGATTACCAAGATATCAAGCTTTCCGAATTGTGAGGAGTGAAAAAAGAGTTTGTTTTATGATTAAAACCCATTGAATCAGAATTTATAAATGAATATCAGAATCAGCCATTGTTAAGGTTAATTGACCCATTTGTTGTTCTTTAAGGAGTGTCCTGGTTCTTGCGCTCAACATCTTTAATCTGTACCATAAATCAACAAATAATCAGCTCTTTATTTGGGGAAATCAATCAAAATCACCAGCATTTCAACTATATAAACGAAATTATGAATACCAATTGAAATTTCAAAATATGCCCAGATTAACAAACAACTTATTATGAACAAAAAGCAAATTCGGGACCAAAAACCCGATCAATCCCAAAAAACCCCTAAAATTTCACGCTCGAAACGTTCAAAATTAGAGAAGATCAATCGGAATTAGTTAGGTTAAACACCGTCAATCTTGATTTAGTACATGCAATTGAAAAACCCAGATGAAAAAAAACACTAACAATGCATAAAAGAGAAAGAAATGAAATCAAAGGAGAAGAAGCTAACCTGATTAGAGAAAGGACCCAAATGAAGTAAAGAGGAAAACACTGGATTGTTTTGAAACTTACACAGTACTCTCGCTTCTCTTAAAATCAAAGAAGCTTAGAGCTTCTGAAATACTCCATTACTCTCTCTGTAAGCAGTAATTATATCCATCAGCCAAACAACCATTGGGAAAACCAAAATAACCTAGAAATAAACAAAATTTACCCTAAAACTCAAATCCAGATGAAAAGCAATAGAGATGGAGGCAAGATGACAGTGGCGTCGGAGAAAGAGACGAAGCTGAAAGAGGTAGCATAGGAGGAAGAGTCAAAGCCGAAAGAGGAGGCACAGGAGGCGAATGAGGCGGTGCAGGATAAAGAGAAGATAGAGACGGTGGGGCTTGAGATTTTTGTAAAGGAGGAGAGGTGCCGGACAGAGAGAAGATGGAAGGGTTGCAGGAGAGAGAAGATAGAGGAGGCGATATAGAAAGAGACTACTGGAAGAGGAGTGAGGAGGCTGCTTGTGATTTTGAAAGAGGAGAGTGAGGGGACCGTAATATTTGAAAGGGTACAGAGGAATGCAAATAGTCATTAATTAAGAACCGTCCATATTAACAAAATTATATCAAATTGGTTGGAGCAAAATGGACGGTTATTAATTAATGACCGTCCGTATTACTCCAAACCACCTCTGCGGACGGTTGTTAACCATCTGTATTGTTGAACTAAAACAGCTCTACATTTTTTCAAATGCTTTTTAAGACAGTTTTAGGCTTAGCAGTCCATAAAAGTGCGTCCCTAAAGGCCTATTTTGTACTAGTGTCGTAGGTCTTTCTCAAAGTATACATATATAGACAAGGTGTTGAATAGGTTCAACCTTGAGCATCCTAAGAAAGGTTATCTCCCAATGACAAAGGGGATAAACCTATCTAAAGCTGAGTGTCCGAAGACAACTCAAGAGAGAATGCGCATGAAGGATATACCCTATGCATCCGCGATAGGATCCATCATGTATGCTATAATATGTACTAGGCCGGATGTCTCGCAAGCTTTGATCTTTATGAGCAGATATCGGTCAGATCCAGATGAAAAGCACTGGATCGCCGTCAAGGCAATCCTTAAGTACTTTAGAAGAACTAAGGATGAGTTCTTGATATATGGAGAAGGTGACCTCACAATCAAAGGTTACACTAATGCGAGTTTTCAATCTGACAAGGATGACTTTAAGTCTCAGTCAGGTTTTGTGTATGTGTTAAATAGAGGGGCGGTATGCTAAAAAAGTTCCAAGCAAGAAACTACTGTTGATTCAACCACGAAATTTAAATACATTGCTGCATGCGAAGCATCAAAAGAAGCTGTCTGGTTAAAGGGATTTATTGGTGATCTCGGTGTGGTGCCTGAGGCTTTTGATCTAATTACTTTATATTATGATAACAATGGTGCCATAGCTTAGGCAAAGGAACCACAGACTCATAAAAAAAAGACATGTATCCAGAAAGTATCATATAGTCAGGGAGATTGTTGATGCTAAGATAATAAGATTATAATATGTACCCACTGATTAGAACTTCGCGGATCATCTGACAAAGCCATTAACTCAAGTCAAGCATGACCAGCATGTTCAAGCATATGGATTAAGACATATAGCTAATTGGCCTTAGTGCAAGTGGAGGTTTGTTGGATATTATGTATGCCCTTAAGGCAATTAGGGCGATATATCTTAATTATGTAATAGTACGAATATTTTGTTTAATCAATAAAGGCATTTAATCTTTTGTTTATATCAATGTGCTTGTATATATATATATATGTTAAAGCTGGTTAAATATATATTCATTGATGTATGTATGCAAAAGTCCTTGATATATCATAGCATGAAGTCAGAGAAATTATAGTTGGACTATATTTGGTGGAACCTGCTTCATGTGCAATTATGATTATGTCTAAACTATCCCTAGTCATAGTTTCATCCAAATAGGATATTGATGAAATGGAAAGACTAGCATGTGGTCAACTTTCTTGGAAAGGGTCCAAGCAGTTAATCTCCTAAAGACTGAAGGTGGTGCCTTAAGTTTGACACATGGATATATTTGGGAGATATATTAAAGACCGCAGTACGATAAACACTTGTTATATAGATCAATGTGTTAGTGTTTATCTTCATGCAATAAGCATTGCGAATGTCCCCATACTTGAGATGCTAGCTACCTTGTGTGGTACTATTGCTATGCTTTAGGTCATTACTATGCACTCATTAATTTAGGGTGTTATGGGTGATTACGGGTATAATGATGACAACACATTGGTAAGCTGAGTAGTCGGAAAGAATCCATCGCTCCGAATATATTAAGGAGTTGTACCTGGCCACTTGTTGAAGTGATGATTGCCATAAACCTCTGATCAGAGTATGTGTTTGATAGAAATGTTTTTAGTCAAACACACTATGGTAAAAGGCAATATACTTCAGTAACAAGTAAATAACTGGGATAGCCATGAGCAACCTCGCTATTAGTGGGTTAACACTTTAACCGAACCCTATAAACTAGATGGTACTAATATTAAAGAATGGAAGGAATTTATCGCACTGAATAACTATTGCATTAATCGGGATCAAGTCATAAGCATAAATATCGTTCCGAGTAAGGGGGGGACGGTAGACACTTGCCAGAGACGTACTACAATCGTTTAAGGTTATCGAGTTCTATTCATAGTCTAGAGCATCGAGCCAATGGTTCCATTAGAACAAGGGTTGGTTAAGCCTTAACTGCTCAATACTTCGAGATCCTATAAGGTCACACACATTAGACCTTCATCGGACTAAGTAAAGAACTAATAGATTTATTCTATTACGAAAATATAATATAAATAATGATTGGATTATTATTTAATTGGTTAAAATTGATTAGATTAATTTTGGATAGACCAAGGAATTTATTTTGACCGGTAACTAATTAATTAGTCATAGAATAAATTGTAGTTGATTAGATCAATTTTGGTTGGACCAAGAAATTTATTTTGACTAGTAACTAATTCATTAGGGTCGGAAAATAAATAATTGAAAAGGGGACTAAAAGGAATTTTCCAATCGGTACAATAGGGTAGAACCCTACGGGAATGGAACCCAAAGCTTTGGGGCCCAAAGTGGTGGCAAAAGGGCTGTGGGCTTGGCACTTGGCCAAGCCTACATGCTGGTCACAACAGCGCTGCTGGGCACCACTGGGTGTGACGAGCGCAGCCCAGCCTACAAGTTGGGCTTGTGGGAAAAAGGCCCACAAGCCCGGCTTATGGGATAAGGCAGGCCTTAATGGCCTGCCTTGGCTGCCCAGCGTGCAGCGTGCTAAGCACGCTGCATGCTAGTTTACCCGCGGACCGATGGGGGTCCGCGTGTTGACCTATATGGGGATTGGGCAAATTTTGCCCAATCCTACATTGGACGTGGGGAAGCACTTCTGCTTCCCCAGGCTTATAAATAGGCACCTAGTCCTCCCTTTCTAAGTGCACCACAACTTGAGTTAAATCCTAAGTGAGATTCATAAAGATTAATCTCTCTCGGGTATTGAAGCTAGTTATTTTGAGGAGCCTTAATTTATTCAGGCACCTCTAGTTTATATTTTCGGGTGAGGCTTCTGGAGTGGTCTAGCAACTACTCGAGACTTCTTAGTTCTTCCTCCCGGGGAGGTTTTGGTTGGTGGGGTTCGTGTGGATACTGATAGAAGCTATCCTACGATTGAAGACTTATGCAAGAAGGTTCTGCAAAAGCACGCTTCAACTGGTAAGTTTATTTTTTTCTCTTTTAATTATTAGGTCTTTTTCTTTAAATGTTTTTAGGCTTAATAATTATGCTTAGGTTGTTTTGCATGCTTAGTTTATTTTATGCTTAGGGTATTACTTAGAGTTATAATATACTTAGTATAAAATATTTGTGATAGGATATAATTTGTAATTATGGTATGCCTAGTCCTTTTGCATGCTAACCTAGGTAGAGAATTATTTAGTTAAGGGTTTATTTAATTTATATGCAATTAATAGGAGTTCCTGGGGACATGGACAAAATTTTGAATTTCCGCCATGCATGTTATGCATGTTCAATCTGACTATCAGTTCCCAACATTAAATGCCTAATGCATCCCTCTAACTTAATTAACTCTTATTTCTTATCTAATGACATAAAAGAAAAATGTTAAAGTGTAGAAATTCATAATATCCATATTATTTTATACTTTTATACCTCAATAAAATTTAGTTTAAAAATTTTGGGTCGTTACAATTACTGTATCCCTCAATTCATTTGCAGTTTTTCTAATCAGTTGTTGCACTTCACGGTCCCAAATTAGTAAAGAAATAAACCATGTGTCATCCATTACACGAACTTGAAGCTTATATCTTTGAAAACCAATTGAATGTTTAATTTATTAAAAATTTTAATATCGAAATACTTTAACTATATTAATTGAACAAATGAAAGCCAAATTTTAGATGCACAATATTTACCTGTGGAAAGCTGAGTAATCAAAACGATTACACTTTTGGCAAAAGAACCTGTTTCCAATTACTTCTACCTTTTTTTGAAACATTTACTATTTCTACATTCCGAATATGACCAACCATTTTGGAACTCTAAATCAACAATTTTTACCACAATCCAAAAAACTCCTTGAATAATTTTAAAAATTATCATAAAAATAATTGTGAAGCATGATTTCTTTATGCATGATTTGAGGACAAAAAAGGAGAAATTGTTTACCACGTTTTAATTGAGAACATTTAATTATTTAGAACAGATTTGCTGGCTAAAATATTGCACTTACTTGTTTACATTCCACCAATTCTGCGATAGTCTTTACTTTTACTGATCCACTTGTTATCTCTTCAGGCAAGGAGTATGCATTTTGAGATGATAATTGAGTTATTCTTTCAGATGGTACACCTTGAGCTCTTGAATATCAACAAACTTGGAAATATTTTTTTTTGTTACCGTCACTTGAATGCGATCTCCCTATTGCAATATTACAAAACATAAAAAAGAGTAGAATTATTTTGTTAATTATGCGATTTTATTAAACATTTATTGTGATAAATTTTTTAATACTCAATGACAAATAATTAATTAACATACCTTTTCGCCTTGCAAAATCATTTCAATTGTAAAGAATTGAATTTGGTTTATTGCATTCTACAATGGTCCAAAGGCGGAGAACATGTACTTTGAGGGACCATTGCATCATAGTTGGATTTATATCACATATAAAATTCATCTTCAGTTGCACCCTAATTGGGTTGATATCATCCACCAAATTATGTTTCTGCTTCAACCCAATAAACACTATACTTTTCTACAATTATCTTATGATTTCCTATCAAAATTTGATGATGAAAAAGGAGTCACACTGGTTCTTAAATAAGGAGTAAGTACTGCTACGAAATTCAAATTTTTTCTTAAATAGGATTATAAACAACAGAATTAAATAAAATCAAGAACAACAAATTAAATTTTAAATAAATAGATTTAGGCGATATATTAGTTGACCAAATAATTTAAAATATTCCATTATAGGAATAAGTACCGTCATAAAAGTCAAATTTTTTCTTAAATAATTTATATTTTTTTGCAGTTATATTGGGATTCACTGTCAAATATTTGATGAGAAAAAAAGAGTAACACTAATTCTCAAATAGGATTATAATAAATAAATTTTAATTACTTAATATTTCTAGTAAAAGTGAAATGTTGTATATTTTGATGAGTTTTCTTATATATGCCCGTTTGTATATTATTTTAAAATTCAAATAATCATTAATTACTATAACAGTTTTGCAATATAATTCTTATCAGCAATTATGAATTATTTTACTATGTAATTATTGCTTTAATCAGTTGTACGTTTACATTGATTTCTTTCTATAATAATGGTATTTAAAATTGGTTAATATTCATAATAATTATAACCATGCCAAAATATAATTCTGTTGATTATAATCCTATTTAAAGAAAAATTCCATATTTTAAACATCAATCAAAAATTAATTAAATACACGAATTTTCAACAGATATAATTTATAATTTATTCTTAAATAGATTTATAATTTAGAATTAATGTGACATTATAAGAAATAATGTCACTCCTTTTTCCTCATCGAATGTTCTATTATTATTGGAATCGTTGTTGTTATTATTATTTTAATTTTATAATTAATAGAATTATATTTTAGTATTGTTATGATTAGTTGGATACTAAACAATTTTAAATACTCATCAAATATTTTATTTTTTTGGTGATAAAATATTTTATTATATATTACTGTTTTTGTTGTTGTTGATTTTATTTTATTTCAATTTTATTTTAATTTTATTTTTATGATTAGTATTTGTAGTAAAATCTAATAATAAAATTGAAATATTTCTTTTGAAAGGTATATGGGTAAAAGTTATTATTGTTGTTGTTATTATTAATATTTTAATTCTATTTTAATTTTATAATCAACAATTATATGTTTTGGTATTATTATGATTTGTATGAATATTAACCACTTTTAAATACTCATCAAATCTTTTATTGTCGCTATTGTTATTGTTGTTATTTTAATTTTATATTTTAGTATTGTTATGATATGTATGAACATTAACCAATTTTAAATGTCATTATTGTAGTAATATAAATTAGAATAATATGGTAATAAAATAAAACAAATTCAATAATAAAATGTTAATCGTTCTTTTGAAGCGTATAGGGGTAAAGAAGTAATTTAGGACTTCTTTGCTTATATATATATATATATATGATTATTATTATTATTATTATTTATTTTTCAATTAAATAATATGCATTCTTGATAAATTTATTTTCAAAATTACTATGCAAATCAAATTTAATATAAAATATTATTTCCCTATTTGCCCTAAATTACTCTCCATCCTTACACTGAAAAAAGAATCTATTAGTGTTGGGGATGAAGTTTCTTTGCAATGTTTACAATAATTAGCATCGTGCAAAAATATTTTACCACCACTTAATGTCTTCATTTCTTTAAACTGAATTTTAAAAAAAAAATGACATTTTTATATTTGTCGGACGGATTTTAATTATCATGCTGAAAATCATGGTAGCAAAGAAAATAGTTAATGAGTGAATATAAAACAGCAGTGGACATAAACAACTTGCATTGAACAGCTTCATTTTTTACACAGATGGCTAACTCTGTTTTCTTGATTTTTAGAGGTTTTTTCTAGTCTTCATTTATCAATTATTTATACTTCTGTTTAATGGCAGCATTCAACTTCTCAAGTTGAGGAAAAACATGAAGAAAAAAAACCAAATTAGGCTCATGAGTGGTCACTATTTGAGGTTGGCCACGGTTATGCCAGTTATAACCGATACTGTGATATCTTGAAAAATAATCCATCATATGCATCTCTTGATTTGTGGAAAACAAATTATAGAAATTTAGAGGCAACACCGCATCTCTTGGGGTATAAATTTCAGCAGGGTCGGTCCATGAAAATGAAGTCATATAAAATATCTAGATAATCTTTGATTCCACTGCTCACATGGACTTGGAATCAGTCAAAATAATTTATACAATTTGTGGACCAATTCCAACTGATCATCCAAGCATTTCCGTAGAATATTTTCAATCAAATATTCACAATTTTTTTATTTAAAATCACATTCTAGATTTTATTGATACGTTTTGAAGATATAATAACATACCTCTTGAAAATTTGTTTGATAAAAATTGCTTTATTGGAAGTACAAATTATTAGTTATACTAATATATCTAAATTAATATTTCTTGTTATTTTTAAAAGTATCAATCAAAACTTTATACACAATATATGACGCTAGCTTTTGCATTTGTGGTTAGAAATAGTAAATGAAAATTAAATACAAAAGTTGTTTGCTCATGAAAAAAATCATATGATTAACAAACCTTTTCCGCTTACCTTTTCCCACTACCAGCTACAAAAAAGTAAAACGTCCGAGTGAAAATCTAAGTAGAAAAAACAAAGGACATATGCCCTCTTGAATAGACAAAATGAAAAGAAATTAAGACTGCAAATATCCCCACTAATCTGCTTGTGGATTGCCAGTAACTAACTTAATTGTTTGAGAAAATGTCCAATTTAATTAACTGAATCCCAGTAACTAACTCACTCCCACTAATTGACTACTTAAGAAAATCTCAAGTTGAGCAGCCCATGATTTCAACTAATGTCCACGTCATCATCAACTGATGAAAATTAATCCAATAAAGCATGAAATCAACGCCATTAGCTCACACTTTCTAAAATCAGCTCTTCAAGTAACAAAATCTTCCAAACAATGCTCCAGATCCACTTCTTTATCAACATTGTGATTTTTTCTACCAAACATGAATATGTCCACATAGACCAATTAAGTACTAAACAAGAACAAAGTAATGCACAAAAATGAATTCTAACAAAGACTACACAAAGTCTTCATTGTTGTTCAAATATGGCTACTTAAGTAGTAACTTGAGAATAATATTTTTAGTGTATTTCGGTTAATTATATAATAGAAATGTTGAGTTGTGTTTGACCCTGCTGCTTGAAAGAGATATGATTGGAGAGAATTTGCCATACCAAATGAATAATGATGCACTGTTTGTTTTTTAAGTTGACATGAAGTTACTTATAAATGTAAAAGAAATGTATGATACCGTTGCTTTTTATTTGAAGAGACTCAAACGAACATTTTATTAGTTCACTTGACGCACTTGGTACACGTTTATTATGTAACTTATATGCCTATTTATAGGCTTACAAAACAATTAAATCATAATCTAAAGGATAATAATTAATCTAATTCTAATCTGATTTTTTCAACTAACTAAATCACAAAAGATAATATCAAATATTTTGAATTTAATTTCTAACATATATTCTTAGTAATGAAGCCAAATTATTCATACAAATTTCCATTGATTATAAAGTTATATCAAAATTTTGTTTTGTCGAGCTGTTGGAGCATGCCCAATGTAAAATTCTGTTGTTCTTTTTAACTTTATTTAATCAAATTAAATTTAAAATATATTATAATCGCATGAAATGGAACAAGGCCTAAGCCCACAGTCCAGATATCTGTTTAAGCCCTTAAAGCCCATCAACTCCATCCATATAAACACACCTTCAGCTGATACCTCACATAAGCTCTGATGATCTCATAAAAATCGAGTAAACGTTGTCAACTAAACCTATCAAATGAGAGAGAGGCTGCTGGGGTTCTCTCCTGAACCCTAGTCGCCCAGGTGTCTATTTTCATCAGTGTTTAAGTCGGCTGGTTCGTTTCTCCTCCTTCAGATCGCTAGGGAGCAGGCGGCTAGGGCTCTTTCTAATCCCTAGCTGCTCAAGTTTTCCTCTTACCGGCGTCATTTCGACAGACGAATCTAATGCCTTCTTTAACCGGCGTTTTGGCCGGCAGTTCGACAAGGGGATAGCACTCGGAGCGTTAAGGAGCAGGCGGCTAGGGCTCTCATCTAATCCATAGCCAATCAGGTCTTCTCTCTTCTTACCGGCGACATTCCGGCAGTTCTTCAAGAAGGTTCCGAGCTCACGTTCCTTTTTCTTTGCCAACGTTGGCCTTTGGCGGTTCCTCGTTGCCTGCGGTGTGTTGCGCAGGCGGTGTCTTTTCTCGAATAGTAGTTTATCGACTTGGATCTTTGAACAAAAGAATGATGTCTCTTCCTTGGTCAGTTGCGGTTCTCCTTGACATGTGAATGTTTATCGGCTTGGATCTCGGTTTTGATCTGAGTCGACAATTTGATGTTCCGACGTACTGCCTACCTGGTCACGACCTCGAAATTGCTTTGAATTCTACGATGATATTTGTTGTCATTAGGCCTCATCATCTCAGCCTTCTAGCCGGAATTGGCTATGTTTCACCACGGGGAATTTCTTCCCTCCGTTCCTTATCATGCCGGCTACAATTCAGCTGTGCCAGAAAGGTTGTTTGGATTGCTTAACTATTGTGGATCTTTAGATCGTTAGGATCACACTCTATTGTGATTGGTTTTGTCAACATCCTTGAGATGTTTTTTATTTTTCTTTTTTCTTTCCTTTGTTTTTTTCTTTTTCGTTTTAATAAATGGAGCTGATAATTTCCGAGCTCAGCTTTCATTTTAAAAAAAGTTGAATATAAAAATAAAGCTGAATATTCCTTTTTAGTTTTACTCTATTAACTATTATAAATAGACAAGTAGAGTATTTGTTAAGTAATTTACAAGACAAGTAGAGTATTTGTTAAGTAATTTACAATCTCCCCAAATCAAATAGCTTGTGTGCGCGAGATAATAATCCAGCAGCGTCTAGGATATGACAAAGGCTGGTTACATCCCGTACGATATCACCTCAGATATTCTTTCAAGGTTGCCTTCGAATTTGTTGTTGCGCTTCAAAAGTGTCTGTAAATCCTGGTATTCCTTAATCTCTGATCCTTATATGATCGACATCCATTCTAAACAATCATCTCAAAATCCTAAAATCCTTTTTAATACAATCAGTTGGCTGAATGAAGAATTGTGGTCGCATTTTCAACTATTAGACCCTGAGAATTCAGACTCTGATGAATTCTGTTTTTCTTCTCTCATCTTTCCATTGGAAAGATCTAATAGTTTAATTTTAGGCACAAGCTATGGTTTAGTTTGTGTAGCCAATTTTTCTATTTTTTGTTATGGATCTTTTTGTGGTGTGAATTGAAATTGTGGAAGCAGTTTATTTTTATGGAACCCGTTCACTAGAGAGCTGAGAAAAATACCAGATTCAAGTCCTCCAGTCATTCTCCACCGTAGATCCGTTTATTTCCTTGCTCATGGGTTACATGATGATCTGGTCGCTAATGATCTTAATTTGGTTATATGGAAGTTTGGATCAACATGTCATGTTTTTTCCATGAAATTGAATTTTTGGAAATTAGTTGCATGCCCTCCTAACGTTGATGAGTTTAGTATTATATATGGACAAGCCACCGTTATAAATGGAGTATTCTACTGGGTTATAGAACCATATCATGAATCTTATCTTGAAATAATAGCTTTTGGTTCAAGAGAAGACAAGTTTCAGGAGCTGCACATACCACACGTTGCATCTTCACCTTTCTTTAGTGCACGTCTATTAGAACACAAAGGATGTCTTTGTTTTTCGTTTAGCCTTGTTGGACGAGAGTATGTTGAGGAGATATGGATGTGGAAGGATCACGCTTGGATTCATTTGCTTAATATTAGTTCAAAGCCTACATCCGATGTGAGCAATCCTTTGCCAATATATATTTCTAGGAGTGGTGCTCGAGTCATGTTTCATAACAAGTAACACATCCTAAGGACATCAAAGGAAGAGGAAAAGTTTGATGAAATAAAGATAGATGATTCATTATATATTATTCGTGAGGCAACCAAGTGTATTGAGACGTTGATTTCACCTAATCATATCATTCACACCAGAAAAAGAAAAAGAATTAGCTGATAAATCAATGTTATGTTTACCTTTCATTTCCATGCTTATAGTTAGTGTTATTATATACATGAACAGTAGTTTCCTATGATAATGCTGAACTTGTGGTTATATTTGACAAATGAATATATATTTTCTTACCCTTCTGTTTTTTTGTAGGACAACTTTAATACTGATAATCTCATCTGTGATTTTTGCGAATCTATTTGTTGAATTACAGTTGTCAGAAATGGTTGATGGGTTACACAAGATATTTGGTATACATGTTTGACCATTTCATAGAAAACAATTTCTGAAATCATAATACAATTAACAAATCTCATATAAAAAAATTATATCTTATTCAACAAGTCTAATCCCAAAATGCCTACGACACTGGGCAAAGGACCACCAAAATAGTTTGAAGGTAACTAAATCAAGGTTCCGGAATTTCAATATAATCCTAAAATAGTAGCACAAACGAGGCTATGTTCAAGGGCGTCTGAAAATGATTGAGAGGCCGAAACACTTGTGTTGTAGAATATGAATATAGGTTATGGTGAAACAATACTGCCAGTGTATTATCCTGACACACACAAGCATATGGTACTTATCAACACATTTTTATTATGAATTTGGCTGCCTATTTATAGGCTTACAAGGATAAGAGATGACATAAATTCAAACCCTAACAACTATAAATCAAATTTAAAATCTAACAATTATCAACCAAAATAAAATCTAATCTTAACAATTTTAATTTAAAAATATCTACAGCTTTGAAGTCAATATTTTCAACACTCCTCCATAGCTTTGAAGCTGTAGAGTTTTATTTAGAAACATGGTATATGGTCATAACGATGTGTCATGGATATTGACATGGGTCACGAATATGGTTATGGGTCATTGGCATGGTTTTGGCTATGGCTCATGAGCATTGGTAATAGGTCATGATTATGGGCATTGGTTATTGGTCATTGGTCATGGGCATTGACTATGCGGCCTGAGTTTTGAACGGAAAACTCATCCTATTGTATCACCATATTCTTGCGTCATGATGGCGTTCTTCCGTTAGTCTTGCAAAATCTTCGGCTGAAGCATACAGGTCCCATAAGAAGATAGCTCTAATACCACTGTTGTAGAATATGAATATAGGTTATGGTGAAGCAATACTGCAGATGCAGTGTCCTGGCACACACAAACATATGGTACTTATGAGCACATTTTTATTATGAATATGGCTGCCTATTTATAGGCTTACAAGGATAAGAGATGACATAAATTCAAACCCTAACAACTATAAATCAAATTTAAAATCTAACAATTATCAACCAAAATAAAATCTAATCTCAACAAATATAATTTGGAAATATCTACAGTTTGAAGTCAATATTTTCAACAACTTACTTTGTTTAACAAAGCTTACTTGGTGATTTCATGTATTGTGATATTATTTACGCAACTTACTAGCTGAAACTTATCGGTACCTATTTTAAATTTGCAGAAGCTGTAACGTTAGAGAATGGCTTACTCATTCCCTAAACATATTTCATCACCTTCGGCTCGAATATAAGTTCTAATTGCTTTGTTTTGGATATTATTATTACCATTGTACTTGTAAAATTGTTTTGGATATATATTATTATTACCAGTGTACTTGTAAAAGCTGAAGAAGAATTTCTCTTTAGTTTTTGTTTGAGTTTGTATGTTTTGATTGAATGCCTTTGTAGATCAAGAGACCTCAAGTGAAGGAATACTTCACGGAAGCCATATCAAATATTCATATTCAGCTGGCAACATCGAACCCAATACCACAAGGAAATATACGGTGTGAAGATGTATCGTACTGGTTAACATCGTATCACATAATTTTGTGTATCATAGCGCTCAATATTTCTTATGCTGGAATAATATGCACAAAGAGAGTGTGTTATTGGTCAAAGTCACTAATTATGTAACCATTGCCTATATTGGGCGTGGTTGTAGTAGTGTTGGTGACCACTTACCAATGTTAATGAGGTTGCATTTAAGATGAACGATTACAAAACCTATTACATAATATTAAATGGTTTCCTGGAAAATGATATTTGTTTAGTCCATCCACTAAATGACTTATTGAATACCATGCTTCAATTGGACTCATTCACGTGATTTATGGAAAACGTGCATATAAATAAAAACAACACGACTACGCAACCACCACTGTCCCCACCTCTTTCTGCCACTAACCGGGTTTTGGCGAAGAACCTTTCCGCCGATCTGCCCATCATACGTTTCGCCACCCTTCCAAAAACCCTAGACACAGCCGCACCCAGCCCCTTGACCCGAACCCTAGCAAAATCTACTTTGAAAATTTTCCTAATGCGTATGATTCAGATGCTACGAAAAGAATCTTTCAGAAATATGGTGTTACTAAATGGGTTTTTTTTTTGAAAAACCCCCGGAGGAACGTCGTGTCCCTCCGAAGGAAAAAAGGTTGGGGCGGGTGAAAATTTCGGGCCGAACATCCCAACTAGGTTGGCATTTTCGCTTGCCTACAAAACACCCACCCCTCTTTTCATTAAATAATAGAGGTGGTTCTCAAAACAAGAACAAGAACCAAAATGTAAAGTTACAAAATGAGTAGCAAACTCGGATTGATAAAGATATCCGAGACCGAGAGGCTAATGTTGCATTTGTGAGTATTAAAAATAAACCAACAAAAATTGATGCTACTAACTAGGATATCTCTGGTGTCAATAGCGCCCTCGAAGATGAATTTATTACATCGTTTCCATATGCTCCAAGCTATAGTGAGCCATAACGAGGTCCCAAAATCTCGATGATTACCACGCTTAAAAGGAGATCTCCATAGGAGCAGAAAATCGTAGCCCCTCTGAGGCATAACCACCGAGATACCCAACCATTGGAACGCGTCACACCATATTCTCCGGCTAGCCTGGCACAAGAAAAGACAATGATCCATGTTTTCTGAGAAATCACAAAACGGACAGGTGTCGCTAGAGATGGACTGGCACCAGCGACTTAATAGAAAAGCTCGAGTGGGTAAGCGCCCATGAAAAAGTAGGAGCCAAAAAATTTAATTTTAGGGAGCAAGCAGATACTCCATATCAGTTTGAAGTCTTTCGAAGGGGGGGACCATTGAGGAAGTTGGTAATAACCCTGAAAAAATGAGGCTGCAAAATAATCATTGTTTCTCCCAATCACCCAAATAATTTGATCTTCATTCCCCAGAAAGGTGGGATGTGAAGTGGTAGCCGCATTCTGGAAAAGATGCGAATTTAAAGCTGAAATACATGCCTTTAATTCACCACATCGCTGCTGCCCCGTAATTCGTAATTTCCTTTTCCAAAAGGGGCTTCCAAATGAACGAGATATGAATAAGAAAGCACACCCCTCCTGAATAGAAGTGTGTTTCCTATTGTAAGAGATGTACAAATCTGAGAAAAGGGATATTAACTGGGTGTTTGAAGTCCAGTTATCATGCCAAAATGAACTTGCAAGTCCATTCCCCACCCGGACCCGTGTCTGAGCGGAGAAAAAGTTCCAATATTCATCATTCTCGAAACAACAATTTAGGATTCCCCTCAAAAGTGGCAAAACATCTTTGAGCTCCAATAAAACCATATCATGCCATGAACGCACTCCATAGCGTTGGATGCAGTACACAAACCAGAGGGAGTTATCGTTGCGAACACGCAATTTCCAAATCCACTTTAAAAGTAGGCTAGCATTGACCAAGCGGAGATCCCAAATGGAAAGACCCCCAAGATGATATGGTCGGGTCAAAGTATCCCAACTGGGTTTATGTCGCCAGAAGAAGGAACACACAAAACTTAAACTTCGGATTTGTGAGTTTGGTTGGAACACTGCCATTCCATAAGGCATTATATAGACTGAATTTAGTCATGATTAGAATTGTGCGTTTACGTGCCTTCAAGGGAAGGTTCTCGGGGCCATCATCCAAACCACGGCAAATCAAGGTTAAGAAACCATTGCGGAAACTGAAGCATGATTTCCATGAATCGTCCCAGGATGGTAGATCATATGTGAATGTTGTGACCAATATTCGAGAATCAGAAGAGGATTCGAATGCGGAACCTGTTCAGAAATCTAAAAGGGATCAGAATGAGAATGAAAAGCCACAAAATTGATCGGAATCAGTTATAGAATTAGCCCTGTGGAAAGCTAAGTCTTGTCTAGTGAAACTCATTAACATCTCTCATATTCGTAATATTTTTTATCTGTTATACCAACGTGGGTTTCCTATTGATTTTGCTGCACCCATCAGAGGGGATAGTGTTATTGTGTCTTTTAACTCTATAAATGCATTGAATGATTTTGTAGGGGGCGATTGGCAGGTGATGAAGCATATTATTTATAGTGTGCAGTATTTACCAGAGCTTTACATGCCGTCAAAATGCCTCCTTTATTTTGACATTATGGGATTGCCTCCGACCATTGTGTGTGAGTCCTTGATTCAGGGGCTAGCAGCCAGATTTGGACATTTGGTCGCATTTGATTGGGACTTTAAGAGACCATATCATTTAGATGTAGTGTCGTGTCTTGTCTCGGTTCCATTAGGCGCCGTTAGCCGTACACTAATCATCTTTATTGGGAATATTAACATGATAGTTTATACGAATTTACACCTAGGCGTGGGCTGTAAAAATTGTAACTACAATTGTACGTATAAAAGAAGTGACTCGCAAGAAGAAGAGGAAAGTGATATCATGGGGTCGGAGACGATAAAGAGCTCGGGGAGGAGTGGCTCTTTTAATTCCAACCGAACAGCTTACCCACCCGAAGAAATAGGGAACCCGGGCTCAAGTCACAAGATATGGGATCAGGGAAAAGCCGAGATGTGGCTCTTTTAATTCCAACCGAATAGCCTACCCTTATAGACGGTGACTTAGGACTTTTGGGGTCACGCTTAAAAGACATTGATTCGAGAATAAGTCGAGATGTTAGTTTGGGGAACTCGTTTTTGTCTGGTCCGGATATTGCTAATATGAATAGCATCCTCCGCATTACGCAGGGTGGAGAAACAAATGAAAGTGAGGCGATGCTTACATTTAAAGTAGGAGAGAAACTTGAATTATTCAAATAAAATCAAATGGAAAAAACTGTGGAGGCCCTGGAAACATGGCTGTAATAAGCAGGTTACGCATTATTGAGGTTTGATTCCTTTTATGATGTTGTTAAATTTTTTGTGTTGGAATTGCTGGAGAGGCTTGAGTAATGGTGCAAAATAATGCTTAGTTCGTTCATGCCTCAGAAAAAGGAACTTGCAGATTTTTGTATTGCTAGAAATAAAGGTGGGAGGGGTTTCAGATCAGATCATCAGGAAATTTTTGGGGCATAATGATTTTCTATCTCAATGCATTCCGGCTCAAGGTTTTTCGGGGGGACTAATAATTTCTTGGAATACATCTCAGATTCAGGGGACTATGATTCATATTTCAAAGAGATGGTGCGCTCTACACATTGTTGCTAGTCAGATTGACGTGGTTTTGTTTTGCATTTATGGATACATGAATTATGCAGGGAGAAATCAGCTTTGGCTGGAAATGATTCCTTTCATTCAGAACTATAAAAAGGTTTTAGTCAGTCGAGACTTTAACGAAATTCTTAACATTTCAGAATGGTCAGGGGGAGTTGGTGGGGTTTCAAACTCTATGGTTCAGTTTTATGAATTTGTAAATGACTGTGCAGTTTATGACCTACCATTGCATGGGAGGGATTACACGTGGTCTAATAGTCAAGGTTATTCGAGAATCGATAGGGTTTTGGTATCTGGAGCCGTTACAAATGTATGGCCGGAATTGAATTTATCCATTATTGATTCCACACTATTGGACCATCTCTCTATTGATTTTTATTTCCATGAATCGGCGCGATGAGTTAATCAAATATTTCGGTCTCTAAATTGTTGGTGGGATAATGAGGGTTTTTTTTTACCTTTTTTGAAGGAGAAATGGGTAGATATTAGTGCGAATGAAGCTGACAAAGATATTGATTTTAAACTAAAAAGGCTACGTGATCACATTAAATCTTGGCACGCCATGACTTTTAGGGGATTGAAAAGAGAATAAAAGAACTAGAAGAGATGGTATTAATGTTAATGTCTAGTATAGTGGTAAGGCCGATTGATGTTTCGTTGGGATTTGAATTGCAAATTGCACGAACAACACTATTGGAGTGTCGATGAAGTTTTGAAAAGATTCAACATAAGCAATCTAGAGTGACCTGGACATTATTGGGGAATAATAATATGACATTTTTCCATAGAATTGCTTCAGCTAGATCGAGGGAAAACAAGAATTAGTCAATTGGAGGTGGGCGGAGTTCTTATAAATGATCAATCTCAGATAACCTCGGCTATCCGAAACTTTTATGTGGACCTTTTCTCAGTGCCACAGGAAGTACCGTATTCTTTAGAGGGGTTGAACTTTCGACGAGTGGATATGGGCTCGAATGCAAGACTAGTCGAACCGTTTAGGGAGGAGGAAATTTGGTTGGCAATGAGATCTATTGATGAAGGGAAAGCGCCAAGACCAGATGGATACAATTTTTACTTCTATAGGAGGTTTTGGGACAATATCAAATCAAAATTTTTAGCGCTTTTTCAGAATTTTTATGAGACATCTAGTCTACCGGAGTCAATAAAGACCTCTTTTATGGTTTTGATTCCTTAAGTACATGGATCCTCTTTCTTGGGAAATTTTTTGCCCATTGCTTTAATTTATGGAGTATATAAATTGTTATCTAAGGTACTTGCTAATCAACTCAGACCGATCTTGCCAGAACTAATTTTGAAAAACTAGTTTGGCTTTATCAAAGATCGAAGTATTCATGAGTGCTCCTTTATAGCCTCAGAGGCCATTCATTCTCTCTATAAGAGAAGGCAATGCTGTTTTGTTCTAAAACTCAACTTTCACAAGGCTTACGATAGCATATCATGGTTATATATTGATATAGTGCTTAGGAGGATGGGATTCAACGAAAAATGGATTAGGTGGCTATCGAGCTGCAGAGAGAATTCCACTACTTCCATCCTTATTAATGGGAAGCCGTGTGAACCTATTCATCTTCTACAAGGGGTCAACCAGGGAGATCCTATCTCCCCTTTTATCTTTGTATTGGCAATATAAGGCTCAAAGTAGGTAATTGATGCATGCATAAAGAATGGCCACTTACTTGGGTTACATGTTGATGGCACGGATGTTGATCTTACTCTCCTGCAATTTGCAGACAATACCTTATGTTCTAACCGGTAGATGAGTCACTTTTACGTATCTTTATTCATATTTTGTGACTTTTTGATTTGATATCTGGTTTGCATATCAATTATCATAAAAGTACTATTATGGGTATTCATGTTCAGGAATCTATTCTTCAATCTAGTGCGTCTAGGCTAGGTTGTAAAATTGAGAATTTTCCTATTACATATTTAGGTACACCCCTTAGCACTAAAATAATGCCGGTTTCATATTAGAATGTGTCAATAGGTAAATTCTATAATAGGCTAGCTAGTTGGAAGGGCAATTGTCTTTCATATAGTGGGAGAGTTGTTCTTACTAAGTCAGTACTAGCCTCATTACCGATTTACTTACTCTCATTGAATAAAATACCTAACTCGATTAATAATAGACTCGTATAGTTGATGAGAAACTTTTAATGGAAAGGGGATGCAAATTCTAGGGGTTTCGCTAAAGTGAGCTAGAAAATCGGGGGATTATATGTTAGAGACTTTAAACTAGTGAACTGCAGTCTTCTTTTGAAATGGATTTGGAAATCTAGGACTTCAAGCCAGGATTCTCTATGGTTTAGAATGTGTGTCAGCCCTTATAGTTTCTTTCCTGGAAGGCGATTGTTGAGTCTGAGAGTAAAAATCTTTCACCTATTTGGAGAGATATTGTTTCTTGTTATATTAAAAATAAGGAATTTTGGGAAGTGTTTCATTCTAATGTGCGGGTAAAGGTGGGTAACAGTATTAATAGCTCCTTTTGGCACGATAATAGGACTGCAAATCACTCTCTATAATACTTATTTCCTTACCTTTAATATTTGTGTAACAGGAAATCATGTGTGGTTCAAGAAGGTTGCGCCTTATTGTTTGGAATTACTTCTTTCTCGAGACCCTTTTGGAGAAGAAATTTGAGATTGTTGAGTCAGGAAAGATGTATTCATCTCAAAAATTGGATCACTCAAGCAAGGCTGAGAATGTTTTTAGAAAATGATGATGATGCAGGTGATAGGCAGTATAGGAATTTTTCTTTTTTTAAGGACTTGATCAGATTCTATAGGAAATTGGGGATCACAATATTTATTCATCTCTGTCCTTCTATTTGGGTTTCTATAAAAATCCACAACGGATTGCACCAGAAAGGGACTTCATGTTAGGGTGGAAGGCGTGTCTTTTTCCCAAGGTACAGTTCTTTGCATGGCTCTTGCTTCATGAAATATTTCCTACGAATACATTTCTTTTCAGCCGTGGCTGTCGAGCTATGTCGAGTGGATCATTTCCATTTTGTGCTGAGGAGGAAACTAGTGATCATGTGCTACTTCATTGTGTGGGTAGTTCTCGGATATGGCAACATTTATTTGGTCTTTTCGGGATCTTGGTGATGGTGCCTACTTTAGGATATGATTTCTAGTTGGTTGGAGACAATACTTTTCGCCAGGCTTATTTTGAGAATTTGGAACATCACTATGGTTTTTCATGGCTTGGGAAATCTGGAAGAGGAGAAATAAATTTATTTTGAGGGCACGGTTAGCATGAAGGATCCTTTATTTGCTAGTATTTATTTATGGTGGCATGTGTTTAAATGTAAAAGGAGTAATCTCGGTTTCTTAGTCTCAAATATTTTTAATTATCCAAATTTGCTACTCTCATGTAACTGACTGGCTCTTATTCTCATCTTGAGAGTTAGTTTTATTTTGTTAATGAAAAGAGGGGTGGGTGTTTTGTAGGCAAGCGTATGCGCCAACTTAGTTGGGAAGTACGCCTCAAAATTTTCACCCCCATAACCTTTTTTTCTTTGGAGGAACACGATGTTCCTCCGGGGGTTTTTCAAAAAAAATTCAGATAGACCGTAGAGATAAGAGAATATTATGTGAAAAAGTTTTCTGTGTGTAAATTTATTAAGGGTAAAGCACCTAAATGTTCAACTTTTGCATAATAATTACCATCAAGACCCAAAAATAAGCGACCAACTGTTTTAGAATTTTTTAAACTTTTGATAACTTAAATACGCTCTATATAAATCCTAGCCGATGTATATCAATTCTCTTATTCTTGAAATTTTTTGTTCTTTTCTTCTTAATTCTCTCTTGTTTCTTATTTAATATGGGTTTTGTGTCTGTCGATCTGGATTCTATTGTTCCTTTTCGACTTCATTTAGAAATTTTTGTTCTTTGTTCTCGATTTTTCTATATTTCAAATCAAGGAGTTCTGATTCGATCTCTGCTGTGTTTTTTCTCTCTATTTTGAAATAACAATACAATTAACAAATATGTTGAACTCATTTTTTAAAGATTTGCATTCTCAAACTGTCTAGGACACTGGACAAAGTTCGACCACCAAAATAGTTTGAAGGTAAATCAAGAGCTTCAAGGCTATAGTACTGTTTCTGAGAGAAGTTTAGCCAGAGGTTATTAGCATTCCAAGAGTCTTGTTTGATTTTGAGCAAACCAAATTTATCTGTTATGGCATGGTTCTACTGGCTCTCTAATGATGGATGTTGAGACCATAAAAAATAAATCCCTGCACAAAATAAACTAGTAGTTAGTAGCAAGCAGAGGTCGATCCCACAAGAAAAGATAATTAACAATGTTATTTTGAACAGATGAAAAACAACATGACCTAGGAGTACTCTCTTTGGAGATTGTTCTTGGAACAAAAAATGGGGTAAACAGGTAATAAATCAATAGAAGACATTGACTCGATCAAAGTAGAGAAAGATTGAGCATCATAGTGATCATGGGACTAGATATAAATTGCACCGAGACCTAGGTATAGTTATAATAGCGCTCATGCACCGTAAAACACTAGCAACTCTTCCTTTCTGTGTATGGAGACCGGACTTCACGCCACTACCACCTTCTTACTTATCATTACCCTCGACTTTATGCCAAAGATCTCACTGATGAATAGCAATAAATATTAGAAAAGCCTAAACCCTTACCAATAGGCAGTGAAGCACTCCCAACAGGCGTAAGATTTTCTTTTCTAGTCTCGGTGGAGACTATCGTTACTTTATCTCTCTTTAGGCATAATTACAGATGCAAGAATAAAGATTAACAATAATCATAGAGACTTACCAAATGGTTGATCAGGCCAAACAGTGAGATTAAGTGATACTCTTACCATAAAACCCTTAAAGTACTGAGATTGGTAAATAGGTCACCTTGCGGATTTCTGTATTCAGTTGCAGTCTTCACACCATTCAAACTCAATCCTAACCCTCACTTGGTCAACTCATAAAGGATTTAGCTAGACATGACTGATTTTAAATGTGCAGAAATGTAGAGAGACTTAAAGTAAATCATGCTTAAAATACAAAGGCTCAATGTAACGAACCGAAATTTCCAAAATTTACTTATAATAAATTACTATGGTATTAAAAATATCATAGAAATTATTTTTACTATTATTGTTGTTATTGGATATAAGGCATGAGGAAATAAGAGCTAATTATAGTAAGAAGGATGAATTGGACATTTAATTATTTGTCCAAGGGCAATATTGGAAATTGAAAAAAAAAAGAAAAAAAAAAGAAGAAACACACAAATACATTACAGCATCTTCATTTCCTTATCTCCTTTCTACATTTCCTTCTCCATTCTTCCTCTCTTTAATCAAAAATTTTCATAATCCAAAAACTTCCGATTTCTTCGATTCAACTTCAAATTCTTGTTAGAAATCGATCCTTAAGCCCTCTATCATCATCAATTTCAGTCAATCAAGACTAGAAGAGGAGGATTTCAGATATTAAGATTCGGATGAATAGTAACCTGAGTTTGAGGTGAGTGATTTTTGGTGAAATTAAAGCTTAATTAGTAGAATTCATGGTAGATTAAGCATATTTATGGTATTAGAAAGTTTATTTATGCAATACCTTGATAGAATTATATATGGCTGTTGTAGAGGAAGCTATTGGAAGTAAATCAAAGGCAAAAGGGGTAGAAGAGAGCTAGAAAGAGCATAGAAAAAGGTTTGTGTCCCGAATTTCGATTTCTCGGTTTTTCGGGAAATTTTCCAGATTATATACCTGTTTTGTTTTAATGTTTTCTCTCGTTATATAAATCCGATTTGAACACTTCTTGATTCTATTGATATCTACAGAAAGTAAGGAACATATGTTCAGAAGAAACCTTATTGAATTTCGTTCGTTTTCAACGTGAAATTTTCGTCTGAAGTTGAGTCACGAAATCTGTTTTCAGAAAATCTCAGCTTTGTACACTGTTTAGTATTCTGATCATAACTTTGGTTATAAAATTTGGATTTCTGTGATTCTGATGGTTTTATAAAGCTGAGACATGTGGCTAATTGTGTTTAGAAGAAAGTTCTTCGATTGGATGATGTTTTGATGGTGAAAAATGCAGGGGAAGTCAGGTTATGAAACCTGGAAAAATTCTTGAAAGTATGATATTGATTTTATTGAGTTTTAATTGAAGTTTGATGCTTAAAAATTTGGGATTTGGATTTCATAATTACTGAAGTTATGTTAAATTATGATTGATGGTTTATACTGAAATTTTTAAGATGTTACTTTGATTTATTGCCCTTATTAAACGAGTAGAATACGGGTCAGGGTAGATTGGCGCCAATAAAGGGGGGTACAGTACTGTACAAACAATTGAAGCTTTGGCTTCGGGCTTTGGCCGATATTATGATATATATATGTATTGATATTGAAGCTTCGGCTTCGGGCTTGACCGATATGTTGATTTTGAAGCTTCGGCTTCGGGCTTGACCGATATAATGATTTTTGAAGCTTCGGCTTCGGGCTTGACCGATATATTGATTTTGAAGCTTTGGCTTCGGGCTTGTCCGCTCCCGTATCCATTTTACCGTTATTCAGGACTTGTTTACTTTGGGCAATATGTGGTTAAAGTGTTTGGAAAAAAAAATTGGATATAAATTTGATTATACTTTGAAAGGATTACTATATAAGTTTTGTGACTTGGTTCCATAAAGTTGGTTAATTTATTTTTGACTTATAAATATACTTGGTTTCTATTTTAAAAATATTCAAAGTTGTTATATTTTTTTTATGGACACCACTAAGCAAATTGCTTAGCGTGTAGTTGATTTTCTATGCGTAGGTGGAGAACTTGTAGATAGCTTGGACCAAAGTGGTACTGGTGGATCGGCTTAAAGAGCAAATAAGGAAAGATTCGAGGTGGATTTACATTTTAATGTAATATTATGGTTTGTAGAATAATGGCATGTACTAGAGAGTGAGAAATGTAAAGTGGCATTGAGAAATATTGGGAGAATAATTTGGAGTTTAAAACATTATATTGGTATTTGTATGTATTAAATCTATAAGTATTGAACTCTATATAGTGGAGTAGAGTGATTTATTGGGTGATTATTGTTACCGTGGCGCTCCCTAGAGGAGGGGGGTGTTACATTTGTTGGTATCAGAGCTGAGGTTTAGGCAATTCTAGGACTAGTATGTACATGCCATTTAAGATATAAATATGTTATGTTAGTTGTTGATCCACTTTGGTCCAATTTTCAGGAATAAGAATTGCTAGTAGTAGTCACAACCAGAGTGAGGAAGCGGATGCTGAGAGTACGGTCCGTATCAGACTAGGGGATGAACAAAGACATGAACCACCACCAGTTCATGGCTTTCCTGAACAACCTACTCCAGCACAAGCTGCTTTACTTCAGCATATGACTACTGAAGTAATCACACAAGTACTACAAAACATACAAATCCCTCAAGTTCCTGTAGTACCTCATGTTGAAAGAAGAGAGGAGAGGACTCCTCTTGAAAGAATCAAGAAGCTTCCGGCTGATGATTTTAAAGGGGACACAGTGAATCCTGCAATTGCAGAAGATTGGCTTGATCATACTAAATGGTGTATGACTAGGCTTCATTTTACAGATGAAGAGAGATTAGACTGTGTGCAAGGTCTACTAAAAGAACAAGCTAGGAGGTGGTGGGATAATATTGTGAGAGAAAGGCGACCCGGAGAAATCACCTGGGGCCTTTTCTTGGAACAATTTGACAAAAAGTATGTTAGTGAACGATTCAAGGATGAGCAGAGGAAATTGTTCTTGTCTTTGAGATAGGGACGAATGACTGTATCAGAATATGAATTTCAATTCCTCAAACTCGAGAGGTATGCTCGTGATATCATTGATAGTGAAGTGAGGCGATGCAAGAGATTCGAAGATGGGCTAAATGATGAAATTAGAGTGCATTTACTTGCACAAAGCATTAGAGTGTTCAATGACTTGGTTGATGCTGCTACGGGCATTGAGAAGATTAATTCAGATAGACAACAAAGGATGGCTAAAAGGTCTGGATTTCAAAAGGGATCACAGGGTCCAGCTAGTTCAGAATCTCCAAGTAAGAAACAGAAGGGAACATCAGAACAAACACAATCTCATTTCAGAGGGTTTTCACCGAGACAAATCATAAGTACGGGGTCAGCGGCAAGTGTACCTTCAGGTAGAGGCAGAGGAAATATTCCATAATGTTCTAATTGTGGAAGGATGCATACAGGGGAATGTTGGGGAAAAGGTAGAGTCTGCTTTAAATGTGGCTCAAGGGAACATTTGATTGCAAATTGTCCTCAAAGACAGATAAGTACATCTGCACCTACAGTAGTTCCTACTCCTACAATATAAGGTGGAAGAGGAAGGGGAAGAGGAAATGCTAGTGGTTCAAGTGGACAATATGTGGCTCAACAAGCACCACAGAGTGGTAGACCGGGAGGAATGGCGCGAAGTTATGCAATCTGAGGGCCTGAGACTAGAGAATGTACCGAAGTTATTGTCGGTAAATTTTTATTCTTTAATCATGATGTTTATGCTTTGATAGATCCTGGTTCATCTCATTCATATATATATACTGCATTAGCACAAGAGAAAGGGTTGCATGTAGAAGAATTAGGAGAAAATATTGAAGTGACTAATCCTTTTGGACACAGTGTGATAGTAAGCAAAGTGTATATGAATTGTCCTATTACGATTCAACATCAACTTTTCTATGCAAATTTAATTGAGTTACCTTTCCGAGATTATGATGTTATCTTGGGAATGGATTGGTTATCGGAACATCGAGCTGTGGTGGATTGCAAAAACAAAAGAATGTCACTTCAAGTTTCTGATGGAGAAGAAATAGTTATCGTGGGGGAAAGATCAGATTACCTCTGTAACATAATTTCTTTTATGAAAACTAAAAGATTAATTAGGAAGGGATGTCAGGCCTACCTAATCTTTGCTCTAGAAATGAAGAAAGGTGACTTAGAATTGCAGAATATTCCTACCGTATGTGATTTTCCCAATGTATTTCCAGAAGAACTACTGGGGTTGCCACCAAAAAGAGAGGTAGAATTCGCAATTGATGTATTGCCGGGTACCGCACTAGTATCCAAAGCACCATATAGAATGGCGCCTGCTGAACTGAAAGAGTTGAAGATCCAGTTGCAAGAATTGTTAGATAAAGGATTCATACGCCCGAGTATATCCCCGTGGGGTGCACCAGTGTTGTTTGTTAAGAAGAAAGATGGGTCACTCCGATTATGTATTGATTACCGAGAGTTGAATAAATTGACAGTGAAAAACAAGTATCCATTACCGAGGATTGAAGACTTATTTGATCAACTCAAGGGTGCCAAATACTTCTCCAAGATTGATTTGAGATCGGGCTACTATCAGATGAGAGTGAAAGATGATGATATTGCAAAGACGGCTTTCCGAACTAGATATGGGCACTATGAATTTTTGGTGATGCCATTTGGTCTAACTAATGCACCAGCAGCATTTATGGACCTTATGAACCGTGTCTTTTATTTATATTTAGACAGGTTTGTAGTGATCTTCATTGATGACATTTTGGTGTATTCTAAGTCACGGGAAGAGCATGATCAACATTTTCGGACAGTCTTCCACACTTTGAAGGAAAATAAATTGTATGCCAAACTTAGCAAATGTGAGTTTTGGCTTGAAGAAGTTTCTTTCTTAGGCCATGTTGTTTCTGCCGAAGGAATTAAAGTGGATCCTAAGAAGATAGAAGCAGTCGTTGAATGGGAACCACCAAAGAACCCTACGGAAGTCAAAAGTTTCCTTGGCTTAGCGGGGTATTATAGAAGATTTGTGAAAGGATTTTCAGTCATTGCTGCCCCACTGACGAAACTACTTCAAAAGAATGCAAAATTTGAGTGGACTCACAAGTGTCAAGAAAGTTTTGAGAAATTAAAGGCGATGTTAACAAAAGCACCCATCCTTACCCAACCAGAACCTGGAAAAGATTTTGTAATCTATAGTGATGCTTCACATAGTGGTCTTGGGTGTGTTTTGATGCAAGAAGGAAAAGTGGTTGCCTATGCTTCCAGGTAATTGAAGAATCATGAAAGGAATTATCCTACTCATGATTTGGAATTGGCTGCAATAGTCTTTGCCTTGAAAATTTGGCGACATTATCTTTATGGAGAAAAATGTTATATTTATACAGATCACAAAAGTTTGAAATATTTGCCAACACAGAAAGAGTTGAATTTAAGGCAAAGAAGGTGGATGGAATTCATTAAAGATTACGATTGTCTTATTGATTACCATCCAGGAAAGGCTAATGTAGTGGCAGATGCTCTCAGTAGAAAGACAATGATGGCACTAAGGGCTATGAATACGGGGTTAGCTTTTACCAGTAGTGGAGCCTTAATTGCAGAATTGAAGATTCAACCTGTACTACTACAACAGGTTAAGCAAGCACAAAATGAAGATGATGACTTAAAGATTATTCGGGCACGGACACAAGTGGGTATCGTAGATGACTATATGGTTCGAGAAGATGGGTGTCTATATTTTAAAGATAGACTATGTGCGCCAAACAATGAAGAATTAAAGAAGAATATCTTACAAGAGGGGCATAGTAGTCCTTATGCGATGCATCCAGGAGCAAACAAGATGTACCAAAATTTGAAGAGCCATTATTGGTGGAATGGAATGAAGAAAGACATTACTAACTATGTTGCTCAATGTCTAACTTGTCAACAGGTGAAAGCAGAACATCAAGTTCCTTCTGGATTGTTGCAACCAATAAAAATTCCAGAATGGAAATGGGAAAGAATCACAATGGACTTCGTGACATCTTTACCACTTACACAGAAGAAACATGATGCAGTGTGGGTTGTTGTGGATAGATTGACAAAGTCTGCCCACTTTCTTCCAGTTAGGATGGATTATTCACTTGATAGGTTGGCTCAGTTATATATAAATGAGATAGTAAGGCTACATGGAGTGCCTATTTCAATTATTTCTGACCGAGATCCGAGATTTACTTTGAGATTTTGGAAGAAGTTGCAAGAGGCCTTAGGTAGCAAACTTCATTTTAGTACTTCATTTCATCCTCAAACAGATGGTCAATCTGAAAGAGTAATTCAGGTGTTGGAAGACATGATGAGAAGTTGTATCATTGAATTTGAAGGAAGTTGGGATAAGTATTTGTCCCTCATGGAGTTTGCCTATAATAACAGCTATCAGTCAAGCATACAAATGGTGCCATATGAAGCATTGTATGGAAGGAAATGTCGAACTCCATTATATTGGACCGAACTTAGTGAAAACAAGATTGTAGGAGTGGATTTGATTCAGGAGACAAAAGAGAAGGTAAAACTTATTCAAGAAAGATTGAAGGCTGCATCGGATAGACAAAAATCTTATGCTGATCTAAAAAGAAAAGACATTACTTATGAAGTGGGAGATAAAGTGTTTCTCAAAGTATCTCCTTGGAAGAAAGTCCTGCAATTTGGCAAGAAAGGCAAGCTCAGTCCGAGATTCATTGGCCCACATGAGGTTATAGAGAAGGTTGGACCGGTAGCTTATCGGTTGGCACTACCCCCAACACTCGACAAAATTCATAATGTGTTCCATGTGTCAATGTTAAGGAGATACAGATCAGATCCATCACATATCTTATCTCCTGATGTCGTAGAAATCGAACCCGACCTGACATATGAAGAGGAACCGGTACAAATCTTAGCGAGAGAGGTTAAACAATTAAGAAACAAGTCTATACCTTTGGTAAAAGTACTTTGGAGGAATCATAAGGTTGAAGAAGCAACTTGGGAACCGGAGGATACAATGAAAACTCAATATCCGCAATTGTTTTCAGGAAATTTTCGGGACGAAAATTCATAAGAGGGGGAGAATTGTAACGAACCGAAATTTCCAAAATTTACTTATAATAAATTACTATGGTATTAAAAATATCATAGAAATTATTTTTATTATTATTGTTGTTATTGGATATAAGGCATGAGGAAATAAGAGCTAATTATAGTAAGAAGGATGAATTGAACATTTAATTATTTGTCCAAGGGCAATATTGGAAATTGAAAAAAAAAAAGAAAAAAAAAGAAGAAACACACAAATACATTACAGCATCTTCATTTCCTTATCTCCTTTCTTCATTTCCTTCTCCATTCTTCCTCTCTTTAATCAAAAATTTTCATAATCCAAAAACTTTCGATTTCTTCGATTCAACTTCAAATTCTTGTTAGAAATCGATCCTTAAGCCCTCTATCATCATCAATTTCAGTCAATCAAGACTAGAAGTGGAGGATTTCAGATATTAAGATTCGGATGAATAGTAACCCGAGTTTGAGGTGAGTGATTTTTGGTGAAATTAAAGCTTAATTAGTAGAATTCATGGTAGATTAAGCATATTTATGGTATTAGGAAGTTTATTTATGCAATACCTTGATAGAATTATATATGGCTGTTGTAGAGGAAGCTATTGGAAGTAAATCAAAGGCAAAAGGGGTAGAAGAGAGCTAGAAAGAGCATAGGAAAAGGTTTGTGTCCCGAATTTCGATTTCTCGGTTTTTCGGGAAATTTTCCAGATTATATACCTGTTTTGTTTTAATGTTTTCTCTCGTTATATAAATCCAATTTGACCAATTCTTGATTCTATTGATATCTACAGAAAGTAAGGAACATATGTTCAGAAGAAACCTTATTGAATTTCGTTCGTTTTCAATGTGAAATTTTCGTTTGAAGTTGAGTCACGAAATCTGTTTTCGGAAAATCTCAGCTTTGTACACTTTTTAGTATTTTGATCATAACTTTGGTTATAAAATTTGGATTTCTGTGATTCTGATGGTTTTGGAAAGCTGAGACATGTGGCTAATTGTGTTTAGAAGAAAGTTCTTCAATTGGATGATGTTTTGATGGTGAAAAATGCAGGGGAAGTCAGGTTATGAAACCTGGAAAAATTCTGGAAAGTATGATATTGATTTTATTGAGTTTTAATTGAAGTTTGATGCTTAAAAATTTGGGATTTGGATTTCTTAATTACTGAAGTTATGTTAAATTATGATTGATGGTTTATACTGAAATTTTTAAGATGTTACTTTGATTTATTGCCCTTATTAAACGAGTAGAATACGGGTCAGGGTAGATTGGCGCCAATAAAGGGGGGTACAGTACTGTACAAACAATTGAAGCTTTGGCTTCGGGCTTTGGCCGATATTATGATATATATATGTATTGATATTGAAGCTTCGGCTTCGGGCTTGACCGATATGTTGATTTTGAAGCTTCGGCTTCGGGCTTGACCGATATAATGATTTTTGAAGCTTCGGCTTCGGGCTTGACCGATATATTGATTTTGAAGCTTTGGCTTCGGGCTTGTCCGCTCCCGTATCCATTTTACCGTTATTCAGGAATTGTTTACTTTGGGCAATATGTGGTTAAAGTGTTTGGAAAAAAAAATTGGATATAAATTTGATTATACTTTGAAAGGATTACTATATAAGTTTTGTGACTTGGTTCCATAAAGTTGGTTAATTTATTTTTGACTTATAAATATACTTGGTTTCTATTTTAAAAATATTCAAAGTTGTTATATTTTTTTTATGGACACCACTAAGCAAATTGCTTAGCGTGTAGTTGATTTTCTACGCGTAGGTGGAGAACTTGTAGATAGCTTGGACCAAAGTGGTACAGGTGGATCAGCTTAAAGAACAAATAAGGAAAGACTCGAGGTGGATTTACATTTTAATGTAATATTATGGTTTGTAGAATAATCGCATGTACTAGAGAGTGAGAAATGTAAAGTGGCATTGAGAAATATTGGGAGAATAATTTGGAGTTTAAAACATTATATTGGTATTTGTATGTATTAAATCTATAAGTATTGAACTCTATATAGTGGAGTAGAGTTATTTATTGGGTGATTATTGTTACCGTGGCGCTCCCTAGAGGAGGGGGGCGTTACACTCAAAATCAAAATAGAACTCGAAAAAAAATTGAAGTGGAAATAAACTTGTAATTGAAACTAAAATGGATTCGGAATCAAGAACTAAAAATTGTAAATCAAAAACTAGAAATTTAAAGTACTTGAAAACTAAGAACAAAAATACTAAAAACTAAACTAGGAAAAATATGAATTGGTGAAGAACGGATGATCCTGAAATTCACCAGCCTTGAGGTATTTATACATAGTAGCCTCCTTTTTGCTTCCTCTTTAGAATTTGATTGACTCTTTATAATTATCTCTTGAATAGGTTTTATCTTCCTTTTAGTCTTTATCTTCAATAGAATATTAAATCTCCATCTTTATCTTCGAAAATAGAATTAGGATGGAAACAAATTTCCTTTCTCGAATTGGACTCTTCCCAAATGGATTTGCCCTAGTTAGGTGATCTTTCAAGGTCTTTATCTTTACATGCTTTGGTATTGATGTTATCTTGGTCATTCTGAAATATTCTAGAATCATAGGGACTAGCTATCGCTCATGCTCCATGCATTAGGTATCAGTGAAAGGCAACTTTTCATCCAAATATTGCATGTTTTCTCCAAATCACCTTCAAAACCTGAAATAAGAGAAAAGGAAGTAATAGCGGCCCAAGAGAGTAAAAACATGGTATCAATGATATAGAAATAATCAAAAATACATGTTTGAAATAAAACTTATCATCTTTGGAGCTTCGGCTTGGATTCTAAATGCTCTACCTCACTTGCCTGTGGATGGAATCTGTCTAGACTACTCTACAATGACCCTTTTAGCTAAATATTGAGCCAAGGTCAGAACCATCTTTTATTCATTTTCATTGTGATGTTTGTTTTCTTTCTTTAATCCTATTCTGGTTTATGAGCACCTTTTGCAATTTATTTGTAGTTCAACTTGAATGGAAGTAATTTATCTATTTTTTTTTTGAAAAACCCTTGGAGAGACAATGTATCTCTCCAACGGCTAAAAGATTAGAGTGGGTGAAAATTTTGGGGCAGAGTACCCAACTAGGTTGGTTCCTCTGCTTGCCTACAAAACACCCACCCCGCTTTTATTATTAATGGTTCTCGAAACAAGAACCAAAAAATTACATCAAATGTTACACAGTAAGAACCTTCAGATTTGTGAACATATCAGACACCAAAAGGCTTACATCACGCTTGTAGGAATAAAAAAAACCAACAAAAATTAATACTAGCAATTAAAATATCTTCGTTGTCGACTTTGTCTTGAAAATTTTTTTTATTGCGACGCTGCCACAGATTCCTTGCTATAATAAACCCAAGAGACCTACCAAAATCACGAGAGACTCCAGGCATGAAAAATGTACACCATAAGAGAAAGAAGTTGTAACCATCATTAGGCATCACAACCGGAATACCAAGCCAATGAAATGCATCCCTCTAAATCTGAAAATTCTCATGACATAAAAAAGGTTGTGTTCCAACGATTCAGGTAGTGGACAGAATGGGTAACATGCGCTAGTTATCATGCTATATCCCCGATGGAAAAGGAACTCATGATTTAGTAACTTACTGTGAAAGACCAACTAGCCGAAATTTTTTATCTTGGGAAGCATGTGGGAATCCCAAATAACACTGAAGTCCCTCAAGGGAGTCGGCCATTAAGGTTGTGATAATAACCATGACAAAATGAAGTTGCCGAGTATTTTTTTTTGAACTCCGATATCCCATAAGAAATAGTCTCTTCTCGGTAAAAAGGTAGGGTTGTCAATGATTCCAAGAACTTGGAAGAGAGAGGGGCATGAAATCGAGATCCAGGCTTTTAAGTCTCTACATCATTGTTTGCCTGTGATGCGGAGGCTTCTTTTCCAAAAAAGGGCGGGTTTGGGAGCGGTTAGAAAAAATAAAGCTATACCCATCAAGAATGGTTGAGGATTTCCTATTGCAAATAGCAAATAAATCAGGGAAAAGTGTTTTGATTTGAGTGTATGAGGTCCAATTATCATGCCAGAATAGCCCATTTCAACAATCTCCCACTTGGACACGCACCTGTTAAGAGAAAAAGGACCAATTCCTCTCATTTTTAAAGCAGCATTTTAGAATCCCACGCCATAAAGGAGAAATGGACTTGGGGTCAAGAAGAGTCATTTCATACCACGATCTCACCCCATAACGTCAAACACAGTACATTGACCACAAGGAATCATCGTTAGGGTCTCCGAGTTTCTAAATCCATTTAAAGACCAGGCTGGAGTTAACAAGCTTGAAATCATGAATTGCCAATCCCCCAATGCGGTAAGGTAAATTGATCGTACCCTAGCTTACTTTGCACATGCCATTAATTGAAGAATCACCTCGCCATAAAAAATTACGAATCAATTGATTTAAGGTAGAGGTCACAGAGTAAGGTATGCAAAAAATGGACAGTAAGTAAATAGGAAGGGAAGAAAGTATCGATTTGATAAGGATGGTACGCCCACGTACGATAGACAATTTTCTTTCCAATTAGCCAAGCGAGGCTTAAACTTAGCAATCAGAAGATCCCAATTAGAGATATGTGGTTGTTTAATACATAGTGGAGTGCCCAAGTACTTTATCGGGAATTTATCTACTTGGCATCCCAACTGAGATGCGTAAGAGGCCAAGGTGGCTTCATTGACGTGAACTCCAATAATAGCACTCTTATGATAATTAATACGCAAGCCTAAAATTAGTTCGAAACACCTCAGGATCTGAATAAAATAGGGAATAATGGATTCTTCTACAGAAAGGAAACAAAAAGTACCATCAACAAACTGTAGCAATAAGATATCAGGAAGGGAATCTTCCAAACGAAAACCAGGTAGCACACCTACTCGAATGCTACGGTCTAAAAGCTATTTTAGGCCCTCCACAGCTAACACAAAAATAAAAGGCGATAAAGGGTCTCCCTATTTGACCCCCCTACGAATGTGAACAGGAGGACCTGGCGAGCCATTAGTTAGAATATAAGTAGTGGAATTTTTTCTGCAATTCGACAGCCATGAAATCCATTTCCTATCAAAACCCATCTTTTGGAGTACCGAATCGATATAGGTCCAAAAAATACTGCTAAAGGCTTTGTGAAAGTCTAATTTCAGCACCACACATGGTTTTCTTTTTACATAGAGACCATGGATGATCTTAAAAGCCATAAAAGAACACTCATGTATACTTCTTCCTTTGATGAAAGCAAATTGATTATTTGAAATCAGAGATGGTAGAACAGCCTAAAGATGAATAGATAGCAGCTTTGCAATAATTTTATAGACACCATATATGAGCGAGATAGGCCTAAAGTTATTCAGAGAACAAGAACCCAGTACTTTAGGGACTAGCACTGTGAAGGATGTCTTAACCGAATCTGGAAGCTGAGATGTAGCATAAAAACGATAAAAAAACCTGTATAAATTCTAGCTTCAAGTCATCCCAAAATCTTTTGTAGAAGAAGAAATTGAAATCATCAGGTCCCGGTGCTTTATTCTCACCACACGCACATATACTATTCCAAATTTCTCAACCTGAAAAGGAGCGATAAGAGCCGCGTTACATTGCAAATTAATAGTATTGAAACTTAGCTTCCGAAGTGAGAAAGGTGTTGTAGGGGCTGCCTTGAATAATTGACAATAATAACTGCAGATTGCACCCGAAACAACATTCAGGTCAGCGACAATTTCCCCCTTGATGTCCAGTTGTGATATACGGTTATTACGAGATCAGGCTGAAGTAGTGTGGTTGAAAAAAGACGTATTAGTATCTCCCAATAGAGTCCAATTCACTCTAGATTGTTGATGTCTCAGTTTCTCCAAAGAAGCCCTCCTTTCCTGAAGGAGAGAACGATGACAGTTTAGTTCTGAGTTTTGAATTAAATTGAGAGGCCGGGGTATATTACTCGACGTGAGGGCCAAGATTTTATCCTCTTAATCACTAATCTTTCTCTATAGGTCTCCAAAATTTTCCAAGTGCCATGGGCGGATAGCTCGGCCTAATTTCATCAATTCAAAATATAAATCCTTTTGGGCATAGGATTGATAAATAAGGTGCCATTTATTACGAATGAACGGTAGAAAGTCCGCCTTATCCCATCATAGGTTCAATGATCTAAAAGGTTTAGGGCCAACCGAGTGAGCAATGGAGGAACTAAATAAAATTTGCAAATGATGAGATAGGGTAGTATCCACAGTCGAGACGAATAAATTAGGCCAAGACTGCAATGTCGCTTCCAATACAAGGACTCGATCAATACAAGAGAATGAAATTCTATTAGACCATGTATAATTGTGTCCATGTAGGGGTAGATTATGAAGTTCAGATTGCAATATGAAATCTTGAAAAGCCGACATGGATGGATAAGAGCGCTCACCTGCTCTCTCCGTTGCATGTAACACATCATTAAAATCACCATAAATCAAAATCATCTGAAACTCTCGAATAATTGAGAAAAGTTCCTGCCATAAATCATATCTATCCACATGACTTGTTGGGGCATAAGGACTAAGGATGTAAAGGTCCTGCTGTTGGAGAGAAAATTTAACTAACACCCATCGGGAAGATGAAAGGATAACCGAACCCAAAAGAAGCGAAGAGTTCCAAGAAAATAAGATTCCACCCAAAAGACCATTAGAAGGAATACAATGATAAGCAAAATCATTATACCCCCAAAACCGTTTGACCACTTGATCAGAAATACTTTCTATCTTCCTTTCCAGCATCACAAAAATTTCAAACTATGTTTACGAATGTAAGAAAAAACAAACTTTTACTTTGCCCCATTATTGACTCCACCTCTACAATTCCAACAGAAAAAATCTATCGACATAATGTAAGACATAAATACCTTGGTGTGTGAGAACTAATCAATTAACCAGATTATCCATGGCCGCCAAGACATCATGTTTATTTCTATCAGAGAATAGTCCTAACTTTTTCCCCATTTCTATAGTCAACTCTTTTTCAATGGTCGGAGATGTCCTCGACTGAGATAAAATGATCACCCAATTCATGTTTGAAATGTTGGGCCTTTATGAAATTGAAGTCATAGGCTGATTGGCCTCCGCACGAGGATTGACTAATTGTGCAACTTGTTCGGCCTCAATCTGTGTTTCACGTGTAGCTGGATTAGTCTCCAAAACAATACTCAGATTATCATTTGATTGATTTGGAATAGGGATAATATGGAGATCAGTACTATTATGATCAGTAATTTCCATTCCCTAGCAACCGGAGCTGAACGAGTCATTGGAAGTATCAATGGAGGCCTCTGAAGGGACATCAAAATCTTCAGAATCATCATCTTAGTAGTGTTTACAACCAACACCTTGTCTCAGATTAGTGTGAATAAGCACTTCCCCAGTATCCACCAATGATTTGAAGCATCGATTGGTCGTCTTAAAGGGGACTGAAACCAGACACGAGACTACATCAAGACAATCTGGATGATCAAAATTGAATTCCACAGAAATAACTCGGCGAAAGGAGGCAGCTAGGTGTCTAATAAGTTCTTCTCTAATCAGAGTAGGGGGGAATTCCCATAAAATCCAGGTGCATGATGGATTCTGTCGGTGTAAAATCGGCAGGCAGCAACTGCACAGCCTTAAAAATATGCTGCATGACATTCCATTCACCACCTATAAAATTTTGCATAGCAAGTATTGAATTAAACAAGACAATAACATTATCCTTGCCTATAGGGGCAGCGAAATAAACATCAAATCCCTGATCATGCAATAAATCAAAGGTGAATTGAATATTTGAGATATTGTTTAGAGTGACTAAGCGTGACTTATCTTTCCAAGGGGCCACATTTGCAATAAAATCATGGCCCCTGGGTGAGGTCGCTGGAATTCAAGGGAGTTCTTGTCGAACTAAAGTATGGTTGGCAAAGGATGCCTCATTTGAGACATGTGGTTTCGCAACAACTTCGACATACGATCTGTCTCCTCATAATGATTCCCAAAAATTGACCCGTCATTGAATTATCTATCGTGTGGATGGCTTAGGTAGGTGATTATGATTTGTTGGTGCAGCAGTCATACATGTGAACTTGGCTTTATAGGCACGCACGGGAATAATTCTGATGCTTACTGAGTTTAATCTATAAAGCATCTCTTAAATAGGCACGGAGTCATCAATAGTAATGAAGCCAAAGTTAAGATTCCTGGCATTCTTCTTCCTGGCCACATAGACACGTCCTGAAATTCCATGCTTCTTGAATGCCCTTCTCATAGAATCTGTTTCATAAGAATTTAGGAAATTCTAAAAGTAAAGTCTAGTGTGGGTGGGTTCGGGATTAGGGTTTTTGCGACGGTTGAGGGCAGTGGGCTGACGATTGTAGTGGCGATGAGTTCTAGTACGATGGTGGTAATCAGTGTTTGGGGAGAGGTTTTGGCGACGGTGGTGATAGGTTTCAGTGTGACGGTAGTGATCGATGTTTGAGGAAAGGTTTTAGTGAAGGTGGTAAGGTTTGGTGTATGGGGGGTTGCGGTGGACGGTGTGAGGGGGGTTGCAGTTGTCTGAGAAGGGATGGTTGCGGTAGTTGACGGCGAAGGGGGGGTTGTAGTGGCAATGGTTATCGGGGTAGGAGGGGTCATGGCGGCGATGCTGACTAGGGTTTTTCTCCATCCCTTTCAGTAGAGCTGATCTTTTAAAAGCCTTACTTTATCTAGTTTAATCTTTGAATTTGATTTAATTTGAAAACATTTATGTACTCTCTTTACATTTAAGCCATTCTGTTAATAATTAAACCGGGCTTGATGATAAAGAAAGGGTTTAACATCTGTACCAAGTTGGAACTTCAAGAAGCTTCAAAGTCAAAAGCCTGTGTATATACTAAAAAAAGCGAAGAGTGTAATTGTAAAAACGGAGTCTTAAAGTTTGCAGTAAACCATCAACTGAAATGATGAGCAACAACTAATAAAATTGATTTTCTAATATTGTATTAGGGGAAATGCGCATGCGGAAGCTAGATAGCGATCTTTTTATGGACAACGGATAGAGCACAAAAATACTACAACTAATAATATGAGAACAAAGAATAACACAAAGATTTTAGGTGGAAAACCCCAAAGGAATTAGGGAAAAACCACGGGCAAGGACTGAAGAATTCCACTACAAGTAAAAAATAGGAGTTATAACCACTGTCGGTCTATAAGGAGAATACAACTCTTTTCAACAACATTCTCTCTTATAGTGGGAGTATACCAACTAACAAACTCTCTATTTTATCTCTAGCCCACACCCTCTGTAAAACACACACACACACTCTCACAAGCATATCCTCATAAATCACAATGCCTCCCCATTTATTCAATCCTGCTTTCACCTTGTCGGATATCTCATTTTGAGACTCCTCTTAGCATGCCTTCTTCATCTGCACTACCATTGCTTTACATAGGCCGTCAAGTGTACCCATTCATATATGAAAGCTTTGATTTTCTTTAGTTGCATTTCTTTGACAACTAATTAATTATTGGGAGAGAGAGTAAGAGCAAGAGATTTGGCAAAAAAAGAAACATTGCGATCTCGGCTTCCCCTCCCTTCTATACTCCGGCCATTATGGCCACCGCGGCTCCTCCGAATAAACCTCCAATAAGCTGTGACTTCGATATTGCTGGCCTCTTCAGTCGTGAAAGCTACCTTATAGCTATGCAACCCACTCCATCGATCTCAAAGGATAAACCTAAACCGTAAAACACTACACTAAAAAAAGCCCTCTCTTATGTGGTTGTGGTTAACCCGGATTCTATGCCATCACCGGCTTCCAAGAAAGCCGAGCAGAAAGTCATCACCACTGTCTCCAACGCGGGGGATGGATGAAAGGCTATCAAGATTTCCCAGGAATTTTACAAAGACCTCATCTCCTCTAGTCAGTATTCTGTGATTAGTATTGAATCTTGTGAAGGGAGACAAACAGTGGAAATACGTTGAAATTAAGATGAAATTGATTTCGATATGGAACAGGAATATGGACTGGAACTTAATATCTCTGGGAAAAGGATTTTATCACATCATTATGCCTTCTGCGGAGGCTGTTCAAAAGATTTGGACTATGGCTATCCTTCATCTAAAGCCAGGAATAATGCAATTTTTGGTTTGGAAGGCGGGTTTTGATCCTCCTAAACACAAACAAATGATGACCCAAGTTTGGATTCGGCTATTGAACCTACCTTGGGAGTTTTGGGACCACAGACTTCTCTCTAGTGTTGCGCAAGCTGTTGGGGTTCCCATTCATTTCGACCGTAATACCATTGAAGGGGCATTAGGGCATTACGCCCAAATTTTGGTCGATAATGATCTATCAAAACCAGTTATTGATTAGATTCGTGTAGATAAGGAGGAGAAAATCTTTTGGCTGACGATTGAGTATGAGAACATCCCTGATCTTTGCTTGGTCTGCAACTCTTTAGGGCACACAACTACTGCCTGTAGGAGAATTCAGCCCTAAGATAAGTACTTTGGGAAACTTAGAGTTGCCATCTCTTACAATAATAAGTCCGTTGATAATACTAAGACAAGGATTAAAGGGAACAAGCAGGTTCAAAGCACCACAAGGAAGGTGGTTACTACCCTTGAAAAAACTGATTGACTCAACTCCCTAGAGATTGACATAGTGGTTACCGAGGCAATTGAGACGACGGCTATGGTAGTGATTGAGGTGACAGCTAATGAGGTGTTTGATAAGACTCCGTGAGATTCTGATTGCCTGAAAGATAGAGAAATACAGGTTTAGGAAAGGCCGCTAACATGGGAAAATATTGAGCCCATCTCTTGGGCGAATGACTGTGAAGAAAGCGATGAAGATGCTGAAATATTAATACGGATGAACTTGTTCTATATAACCAGCCCAGCTTGGCACTCCTCCAACGTAGCAAACCGAGACAATGAGATTTGGAGGAGTGGAATAAAAATGTTGCAGTAGTTACAACAATGAATGCTTTTCAAACATTGGATGGTCTTAATTTTGATGGGATTAATGTGGAAGTATGTTCACAACATGATAAGGCTCTAGACGAGCAGAATGTGGCTCTACAATCCCCTAATGACTCTCCTATTGATAGTGCCTCCAATAGCACAGGTTCTCTTGTTGACAGTGCCTCTAATAGTACGGGTTCTAGTTGAAAACCATTTTCAGTCAAGAAAAAGAAAGGACTAGTGCTTGCTACTAGGGACCAAGTTCAGAGTGGTCATAAACTGGAATACTATTCTCTTTCTTAAATAGATCTTTCGTTTTTATTTTTTGTTTTCTTTTTTTACTGGCTGTTTTTTCTTTTTTTTGTACTTTTCTTTTCCTTTTAATAAATTGAGCCGGTTATTTGCCGAACTAAACCTTTACTTAAAAAAAATAAATTGATTATTCGGTCTTCTGATTTATTTGTCAGAGGACGACCATTTGTTGTAAACAAATAAGCTTGATCATTAAATGATGGACCGACTTCTTAATTGCCATTGCTTGTTCTCCCTTTCCTTTCCATAATTTCTTATTTTCATATAGCACTTTTGACACGCACTATGGTGATGGCAACAGCTAATAAAATTGAATTTTTCTAATTTTATGTACTATAGTGATGTTGATAATTAGTCCTGTAGGGATGAATTAGGGTCCTGACTTTGTAATCGAAAAACAGCTTTGATTGCGGTGAGGTATTTAGAATATCTGGTCCTAGTATACATAGCCTGCAAACAGCATTGCTGTGATAGTTTGGTAGTTCTGTTTTAAAACTCTATGTTTGTGTTGGAATTAAAACACTCAAATGAACAATTTTTATTAAACTCAAAAATATTACAAGAACACTCTCACTCAAAATACAAAACTACAACTCACTCTTTTACTTCTTTTCTCTCTAAAGAAGTTGTTATTTTTGTTGATGAAAAATAACTAAAGAACTCACCTATTTATAGGTGAATTATACAACTCCCAACTCCCAACTCCCACAATTAATAACCACAACTCTTAACTAACACAATTACTTACCACCACCTCCAACTAATACAATTAATAGTCAACTTATTTAGTTAATTTAATGGCCTCTAAATTGGTTGTAGTTAATAGCCTCCAATTTGGTTATCACACACAAAAATCTACTTACTTAAAATACCTAAATAAATTTACTACATTTTGTATTTGTGGGCTTGGACTCCAATTGATTAGATTTGGATTTTGGGTTTCCATTGATATGGATCAAGTTTATAATCTAACACCCCCCTTAAACTTGATCTTGTCATTCCGAGTGATCTTCTCAATCTGACATAGTTTTCGCTTGAGATCGGCTTAGTGAATATATCCGCAATTTGATCTTGTGTCTTCACGTATTCAACTTGTAATTCCTTTCTTGCAACACACTCTCTTATATAATAGTAGCGGATGTCGATATATTTGCTTCGATCATGGAATACAGGATTCTTTACTAAGGCAATGGCTGACTTATTGTCAACACGGTTCTCAGTCGGCTCCTCTTGCAGTAACCCAACCTCCTTCAATAAATTTCTAAGCCAAATTACATGACAGACGCACGAGGTTGCTGCAACATATTCTGCTACACATGTAGACAAAGTTACAATCGGTTGTTTCTTTGACATCCATGTGAAAGTAGTGCCTCCCATGAAAAACACAAATCCACTAGTGCTTCTTCGGTTATCTACGTCTCTACCCAATTGCTATCGCTATATCCAATAAGCTTGTAATCAATAGATTTCGAATAAAACAAGCTAAAGTCGGTTGTACCTTTCAAATAGCGAAGAATTCTCTTAGCGGCTTTGAAATGGGTGGTTGTTGGTGACTCCATATAGCGGCTTACTAATCTGACTGCATGAAGGATATCTAGCCTCGTGCATGTAAGATAGCGTAGACTTCCAACCAAACTTTTGAAAAATGTTGGATCTACACTTTCCCCTTCTTCATGTTTGGACATCTTAATCCCGTACTCCACCGGTGTGCTTATCGGCTTGCAGTTATGCATCTTGAACTTTTTCAAGATCTCCTTCGCATAGCTTTCTTGTGAAATGAATATTCCATCCTTTTGTTGCTTTACTTCTATGCCTAGATAGTGCATCATGAGCCCCATGTTTGTCATCTCAAACTCCTTCATCATCACTTTCTTGAATTCATCGAACATTCTTTGGTTGCTTCCAGTGAATATCAAATCGTCCACATAGAAGCACACGATCAAAATATCTCCATCTTTGATCTTGATGTACAAAGCGTGCTCAAAGGGGCATTTGTTGAAGCCATTTTCTCGGAAGTACTTGTCAATTCTGCTATTCCATGCCCATGGTGCTTGTTTTAGCCTATAAAGAGCCTTCTTCAATTTCAACACCTTATTGTCATGGCCTTTGACTTCATAACCTGGTGGTTGCTAGATGTAAACTTCCTCTTCAAGAACTCCATTTAGGAACGCCGATTTTACTTCCATTTGATGAATTCTCCACTTGTTTTGGGCCGCTAAAGAAATTATTAGTCTGATAGTTTCCAATCGAGCAACTGGAGCGAAAACCTTATCGTAGTCAATTCCAGCCTTTTGACAATAGCCTTTTGCAACAAGCCTTGCCTTATGTCTTTCGATCTCTCCCTTGGCATTCCGCTTTGTTTTGTACACCCATTTGACACCTATCGCCTTGTGTCCTTTGGGAAGTGAAGTGAGTTCCCGTGTATCATTCTTCTCAATGGCCTTGATTTCTTCGTCCATTGTATCTTTCCACTTTTTCTCTTTTGCAGCTTCTTGAAATGTCACTGGCTCGTAGTCAACAAATAGACAAAATAATGTAAGATTGTCTAGTTGTTCAGTCATCTCATAGAGTTCTCGAAGACTTCTCGTACGATGCACTTCTCTTTCATCTTCAGTCTCGCTTGAGGATGGAGATGATGATGACCCATCTCTATGAGTAGGAGAAGTTGGTGGAGTTGTGAGGCCTTGTTGAAGTTGTCTTGGTTGCTCGGGTGTTGTCGGCTCATCTTCCTAGAATGGAGAAAAATTAAAGTCTTCCGTTTGAGAATCAAAGTTCCATTCTCCTTCTTCATCAAATATCACATCTCATCTGATCATAAATTTCTTCTCATTCGGATTGTATAGCTTATAGCCTTTTGAGCTTGAGTCATAACCGATGAAAATAAAACTTTTGCTTTTATCATCAAGCTTGGTTCGATTCTCATCTAGTACATGAACATGAGCTACACAGCTGAAGACTCAAAGATGGGAAATTCCAGGCTTTCTTCCGCTCCATGCTTCTTATAGTGTCTTTCCCCACACGCTTCTTATAGGAGAATGATTTAATAGGTAGACTGCACATGCCACTGCTTCCGCTCAAAACTCCTTGGGTAGTTTCTTGCTTTTGAGCATACTCCGTGCCATGTCAAGAATCGTTCTATTCTTCCTTTCTGCCATACCATTTTGTTGGGGGGATCTAGGAACCGTTAAGGGTCGACAGATTCAATTGTTGCACAAAACTCGTTGAATTCATTGGATGTGAATTCTCCTCCTCGATCAGATCTCATGGCTTTGATCTTATGACCACTCTCCTTTTCCACAGCTGCTTTGAACTTCTGAAACACTCCAAAGACTTCTGATTTCTGCTTCAAGAAATATGCCCATGTTTTTCTTGAGTAATCATCAATGAAAAGAAGGAAGTAGTTACTATTAGCGAGAGAACTTGGTTTGATAGGACCACACACGTCGGTATGGATGAGCTCGAGCGGTTTCTTGGCTCTATAGTCTTACTCCTTTGGAAAGCTTCTTCTGAATTGCTTCCCTTGTAAGCATCCTTCTCATAATTGATCAGGATTGTTGATACATGGTAAGCCTCTAACCATTCCTTTCTTCAATAGTAGCTCCAATCCTCCAAAGTTGAGATGACCAAATCGAAGATGCCATAGCCACGATGCGTCTTTGTAACACGCCTTCAAACACTTCACAACATCATGTTGAATGTTCAAAGGAAACATTCTATTCTTTGACATTTGTACTTTAGCAATCAGATCTCCTTTGCCATCTCTTATTAAAAGACTACAATGTTTCATGTGAATATCATAGCCTTTTCTAAGAGTTGGCCCAAACTTAGAATGTTGCACTTCATATTAGGCACATAGTAGACATTTAAAATTAATTGGTGGCTACCATCTTTAGCACGAAAGAGGATGTTACCTTTCTCCTTCACCGATATCTTGCTGTCATCTCCAAATGAGACATCGCCACTTACTTCTTTAGTCAGCTCCATGAATAAGCTTCTTTTTCCGCACAAGTGGTTGTTTGCACCGGTGTCAAGATACCATGTGTTGTCTTAATAATCACTGTTGTTAGCGTTTCTTTCTCCTCAATCTTCTCCTCCACGAAATTTGCCTTCTCTACAACTTGATCATTTCGAGCTCTACATTCTGAAGCGTAATGCCCAAACTTTTGACAATTATAGCATCGGACTTGAGATTTGTCATACCTCGAGTTCGAATTTCCTTTTCCACGACCTTCCGTGGAGCTTTCTCCTTTCTCATAGTTGTTGTTAGAATTGTTGTTGTAATTCCAACTCCGTCCAGGACCACGGCTTCCTCCTTCTTCGCGGCCTCGTCCTCTGCCTTTGCCTCTGCCATGGTTGTTTCGACCATTGCCTTGGCCTTCACTCGTATCCTTAAGTTGTAACTTGAGGAGTTGCTCAGAGATACCTTGCTTCTTCTTATGCTTTTCTTCATAGGCTTGTAGTGATCCTTGGAGTTCTTCAATCGTCATCTCCTCCAAGTCTTTGGTTTCTTCAATCGTCACCATGATGTGCTCAAATTTGTGATCCAACGAGCGGAGTATCTTCTCTATTATTCTTACATCTTCTAACTTCTCACCATTTCTTTTCAATTGATTAGAAATGACTGCTACTCTTGAAAAGTAATTGGAGATAGACTCGGATGGTTTCATGTGCAAGGATTCAAACTCACCTCTTTGTGTTTGGAGACAGACCTTCTTCACCTTTTCGGCTCCTTTGTAAGAGGTTTGTAGCTTCTCCCATGCTTGCTTGGCGGAAGTTGCACTTGAAATCTTTTCAAAACCGTCATCATCTAATGCTTGATAGATGAGGAAGAGAGCTTTCTTGTCTCTCTTTCGGGAATCCTTCAAAGTTGTTGCTTGATCTGGCGTGGAGAGGCTTCATTTTCGGGCTCCTTGAATCCTTTCTGTACGATATCCCAAAGAGCCTTCATCTTGATACTCCAATTGTCGTAGTTGTTGTTGTTGAGTGTTGGAACTTGAAAGGATGCCATGTTATTCGCCATCTTACTCAAATAGCTTTTCTAGACGTACAGGAGCTATTGCGACACTTTTTGGAGTCTGCTGCGACACTTTTGGATTCTACTGCGACACTTCTGGAGTCTTTTGCAACACACTGGATGTATTGCAACACTCTTGGCAGTCTACTGCGACACTTTCTGGGCTTTTTAGCTACTGCAACGCCTGGGCACTTTCAACTCGATTTTTCCGCACTCAGGAAAAAAAATTCTTTTCGGGAGGAAGACTCGAGCTTTCAACCTAGCTCTGATACCACTTTGTTGGGATTAAAACACTCAAATGAACAACTTTTATTAAACTCAAAAATATTACAAGAACACTCTCACTCAAAATACAAAACTACAACTCACTCTTTTACTTCTTTTCTCTCTAAAGAAGTTCTTATTTTTGTTGATGAAAAACAACTAAAGAACTCACCTATTTATAGGTGAATTATACAACTCCCAACTCCCAACTCCCAACTCCCACAATTAATAGCCAAAACTCTTAACTAACACAATTACTTGTCACCACCTCCAACTAATACAATTAATAGTCAACTTATTTAGTTAATTTAATGGCCTCCAAATTGGTTGTAGTTAATAGCCTCTAATTTGTTTATCACACACAAAAATCTACATACTTAAAATACCTAAATAAATTTACTACATTTTGGATTTGTGGGCTTGGACTCCAATTGATTAGATTTGGATTTTGGGTTTCCATTGATATTGATCAAGTTTATAATCCGACAGTTTGAAGATATAAATTTTATATAAAGCCTGTGGTCTACTAATTTTGAAAAGAAAATTAGCATTATTTATTAGGCCAGATGTAAATACATGTACCAAAATAGAAAAATCATTTGCCTCATGAAGTAATCTTATATGCAGTCTGAACTTAAAGTTTTAACTTCTTTAAGTTTTGATTAAAAGATTGATAAAAATATAATACCTGCAAAGTGGTGCACTTGAAAAAAAAGAAAGTAAAACAATAAAGGTTGGCATGGCATTATAAGGATTTTGGTTGAACATATGAGTTATTGTATTTGTTTTGTAGGATTTTGGATGAACATCTGAGTTTTTCCTAGCATTTCTGATCAAATCCATTAACATCCAAAATAAAGAAACTAAGTTTCTCAAATTTTTATCGAACAAAATACTAAACCATAAATATCAGGAGCCAGCTAGAATCTAAGGATATATTTCCAAAATAAATTACAGAGTAACCTACGGTGGCGAATCCGGAGATTTTTCACTGTGGTGACCATATACATATAATAAAATATTAAAAAATAATTATAAATTCAGAAACGACAAATAATAAATGAAATAGTAGAGTTGCGAATGAATTTGTAGAGATATAGATAGAATTTATTAAATTAATCACTCTTTTTAGAATAAATAAGTAATTTTAATACTAGTATGAGGTCCAAATATTATTTTTAATGAAATCCAAATACAATATATACATATATAATATAATTTTTAAAATAAGGTGGGTCCTATATAATTATGGAGAGTCTTGCATGTACATAGTTTCAATCCATTACCAAAGCATAGTGCAATAAGTTAATAAACAACAAATTGATTTAAAGCTAATTAAATTAATAATGGTATAATTATTTTATGTACATAGTACTTGTATTTATCAAGTTATTGCCTGATTAGACTCTCTATATTCCTATTTAGTTTTACTCGATTAACTACTATATATAGACATGTAGGTGGCGTTTGGTTTGTGGAAATCCTATTACGTAGAATAGAAATAGAAATGAATAGAAATATGTCAAATATAGTAGCGCATATGTCTAGAATCCGTTAACACATCGAAAACCTTTTCCTAGTTTATATACATCTCACGTAAAAGCTATTCCTTCGTTTTAAAAGGAATAACTTTTCTGTGAAATGCATATAAACTAGGAAAAGTTTTTTCGTGCGTTGATGGATTCTAGGTGAATAATGTGTCATATTTGACATCTTTCCATACAATTCTATTTCTATTCCTCGGAATAGGATTTTCACGAACCAAACGAGCCTGTAGAGTATTTGTTAATTTACAATCTCTCCAAATCGAATACCTTCATGAGATAGTAACCGACGTTTGGAATATGACAAAGGCTAGTTACACCGGGCACGATGTCACCACAGATATACTATCAGGGTTCCTTTAAATTCTCTATTGCACTTCAAAAGTGTCTGTAAATCCTGGTATTCCTTAATCTCTGATCCTTATTTCACCAATATCCATTCTAAATGATCATCTCAAAGCCCTAAAATTCTTTTTAACTAGAAAATTAGGTTGCATAGAGAATTTTATTCGCAGTTTCAGCTATTAGATCCCGAGAATTCAAGCTATGATGAATTCTGTTTTTCTCCTCTCTGTTCCCCCCAGGAAATATCTAATAGTATAATTTTAGGCTCAAGCTACAGTTTAATTTGTGTAGCCCATTTTTCTAGAATTTTTTGGGACCTTTTTGTGATGAGAATGGAAATTGTGGAAGCAGCTTATCTCTTCACTAGAGAATTGAGAAAAATACCAGATTCGGTTCCTCCAATCATTGGCTACCACAGATTAGCTAATTTTTTTGCTCATGAGTTAGATTATGATCCGATTTCTAATGATCTTAAGTCGGCTATATGGAAGGTTGGATCAACATGTCAGGTTTTCTCCATGAAATCAAATTCCTGGAATACAATTACATGCCCTCTTAAAATTGGAAGTTTTTGTTTTGCAAAAGGAAACGCCACCATTGTAAATGGAGTATTTCACTGGCTTGTGCGACCATATCATGTATCTTATCTTAGAATAATTGCTTTTGGTTCAAAAGAAGACAAGATTTTGGAACTGCATATATCGCACATTGCACCTTCACCTTTCTCTGATGCGCGTCTTTTAGAACACAAATGATGCCTTTGTTTTTCCTTTTTTCTCATTAAAACAGAGTTTGAGGAGATATGGAAGTGGACAGAAGATGCTTGGATTCATTTGCTTAGTACTAGTCTAAACCATATATATAAATGGGATAACCCTCAGGCAAGATACCCTTTGCCAATATATATTTCTAGGAGTGGTACTCGAGTCATAATTCATACCATGAAAGACATCTTAAGGACATCGAAGGAAGAGGAAAAGTTTGATGAATTAAAGATAGATGATTCATTATGTATTATTTACAAGGCAACCAAGAGTATTGAGATGCTGATTTCATGCAATCATATCATTCACACGAGAAAAAGAAAAAGAATTAGTTGTTTAATCAATATAATGTTTACCTCTATTATATACATTAACAGTAGTTCCCTATGCTATTGCTATTGCTGAACTTGTGGTTTTATTTGACAAATGAATGAATCTTTTACCTTGTTACCTTTTGTTTGCTACTTATAGTGTGAAATTAGTATATCCATTGATCTTTTTTTTATCAACATAGAATTTTTCTCTATCTTTCTTATTAATTTGTTCGTCGTTGTTATGAACCAATCATAAAATAAGGAATTCATTCTAAATTCTAAATTTTATTCATTTATTTCAAGCTAAGGAATTCATTTGCAGGAATTCATTTCAAAATGATATCCAAATTCTCCATGGATTGATTCCAAGCTAGGCCATAGTAGGCCAACCATCTATAAACTTCCAAATTGCAGCTTAACACATATGGCCTACTCAACCTTAGGAAATTACCAATATTCTAGACCACTGATAAACTGTAAATAACATGATATGTAAACACAATAACTACCAGTATAGAAATAACCGAATAAGTAACTTAAGTAGCTTGAACATTTGACCTTTTCTTCTACCTCAGATACTCGACACAATTTCTGAGGACTACAGAGTAGAGCTTAATTTATGATTGACAAGTTCAAAACATAACCATTAGTTAATTTCTTATGAAAATACTTGCATAATTTAGAAACCAATTGAAAAGAAATAAACTGCTTAGTACCTGACATTATCCGTTCACCCGAACCGCAGAAAAGTACTCATGATCAAATGTAATTTCTTTAACACAACTCCCATATTTTTTTTGTATATCTGGGATTATGTGCTGAGCATGCTAATCCAGATTTAAATACTGAAACCAAGCATTCCTTTTGTTTACCATTGCGATCAATAATTGACATGCCTCTTGTTGTTCTCGCTTTTTGTTCTTCAGATTGCATACTTGTCCATCAAATCCCGTAGTGCTTGCGGTAATAAATTTTTCATAAAGTCATTGAGATTTAACCTGTTTGTCAGAGAATTGTTGTACTGATAATCTTATCTATAATTTTTGGGCTGCTATTCTCTAAGGCAGCTAGGGTTCTCTCGGAACCCTAGCTACCCTGATTTTCTCCTCCGACGCTTGGCCGGCCTTTGACAAAACGGTGTCTAGGTGACTAGGCAGCGATTAATCTCCACCGCCGGAGACCTCCACAGTAGAAGACCATGTGGATTATGGCTAGCGTTCTGTTGATTTTCTCCACCGGCTTCCGATCGATTTCTCACTCTACCGGTGTCTAGTCGGTTCAATCTCCACAGCAGCAGACCTTAGTGATTACCGCTAGGGTACTATTTTCTCCACCGACTTCTAACTGGGTTTCTCACTCTACCAATTTCTGGTCGGTTATATCTCCACAGCAGTAGACCTCGGTGATTTGACTTGGGTTCTGTTGATTTTTCCATCGGGTTTCGACAAGATGACTGGGCTACTTGGCGGCACCCAGATTCCACCTGCGCATTGTCAGGTTGATTTCACTCCTCTGGCATGGTAGGTTCGAGCAACAGACCTTTGATGGGAGACTGTTTAGGCGAATAGGGTTTTGTTATGCCAGCATTTCGACTGAGGGTTGATATTATTCAAAACGGTATTTAGCCATCAGTTTTTCAACACATAGATCACATCTCCTCCTTTGATGCATTTTAATGCAGACGGTTTTGGCTAATCCCTAGCCTTATAAGGTGGTGCCTCTCCAGGTAGTAGGGATTGCAACTTGGATCTTCAATTTGGTTTATCGGCTTGGATTTTGGTTTGATCTAAGTCAATTATTGATTAATCATCTCAGCCTTCTCGCTGGGATTGACTTTGGTGCATCACGAGGGACTTCTTCCCACCAATCATTTTACTATAGATCTTTATATCTTTAGGATCACACTCTACTGTGATTGGCACTCTTTATCCATTATTTCTGCATTAGGTTGCAAATATATCAAGGATCATGGTTTGAACTTTTTTGCTTTACTCGAAACTAAGAGTTCATCAATAGGTAAATTCCTCATTAGGAAATTCTGGTGTCATTTGAATTTTGATTTCTTTGTCATTCCACCAGTGGGGTTGTTGGGAGAGTTAGTCTTCTCATGGAACTCGACACTATTATCTTGCTCATTAGTGTCTTCAGATGGTAGATGGCTATTGGTGCAATTGTAAGGTTCTAAGATTAATACCCATGTCTTGATTTTATGTGCTCCAACTGAAGGTGTAGAAAGAGAAGCTTTATGGAACTCATTGTTGGATGTCATTTCCCCTCTTAAGTCTATCATAGTTTATGGAGATTTTAATGAGGTACTTTATGTAGCAGACCATTTTAATAGAGTTTTAACAAAGTCAAGTTTAGAGTTCCAAACTTTCGTTAATAAGGCAGAATTACTTGATCTTTAACTCAATGGAAGAAGCTACACTTGGCATAACTTTATTGCTTACTCTAGAATTGATAGAGTCATCGTCTCATCTAGAATCGCAGATATCTGACCATTCCAATCCATCTCGATAGTTGACAGCACCCTCTCGGATCATTTTCCAATCTTATTCAAATCATAGGATAATTATAACAGGGGGCCAAAACCTTTCAGATCTCTTAACGCTTGGTAGGAGGCAGAATTGTTTCCCTATTTGTGGATTCTTGTTGGAACTCAATCTCAACCAATAAGATGTCCCTCCATGACAAAATAAAAAATCTCAGGAGTAAAATTTTAGAGTTGAACAAATTGGTGTTTGGAAATATTAATGCACAAATTGAAAATCTTGAGCAACAAATTTTAGCTCTCACCTCCGGCCTCTATCTAATGAAAATCTATCCACACTTTCGAATCTTAGGCTAGGCTTAGCTCAGAAAGGGAAGGATCAGGAATCTATTTGGCACCAAAAATCGAGAGTCCGATGGTCATTATTAGGTGATAAAAAAACTTCCTCCTACCATAAAATGGCCTCAGCTAATTTCTGTAACAATGGGCTGACAAGAGTAACCCAAGACAACATATCCATTGTGGATCCAATCCAGATAAAGAATTGTGTCTTCCAATACTACAACAACATCTTCAAATCACACCCAATGATATCTTATGACTTGACTAGTCTTACCTTCGCTCAGCTTTCAGATTCTTAGAATAACTCTATTATCGCTCTTTTCACCGAGAAAGAGATATGGTGAGCGCTAGTCTCTTGTAGGGTAAACAAAGCCCCTGGACCGAACATGTTCAACTTCTTCTATAGGAGAGCCTAGATATTCATTAAGGATGACATATTGCAGTTATTCTATGAATTCACAGGAGTGGATACTTCCCACATTTTTTTGAAACTACATTTACAGTTCTAATCGCAAAGGTTCCCAGCTCTTCAGAGTTAGGTGATTTCAGACCAATATCACTTCTACATGGAACATATAAGATCCTTGCAAAACCCTTGTCCCTCAGATTACGAGATGTTCTACTATCACTTATCTCTAATTGTCAGTTTGGTTTCCTCAAAGAAAGAAACATTCATGACTGCTCCTTTGTTGCTTCAGAGGTAGTAGCAAAGATTCATGCCTTGAAAAGGCCAACCTTCATATCCAAACTTGACTTCCACAAAGCTTTTGATAGCATTTCGTGGGACTTTCTCCACCGAGTCATACGAGAAATGGGTTTTTAAGATTCTTGGTTATCTTGGATGAAGAGCTATAGGACCTCCTCATCCACATCCATCCTAGTCAATGGTTCTGCCACTAAAAATATCTACTTGCAGTAAGGGGTCAAACAAGGTGATCCCTTATCCCTATTCCTATTCATCCTAGCAATGGATTCCTTGAAAATGCTGAAGGATAATGCTATTGAGGTTGGTATCATCTCTGTCTTCAAACTTTAAGACTCGGTACAAAGTCTATCGCTTCTCCAATTTGCAGATGATACAATCTATTTTTTACATGCTGACAAAGAAAAGGTTATTATCTTGGCCCGTATCCTCAGATCTTTCTAAATTATATTAGAACTACACATCAATTTTAATAAAAGCACGCTGATAGGGATTGGTGTTTCAAAATCATACAGCCAACATTGCACTGCTCTAATTAAATGCAAAGTCTCCACTTTACCGACTACTTACCTAGGAATACCACTGTCATATAGGAGCTTGAGAATTCGCGATTAGGACCCATTGATTAGAAAAATTGAATCTAAACTTGCTCTATAGAAAGGTTCATACCTTTCTTAAGCAGGATGACTTGTCTTGATCAAGTCTTTTATAAATAGCATGCTTGTCTACTTGATGTCTATTTTCCAAATGCCAACAGTGATTTGAAATAGAATTGAAACTTATATGAGAGGATTCCTTTGGAAAGGAAACATCAATCATAAAGGCCTCTGCCATATTCTCTGGGACTCTATTTGCCAACCTTATGACTATGGGGGCTTGAACTTGCAACCCATTTCCACCTACAATATCAGCCTTTTGTTCAAATGGATTTGGAAATTTTTTATTTATTTAAAGGTTGAGTACCGAAACCGGCCTCTATTTATTAAAAGGGAAAAGAAAAATACAAATAAGAAAAAAGAAAACAAAAAATAAAAATGAAAGATCTCCTTATAAAGGAGATCAGTAGCCCAACTTATGACCACGTTGAACATGCTCCCAAGTAACAATCACTAGTTCTTTCTTTTTCTTGATTGAAAATGGTTTCCAATTGGAGCTCATGCTATTGGAGGCACTAACAACAGGAGAGTCATTAGAGGATTGGCCAGGCACATTCTGCATAGCCTTGCCATATTGTAAACATACTTCCAAATTAATCCCGTCAAAATTAAGACCATCTTCTAAGGGTCGAAAAACATTCGATGTTGTAACTACTGCAGCATTTTTAATCCTCTCCTCCAAATCTCATTGTCTCTGTTTACTACTTTGGATGATTGCCAAATTGGATTGGTTATGTAGAATAAGTGCATCCGCATTAATGTTTTCAGAATCGTCATCGCTTTCTTCACAATCGTCCACCCAAGAGGTGACCCTATTCTTTTCCCTTCTTAACGGGCTTTCCTCAACCCATATTTCTCCATTCTTCAGGCAATCAGCTTCTTGTGAAGGTGGGCTCCTTGAAAACCTATGTTTCAAACTCCTCAGAGCAGCCTTATCTCCCACTAATTTACAGGGAGAATTCTTTCTGTAAATGGAAGCCTTGTGCCCAATTGATGAACAAATAGAGCATAATGGAGGAATGTTCTCATATTCCAAATCAACCCATCTCTTGTCTGTCTTAGTATCAACCCGAATGGAATCTTGTAAAGATTTTGCTATATCGATATAAATCAACATTCTTGCATAATGACCGAATTCCCCTTCAATAGTGTTCCTGTCAAAACGCAATGGAACCCCAATACCTCGAGCAACATCAGTAAGAATTCTTTTATCCCAAAAGATCCATGGCAAATTATGCAATTTCACTCATATTTGTGCCATTGTTGACTTGTATTTCAAAGGATCAAAATTTGGACTCCAAGGCAGGAATCGCAAAATTCCAGGCAACAAGTTGAGATTACCCCTACTTCTAACAAGCTTGAAATCATATTCAGTATTAAAAATAATGTGGAAGAAACCCTTACCCAAGGAGATGAATTTCTAGTCCATCATTAAGCCCCATATTCTGTTACATTTGGCTTTCAATATGGAGTGCTTCTAAGGAGTTTCTCCTCTTGATAAAGAAATTTTACCAACCATGGAAAACTGAAAAGATTTCAGCCTCTTTTCATAAAGATTTTGAGGAATCTGAATTGCTTTATATCCCCTGCCTACGTCAATGATTTGTGAGTTCAGAGTTGGAGCAAATATCCCATTAACCGCAGCTACATAAGAGTCAGGGCTAGCCTTTTTCGTCATTCGAGAATCAGATGCAATCTTGTCCTGAAGGGACTATATAGCATGAGTGTTGTTAGTAGCCTTGGCATAAGACTTGTTAGGGTTAGTAGAGCTGACGATTTGTCTTTGATGCTGCAATAAAAAGCAAGGTAAGAGGCATCCATTATGATGATGAAACAAAGAGGATGAATTAACGGGTGCCGAAGAACAAAATCGGCCAAAAAATTAGAAGCTAGGGGATGGCGGCTAGAAGCCTAGTAGAGACATCACGAGAGAACCCCCCAATCATAAATCCCTCTTCAATGGATTTAGAAAATCAGATATTCTAGAACAAGAAGTATTTGGAGCACGATTTGTATGGATATGGTGGGTTTTCAGGGATGGATGAACTTGACAGACCTATTCCCGTGGGTATCTCATATCTGGAAAGGTATCTTAAAAGCTTGCTTCAAAAATTCTAGCATGTGGGTTATTTTCATCCAAACTGTTTCGTGTAGGCTTGGTAATGGAGAACATATATCTTTATGTCAAGATAAATGGCATGATGATGGAAAACTACAACTGATATTTCACCACCACTTCAATTTAGCCATGGACTCTAATATTTTAGTAGCCTCGGATTTAGACACCCTCCTATTACAATCAGGTCAACTAGGTTGGTGGAGCGACTCCGCGGATATGAGAACAGCGTTTGAGGTGACATAAAAGGGTTGGTAATTTCCCGATTACAACCCCAAAATTAAGACAATTTCTTGTAGGACGATAAAGAATTTTCTTAGCAAGAAATTTCATCCAAACACTCTTCATCAACATGAATGCCACTAGAACTCCGCTGCCCACCTTCTCATATTGTTGGAAAACTCATTGTCCTCCAAAAATAAAAATTTTTTGTTGGAATCTTCTCCATCGAAATCCACCTACCAAAGTCTTTCTAGCTAGACAATCCATTATTCCAACCGAGAACCAGACTTGTCCGTTTTGTGTATCTAAAGAAACTCAAGATCATGCTCTACTTCACTGCCCAGATAGCATCTAGGTTTGGAATTCTCTTTTCTTTTGGCTCGGTATTTCCTTCATTTTTTCTATTGTAATGACTTTGTATTTTTGACACTCATCCTCTTCTCGAGCATTTTATATTTATAACAGTACCGATTTTTAGTGGTAAGGGTTACGTCCTGGATCCCAGTCTTATGGGAGCCACATCATAGCCTTTACACTTCAGACTACTTTCCTATAAAAAAAATAATTCCTTACGTGGAATTATCATGTGTGAACTATACAAATATCATTTTCCACGAACCTTTAGAGAATAGTGTTAGTTGACTGACTTGGTAAGACTAAGATTTCTGCTAGTGACATGGAAATCCACACCAGGATATGTGTTTGCTAGGTATGGATGAATGTTTGGGTTTGAGATTCAATACATGGAAAAAAAATCCCGAGGACTCTAGTGTCTATTCAGCTTGGTATCCTTTGATCATTCCATGTATTATTTTGAGTTTGTATACTCATTCAAGCTAAGGAATGAGCTACTTTATTTAAATTTCTCCTAACAAAGCTTAGATAAATACAACGGGAAAAAGAACAGAAACAAAGAGTATTGCGGTAATAAGTTTAAGACAAAAATATTTGCAACATTAGTAACATGCAATAGATTAAAATGTAGATATTTTTATCACACAAGTACTGACAATTTGCATTTACTACTATTTGGAGTTTAAAAAAAAGTAATACCTGCTATATACGTACAATATTAAATATATTATTTTTTTTTGGAATAACCTAGTGAAAGGGAAAAGGCAAGTGAAGGTTCCATGCCCCATCGTCATTAAAAACCGTCCCCTAGGCTCGATTTAGTAAAAGAAAAAGAAAAAGAAAAACACAAGATAAGAGAATGATAATTCAAGCAGCCATCACGGCAAAAAATAAAAATCTATCAACTAAGGAGAAAACTTTTGTGGAGGTTTACGCTCTCGTTTAGCTTGCTCCTTGCAATTTTTCTTGACCTATTCTTTGGCGGCGACTGAGACCCTTGGTTTCCTTGGTAGTTTGATATTGTCTCCCTCCTCCATCTCACCCCCAGAACTGTCATCGTAGGTAGCGTACGAAAAATTTAGCCTGACAGGCATCAACTGCTTGGCCTTTATTTTTGCCTCTTCTCGTTATGCAGAATCCGCCTAAGATCCCGGAACACCTTTCTCAGGTTGTGAATAGTTCAATTCAAAGCCCTCTTGGTCCTCCTCATCTGAGGCGTTCGTGGAATGATTGGAATCATCAAAAACTTTGGTAACATGGCCATCAATTGGCTTATCAACATCAGTTTCCTTAACTCTGAGCTCCACAACTAAGTTACGTGTCTCCTCAGAATTTCTCAACTCCTTGTCGAACACCTCAATAGCCGCAGCCTTAATCACCGTAATAGCCGCACCCTCAATTGCCTCGGTAACCATTGCATCAACCAGGCTGGCTTCACGATTGCCAGTCGGTACTCCTGACTGAGTTCTCTCTTCCAAATCTCACTGCCTAAGCTCACTTCGATTGAAAAGCTCCTGCCTGTTGTTGAATAACAAGGTGATTTTCCTCGGACCTTTTCTTTGGTTGAACCTGTGATTTTTGCACCATTTTATCCTTGCAATCGGCTGTTGAATGTCCAATTGACTGGTAAATGGAGCATAAGGCAGGAATATATTCATATTCCACAAACACCTAAAAATTATTTTATGTCGTATCTACATAAATCTAATCTATAATGGGTTTTGATAAATTAATATCAACAAATATTTGAGCGTAGTGCCTAAATTCTCCTTCAATAGTATTGCGATCAAAGCGAATGGGAACCCTAACACCCTGCGCAACACTGGAAAGCAATCTACGGTCCCAAAATTCCTAAGGCAAGTTAAACAGATGAATCCATACCTGGGCGGTAGTTTGTTTATTGTTAGCAAGATCGAAACCTGCTTTACAAACTAATAATCGTATGATTCCCTATTTTAGATTTAGGTTGCCTGTAGTCCAAATCTTCTGTAGAGCTTTTGTAGAAGGCATAATAATATGATAAAAACCTTTCCCCAAGGATATTAACTTCCAATCCATCTTCCGATTCCATATTGAATTCAATTTTTCCTTAATATTAGCATGTTTCCAAGGTTCATCACCTTTCCCAAGAGCGATCCTGCCTATCGCTGAAAATTGACATGATGAAAGCCGGTCCTTATAGAATTCTTCGAGGATTTTGATCGCTTTTTAGCCATCACTCGCATTCGAGATGGTTGCTGAAACTGCCATTTCTGATGAATTCTTAGTGGTTGACCTGAAAGTTCCTTGATCAACTACTGCCACATAAGAGAGTGATTTTGTTTGTGAATTAGGGTTTGTTTTCTTTTCCAAAACCTCCATATGCTTGCTTGTTGGAGATATGTTCTTTCTATTACAGTAAAAGGAATAGTAAAAGACATCCATGATTAAAGGACAATGGCCGGAGGGTTAAGATCGTCCAGGAAAATCAAGATTGCCAGTTAGGGTTTTCATTGCCCTATAAGAATCTGATCATTCAAAATATTATTGAAAATACTTGAATATGGTTTTGTAATCATCGCCTCCATAATAAATTAACTGGTTTTGGAACTTTGAATCTGTGATCATTGAAATTGAGTTTAATCCCCAATTCAGAGATATGGCACCATTTCCCAATGCAACAACCTTAATCCAATTCAATTCCCTTTCATCTAATCTAAACACATCAACCTACTAGCCGCCATATATCAAAGGTATTTCCCCTCCAGATTTTGCCACATGAAACTTGGAAAGGGATGGAATCGAACTTACTATACTCCAGCTATGATTTTCCAGGTTAAAAAATCCCATGATTCCAGTGTCAAAAATGCTTAATGTTGAGTTTTTCATTAAATTAATGAACTCACTACTATTTAAATAAAATGAAAGTGATAAAGTGAAGAACGGAAAACATAAATTAACTAAATAAAAGACGTAAGTTTTTTATGTTAATAAGAGTTAGAAGCATATTTATTAAGAATGTCAGTTTGTAACAAAATTAATATTTGTTTTTAATATTTTGTATAACGTGTAAATCATGAGCCCTAAATAAAGAATAGGCTTTGCACTATTTATAATGAGAGAAAAAGCAAGTTCAAAAGAAAAGAAAAAAAGTGAGTTTAATACAAAAGAAAATTAGCTCTCTTGCATTTTATCTTTACTCTTCCAATTTTCTACATTTGTATATTTCTTTTCTCAAGAGAAACATATTGCGATCAACATAGTTCAACTTAGTAAAAAATCAACAGTGGTATCAGAGCGGTTTCTTAAGGGTTGTGTTTAAAAATGGCAACGAATGTAAACTTGCCTCCAACACCGGTGTTTATAGGAGAAAATTATGATTATTGGCCTTTAAGAATGGAATTGTATCTTCTTGCTTATAGTCTTTGATGTGATGTGGAAGAGGATTACGTGCAAAATTTTCCAGAGAATCCTTCCGTGTAGTAGATTAAGCAAGACTCGGAGGCCTAGATGAAGAATTTTAAGGCGCTTTCGATCATTCATTCAGCCGTATCCATAGACATCTTTCCAAGGCTGGTGGGATTCAGAACAGCTAAAAAGGCTTGGGACCACTTGAAGGAAGAATATGCTGGAAGTGTTAAGGTGAGAGAAGTAAAGTTATTGACTCTCAAACGAGAGTTTGAGCTGATAAAAATGCAAGCTAGTAAAAGTGTTAAAGACTACTCTTCTAGAGTTATGAATCTGGTGAATCAAATTAGATTACTTGGAGGGGACTTTAAGGATTAGAGAGTAGTGGAGAAGATGATGATAAGTCGACCTGAAAGATTTGAGTCAAAACTCTCAGTGATAGAAGAGACTTGTGACTTGGAAACACTATTGGTGGCTGAGTTAATCAGCAAATTACAAGGCCAGGAGCAGAGGGCTTCCATGAGAAGTGAGGAAATTGTTGAGAATACTTTCCAAGTGAAACATAGAGGGAAGAAGATAGCCACAAGCTCAAGAAGGTCCTTTTACTGAAGTTAAAGGAAAAGAGCAACAAGGGCATAAAGATTTCGCTAAGAAGGGAAAATTTCCACCTTATCTCACTAGTGGAAGAACAAATCATCTTGAAAGTAAATGTTGGAAAAATATGCAGTGTAGAATTTGCAAGAAGAATGGCCACATTGGAAAGTTTTGCTCAAAGAAGAAGAACCATCCATCTCAAGAAGACAAACAGAATCGACCAGCTCGACAACAACAAGCAAACTTTATTGAGAATCATGAACAATAAGAAAGCCATTTGTTCATGGTTTCTCAAGAGCATCATGTACCTGGTAGTGATATGTTGTACATTGATAGTGGTTATACCAGTCATATGGTGAAGGATCAGAGGATGTTTTCTTGCTTGGATCATAGTTGCAAAACTATGGTCAAGCTTGGAAATAGGGTGATCGTTGAGGCTCAGGGTAAAGGTTCTGTGCTGATTCACACCAAATAAGGTATAAAGCTAATTACAGATGTGTTATTAATACCTAATTTGAATCAAAATCTGCTGAGTGTGGTATAAATGCAAAATAATGGCTATTCCATTTTTTTTTAAAATGATTATTGCCATATTTATGTTGTTGCAAATGTTAAGGTTATCAAGGTGAAGAAGGTTGATAATAGTTATATGTTGTGCTTAAAACATGTGAATCATATGGCTTTATCTATTAAAAGTGATGAGACCTAGTTATGGCACAAACGTTTCAGTCATTATCACATTGACTCTTTGAAGTTTATGCAAAAGAATGCCATGGTAAATGAAATGGATGCTCTTGTCAGTGGAGAAGAAGTTTATGCGGTGTGTCAGTTTGGGAAAATGCACGAGACTAGCTTTTTGAATGAAGGAGTCAAGAGTGCAGCAAGAGAGTTAGAGTTGATCCACTCAGACATATATGGACCGATGAGCAGTGCTTCCTTGAGCATCAATAGATATTTCATCTTGTTTATTGATGACTTTACAAGGATGACTTGGGTGTATTTCTTGTCAAACAAAACACAAGTGGCTTCTGTTTTTAAGAAGTTTAAAGCCAATGTGGAGAAGCAAAGTGGATGTCAAATTACAACCTTACGGACAGATAATAGCGGCGAATATGCTTCTGTAGCATTCAAAGAATTTTGTGATCATCATGGAATTATGCACCAGTTTACTTTCAGCTGTACACCTAAGCAAAATGGTGTTTCTAAGAGGAAGAATAGGACAGTAATGGAGATGGCCAGGTGCATGCTTTTGGAGAAAGAATTGCCAAAGATTTTTTGGTCTGAAGCTGTGTACACATCAGTATATCTGCTTAATAGACTTCCCACCAAATTTGTGAAAGAAAAGACTCTAATTGAGGCTTAGAGTGGCTCAAAACTATCAGTAAAACATTTAAGAATTTTTAGCTCAATTTGTTATACTCATACTCCCTCAGTAAAGAGACGCAAGTTAGATGATAAAGTAGAGATTAACATTTTTATTAGATATACAGCACAAGCCAAGGGCTACAAATTCTGTAGTGTGAAATCCGGGAAGGTGTATGTGAGCAGGTATGTGAGGTTCGATGAGAAAGCTTGTTAGGATTAGGAGAAGAAGCTGGCTAAAGCAAAGAAAATGAATGAAAATCCACCTGTTGCATCCTTTGAAGCTGGACTAAGAAATGTTGCTCAAGATGAGCAACTCGAGCACGAAGTAGATGTTGATTCTATTACTGACAGTCAATACAGAAAGACAAAGTCACTTGCTGAAATTTACGAAAGATGCAACATGGCTATTATTGAACCGTCAAACTTTGATGAAGCCTCAAAGTTCCATAAATGGAGAGTAGCTATGCAGGAGGAGTTAGATGTAATTTCCAAGAATGATACTTGGGAGCTTACTCAAAGACCCATGGAGAGAAGTGTGCTTAGTGTTAAATGGGTTTATAGAACTAAATTCGACTTAGATGTTTTTGTTTTCAAGTATAAGGCCAGGTTGGTAGTGAAGGGTTATGTCCAACTTCCAGGGCTCAATTTTTGCGATACATTTGCATCTATCGCTCGGCATGAAACCATAAGATTTCTTGTAGCTCTTGGAGCAAAGAAGAGATCGAAATTGTATTAACTAGATGTTAAATCAGCTTTTTTTAATGGGATTTTGGAAGAAGAAATCTTTGTGGAGCAGGCACTAGGATTTGAAGTTTCTAATGGAGGTGATCAAGTTTATAGGCTGAAGAAAGCCTTATATGGGCTTAAACAAGCTCTGAGGACTTGGTACACCAGAATTGCTGAGTATCTGCTTAGCATTGGCTTTAGGAGGAGTGAAGCTGTAGTGACACTCCATGTCAAAGGGTCCAATGATGGTGTTCAACTTATTGTATCGATATATGTTGATGACTTATTGGTGATAGAAGGAGATTTCGAGCAGGTACTGCAGTTCAAGCAAGTTATGAAGGCAGAATTTGATATTTCTTATCTTGGGGAAATGAAATATTTTCTTGGCATAGAGGTTGATCAACTTGATAATGGCATTTTTCTTTCATAAAGAAAATATGCCTGGGATGTTCTAAAGAAGTTTAAAATGGAAAGTCGCAAACCTGTTTCCAGTCCTCTATGTGTCAATGAAAAGGTGTCAAGATTTGATGAAGCTGAGAAAATTGATGCAAGTTATTATGGAAGTCTGGTTGGTAATATTCTTTACTTGACAGAAACTAGACCAGATTTAATGTTCTCAGCATGTATGCTTTCAAGGTTAATGAATTATCCAAGTTAAAAGCATCTTAGTATAGCAAAAAGGGTGCTTAGTTATATAAAAGGGACTATAGGTTATGGTATTTGGTATTCGAAGGATGAAACTGGTGAATTGCAAGGTTATTGTGACAGTGATTGGCCTAGGAGCTTGGATGATAGTAAAAGCACTTCCGAATTTTTTTTCTCATTTGGTTCAGGTGTTTTTACATAGAATTCAAAGAAGCAGGAAGTGGTAGCTTAGTCAACTGCGGAGGCCGAGTATATTTCTGCTATAGCAGCAGCCAATCAAGCAACATGGCTTAGAAAAATCTTGAAAGATCTCGGTATGGAGCAGAAAGAACCAATAGTGATTCATGTGGACAACAAATCTGCCATTGCAATTGCCAACAATCCAGTTCAACATGGACGGACCAAACATATTAAAGATAAATATCACTTTCTTTGCGAAGTTGAAAAGAAATTGAAGTTCATCTGATTTACTGTAGTTTAAATCTCCAAATTGCTGATATAGTGACCAAAGCTCTACCTCATAACAAGTTTAAAGATTTAAGGGCTAAACTTGGATTCGTCAATAGAAAACTGAAGGAGGAGTGTTGAATGTTGAGTTTTTCATTAAATTAATGAACTCAACATTATTCAAATAAAACAGATTGTGAAAGTGAGGAATGGAAAACATAAATTCACTAAACAAATAAATGAAGAAGTAAGTTTTTTATGTTAATAAGAGTTAGAAGTAGATTTATTAAGAATGTCAGTTTGTAACAAAATTAATATTTGTTTTTAATATTTTGTATAACGTGTAAAGCATGAGCCCTATATAAAGAATAGGCTTTGCACTATTTTATCGTCATAGAAAAAGCAAGTTCAAAACAAAAGAAAAAAAAAGTGAGTTTAATACAAAAGAAAATTAGCTCTCTTGCATTCTATCTTTACTCTTCCAATTTTCTACATTTGCATATTTCTTTTCTCAAGAGAAACATATTGTGATTGACATAGTTTGACTAAGTCAAAAATCAACAGCACAGTATAGTTTTTGACAAATTCCTTCCCTGCATTTCGTACCACAAGGCCATTTGTCATTTATTTGACAAATGTTTAAAATGGAAGGAGATGAAAGAGTGGAAATTCAATATGCATTGTAATGATCAAGTGATACAGAATGCCTAGCTTAGCTTTTCGTCATTTATTTCTTAAGTGATACAGATGAATTTCCATTCAGCACTTCAATTGGTTGGAACTTGGAAATGCCCGAATTTGAGCAAGGGCGATTTTTACATGTATAATTTAATTAAAAAGGAAGCTCAAACCGAATACAATAAATACAATTCTTCATCAAGAATTGCCCAAATAATAGATTCATAGATTAAGGCACATTCATACACACTTTGTTCATGAAATTACAGATTCATATGTTACAGGTACATTCAGACATACCTTATTCATCAAGATTGACATATACATATACATAAGAATAAGATTCATATATCATAGGTACATTCAGATGCACTTTATCCATTAAATTCAAGACTGACATAAACATGGACATACATATCAAAACATGGATTCAGATAGTCAAAGATAAACATAACATTGATTTATGAGCTTATACTTATTCTTTTTCTCTTGTGAATGATATGATTGGGCGAAATCAAAGTATCAATACACTTGGTTGCATCATAAATACATAATGAATCATCTATCTTTATTTCATCAAACTTTACCTCTTCCTTCGATTTCCTTAGGATGTGTTTCTTGTTATGAGACATGACTCGAGTATCACTCCTAGAAATATATATTGGCAAAGGGTTTCTCAATTTGGTTGTACACTTTGAATTAATATTAAGCAAATGAATCCAAGCGTGTTCCTCCCACATCCATATCTCCTCAACATACTCTCGTCCAACAAGGCCAAAGGAAAAACAAATACATCCTTTGTGTTCTAATGGACGTGCATCATAGAAATCTGTAGATGTAATGTGTGGTATGTGCATCTCCACAAATTTGTCTTCTCTTGAATCAAAAGCTATTATTTCAAGATAAGATATACGATATGTTACTACAACCCAGTAGAATACTGCATTTATAACGGTGGCTTTTCCATATACAACACAAATATCATCAATGTTAGGAAGGGATGCAATTAATTTCTAGCAATTCAATTTCGTGGAGAAAACATGACAAGTGGATCCAAAATTCCACATAACCAACTTAAGATCATTAGAGATCGGATCATAATTTAATCCATGAGCAAAGGAATCAACGGATCCATGGTGGAGAATGACTGGAGGACTCGAATCTAGTACTTTTCTCAACTCTCTAGTGAACATGTTCTATAAAAATAAGTTGCTTCCATAATTTCCATTCTCACCACAAAAAGATTCATAACAAAAACTAGAAAAATTGGCTACACAAACTAAACCATAGCTTGAGCCTAAAATTAAACTATTAGATTTTTTGGAGGAAAACTAAGGGAAGAAAAACAGAATTCATCAGAGTTTGAATTCTCAGGGTCTAATAGTAGTAACTGCAAACAAAATTCTCTATCCAACCAACTTTTTACATTAAAAGAATATTAGGGTTTTGAGGTGATCGTATAGAATGGATATCGATGAAATAAGGATCAGAAACTAAGGAATACCATAATTTGGAGACACTTTTGAAGCGCAATAGAGAATTGGAAGGTAACCTGAAAGAATATCTATGGTGATGTCGTATGGAATGTAACCAGCCTTTGTCATATTGCAGATGCTGTTGGATTGTTATCTCACGCACGCAAGGTATTTGATTAGGGGAGATTATAAATTAACAAATACTCTACTTGTTTATTTTTTTAAGTAAAGGTTGAGCTCGGCAGAAAACTGGCTCGATTTATTAAAAAGAAAAGAAAAAGCAACAATCAAAAAATAAAAAAAGAAAAAAAAACAAAAAACATCACAAGGATGTAACAAAAGATTTGCAACCTAATGCAAAAATAATAGACTACAAGTCCCAATCACAACAGTGTATGATTCTAATGATCTAAAGAACCATAGCAAAATGATCGATGGGAAGAAGATCCCCATGATGCACTAAAGTCAATCCTGGCGAGAAGGCTGAGAAAATTAATCCTAATACATGCAAGGTCGTGCAAGACCGACACAACGTCAAAACATCTAATTGTCTACTTAGATCAAATCAAAATCCAAGTTAAAAAAAGCAAATATGAAGATCCAAGCCGATGAACTTGCGATCCCTACTGCCCGGATGGGCACCACCCTATAAGACTAAGGATTAGCCAAAGTCGTCCACACCGAAACGCATTAAAGGAGGAGATGTGATCCTTGTGTTGAGAAACTGCCAGCCAAATATCGGTTAGAATAACATGAACCCCTAGTCAAAACGTCGGCCAAATAGAACCCTATCTGCCTAAACAGTCTCCCATTAGAGGTCTATTGCTCAAATCGACCATGTCGGAGGAGTGAAAACAACCTAAGAAGGCACAGGTAGAAATAGCGCACCACCAAGTCGCCAAGTCATCTTGTCGAAACCCGGTGGAAAAAACCACCAAAATCCAAGCCAAATCACCGAGGTCTGCTGCTATAGAGATCTAATCGACTAGATGCCGGTAGAGTAAGAAACTTAGTCAGAAGCTGGTGAAGAAAATTAATAGAACCCTAGCCACAATCACTGAGGTCTGCTGCTGTGGAGATCGAACCGACTAGACACCGGTGAAGTGAGATCGGGCTGATTATTTCAAAAAAAATGAGATAGAGTTAGGGTGAAAGTTAAATAAAAAAATAAAATGGACATAAAGTGTTGGATATGATATATGCCCTTAAGGCAATTAGGGCGATATATCTTAATTATGTAATAGTATGAATATTTTGTTTAATTAATAAAGGCATTTAATCTTTTATTTATATCGATGCGCTTGTACATATATTATAGTTGGTTAAAATATATTCATTGATATACGTATACAAAAGTCCTTGACGTATCATAGCATGAAGTCAGAGAAATTATAGTTGGACTATATTTAGTGAGACCTATTTCATGTACAATTATGATTATGTCTAAACTATCCCTAGTCATAGTTTCATCAAGAATATATTGAGGAAGCGGAAAGACTACCATGTGGTTAAATTTCTTGGAAAAGGTCCAAGCAGTCAATCTCCTAACGACTGAAGATGGTGCCTTAAGTTTGACACATGGATATAACTGGGAGATATATTAGAGACTGCAACAAGATAAACACTCGGTGTATATATCAATGTGTTAGTGTTTATCTTCATGCAATAAGCTTTGCGAATATCCTCATACTTAAGATACTAGTTATCTTGTGTGGTACTATTGTTATACTTTGGGTCATTCCCATAAACTCATTAATTTAGGGTGTTACGGGTGATTACAGGTATAGTGATGATAATACGTTGGTAAGCTGAGTAGTCGTAAAGAATCCATCGCACTGGATATATTAAAGAGTCGTACCTAGCCACTTGTTGAAGTAATGATTGCCATAAACCTCTGATCAGAGTATGTGTTTGATAGAAATGGTTTATAGTCAAACACACTATGGTAAAAGGCAATATACTTCGGTAACAAGTCAATAATTGGGATAGCTTAAAGCAACCTTGCTATTAATGGGTTAACACTTTAACTGAACCCTATAAACCAGATGGTACTAATATTAAAGAATGGAAGGAGTTCATCGCACTGGACAACTATTGCATTAACCAGGATTAAGTTATAAGCACAAATGACGTTCTGAGTAATAGGGGATGGTAGACCCTTGCTAGAGGCGTACTACAGTCGTTTAAGGTAATCGAGTTCTATTCATGGTCTAGAATCTCGAGCCAATGGTTTTATTAGAATAAGGGTTGGTTGAGCCTTAGCAGCTCAATACTTTGGGATCCTATACGGTCACACACTTTGGACCTTCATCGGACTAAGTAAAGAACTAATAGATTTATTCTATTACGAAAATATAACATATTAATAATTGGATTATTATTTAATTGGTTAAAAATGATTAGATCATTTTCGATACACCAAGGAATTTATTTTTGACCGGTAACTAATTTGTTAGGGTTGAAAATAAATATTTATTTGAATAAGATTAAAAGGGAATTTTAATTTAGCGAGTTAAACCAAAAAGTGGAAAATATATTTTGTACAGGTTCGGTTGCATGGAGTACACCGAAAGGTGTGTGAACACTGTTGGATAGTGTTCGTGGTAGCCCATGAGAATAGGCTGCACAAAGGCAGCCCATAAGGGGCACCGTGAGCTTTACCGCGAGGCCTAGCTCACGCCTTACAGCACATAGCGTGCACGGCACGCTGTGTGCGTACGGGTCAGCATGCGGATCCTTTGGATCTGGGTGTATGACCCACGTGGGATAGGGTTTTTCACCCTATCCCACCCAAGCCTATAAATAGGCTTTCCCTCACCCCTTTCAACTTGCACCATTAGCTCAAAGATAAATCCTAAGTTGAGATTCGCAAAGATTAATCTCTCGAGTAATTGAGCAAAGTTCTTTTGGAGGAGTTTGAATTTATTCGAGCACCGCTAGTCTATATTTTCGGGTGGGGCTTCTGGAGTAGTCTAGCAACTACTCGAGGCTCCTTACTTCTTCCTCTTGGGGAGGTTTTGGTTGTTGGGGTTCGTGTGGATACTCATAGAGGCTATCTTACGATTGGAGGCTTGTGCAATGAGGTTCTACTAAAGCATGCTTCAACTGGTAAGTTTTCTTTCTTTCTCTTTTAATTATTAAGTCTTTTTCTATAAGCATTTTTAGACTAAAAATTATGCTTAGGTTGTTTTGCATGCTTAATTTATTTTTATGCTTAGACTATAGCTTAGAGTTATAACATGCTTAGGTTATAGCTTAGAGTTATAACATGCTTAGGTTATAGATTAGAGTTATAACATGCTTAGTATAAATTATAGGGTAAACTTTAAAAAAGTACCTTGTGGTTTCACTTATTTACAAAACGGGGTCTGAGAAAATTTTTTTTGCAAAACGGGGTCCGCGGCTTCAAAAAAATTGCAAATAAAGGATCCTCAATATTAAATTATGTAACGAAAATGGGTAATCTCGTTCATTTTCATCTGAATTTTTGCGGGATTATTATTAAAAATACAATACACATCAGTGAAAATTTTGAAATTTTTTTACTAGTGCAAAAATATTTTTTAATTAAATTATGATAACAAACTATAAAAAATCATAAAAAATAACAAAAATTCCGGAAAATTACGCAAACTCTGACGTATATTTTTTAAATAGTAAGTTTAAAATATTAAAATGTTAAATTATTTAAAATATTCAATGTAACATCACTATTTAGAAGTCAAAGGCCCCTTTTTACAATTTTTTTAAAACCACAGACCCCATTTTGCGAAAAAGTTTCTTAAACCCCATTTTGCAAATGAGTTAAACCACAAGGTACATTTTTTAAGTTTACCCTAAAATTATATGTGCTAGGATATAATTTTGAATTATGGTATGCATAGCCCTTTGCATGCTAACCTAGGTAGAGAATTATTTAGTTAAGGCTTTATTTAATTTATATGCATCTATTAGGAGTTCATGGGGGCATGGACAAAATTTTGAATTTCTACCATGCCTTTTATGCATGTTCAATTTGACTGTCAGTTCCCAACATAAAGTATATCAGCTAATGAGATATTTGTCTTAAAAAAGGAAGCTTCAAATCTTTTAATTCCAGTTTTCTTCAAAAATTTTGAAATTGGCAGCCCAACTTGTAATTCAATAGCCTGGACTCCAGGGTAACTTTCCGAATAGCTCAAAAATGTGTCAAAATGCTCCAAATATGCCAAATCAGCCAAACACTTCCAAAACCTAATTAGGAACGAACTTCACAATAAATCAGTAGCAAACAATTCAATTAACCAAATAAAATAACATAAAAGATATAAGAATTTGTAAAATATTCTACTCCTAAACGGATTGATCGACTCTGCAAGAAGGGAGCAGAATATGGAGAGGAACCCTAGATGCCACCCCTCCCACCCACCACCGCCTACCCACCGCTAATTATCACCACCACCACCGTCCCCTCACCTCTAACCACTAAAACCGCCATCACTCAGCCTTTAGCTGACATCACCTTCCCCCCCAGCCTCTAACCTTCATTACAGTTCCCACCCCAACCCACCCACAAACCCTCAAAACCCTACCCCTACCAAAATCTACTTCAAAAACTTCCCAAACACTTATGGAGCTGATTTGATGAGCCTTGTCTTCAAGCAATATGGGATCACTGGAGGTGTATACATAGCAAGGAAAAAGAATGCAAGGAATTTAAATTTCAGGTTTCTAACCCGAGATGGTTCTCTATCATTCCGTGAGACCTTGTATAGGTTAAATACTGTGAGCATCGGTGTCATTCGCTTGCGTTCTTATCAGGCTAGGTACAGGAAGCCAGATCATTACTCTAAGGAACAACATTTTCAGCAAAATCTGATGCCCAATCAGGCGGCTACCAAATCGAGATAGAAGAGGATTTTTCAAAATTCTCCCAGAGGAGAGAGATCATATGCTGGAGTAGTTTCTGGTGTCAAGGTCATGAATGATATTTCAATCGACGCCCATAACTCTATTGTGCAAGAAACTCATCAAGATTCTTCCTCTAGGGGCTATGATCTAATTGTTGAATTGGCCCCTTGGAAAGCTAAGTATTGCATTGCTTCTTTGATTAACATCGTAAGTATTAATTATACCTTTGAACTTGTTTGAGATCGTGGTTTTGATGTCATTTTTGCTGCCCCATTAGGGGGTGACACTGTTATTATCTCTTTTAATTCAGTAAATGCGATGAATAAATTTGTAAGTGGAGAACGGAAGGTAATGAAGCATATCTGATTTCACTCCAAACGAATGCATTATGTACATGGATTTTATGGGGATTCCTCCAGTGCTTATCTGTGAGACTTTGATCAGATAATTGGCGGCTACTTTTGGCCAAATTATCTCCTTGGATTTCAATTTAGATATGCTAGAACGTCTTGATGTCATCTCATGCCTTACCTCGGTACCCATTGGGACATCTAGTTGATCCTTTAAAATTCTTACAGGCTCATCAGAATGGATTATTCACACTAGTTTTAGGCAGGGAATCGGATGCCAACACTACTCGGGGCAAAGCAATAGTACTTCGCATAATTCAGGATCACTACTTAGACAGCTGGACCTCTCCAATACATTCTTAAGTGTAATTCCTGAAACTAACGACACTCCAATCAGAATGCTGCCTACTATAACCCAAATCCCCCCCATGGAAGAATTGCACGCGATAGCCTCTAATCAGCAGGTGGATTTGGTCTCTTCAAGACCAGATATCCCAAACATGAATCGCATTATTATTCTATCTCAATTGAGAAGTGAGCCAAAATGAGAAAAACAATTATCCTTTGATATGGGCAATAAATTGGGGCTATTCAAAGAACGACATAAACCAATCATCTTGAAAGCCATGGATAAGATGGTGATGTAAGGTACTATTAAGTTCTTGATATCTAGGTATTTTACATGTTCTTATGTCTCTAGCTTTCTTAAGTTGGAATTGTCGGGGTGGTCTCACGAACGGGGCCAAGCAATAATTTGTGTCTTCTTGCATTTGTACCCACAAGTTGAATTTTTTTTGTTTTAATGGAAATGAAAGTTGATGGAGTTTCTGATAACATGGTTCGTTGTTTCTGGGGCCATAACGACTTTTCCTATCATTTTTCCCCATCTACTAGTCTTTCGAGGGGTATTCTAATTTCATGGAATAATTCAATCCTTAAAGGGGTAATCATCCAATATTTGAGTAGATGGATTTTAGAATGATCGGGGAGTAGAAGTTATCAGTCAATAGAAGCATTTCAGGACTTTGTCTTACATTGTGAACTAAACGATCTCCCCCTTCATGGCTGTGACTACACCTAGCATAATAGGATTTGCTTTTCGTATATCAACAGAGTCCTTGCTTCACACAACATCATTGATCATTGGCTATCTATAACCATTTTGACGCTCAATACTTCGTTATCTGATCATTTTCCCATTTTATTTCGATCAAATTCTCCCACGCCAAAGGGTCCGAAGCCTCTTAGATCTCTCAATTTTTGGTGGGACAGATTAGATTTCTTACCATTCATTACCACCGCCTGGCACGCCATTTGCTCGTCCCATCCGAATAAGGATATATCCTCAAATTGTCAAAACTTAGCATGGCAATTCGTCCATGGCATCGTAACAAATTTGGTAATTTGGAAAAAAGTACCAAGGACCTGGAAATTTATATTTTAGCTCAAACAAGCAACAATGTTCGGCGTCCACTAACCGTGCAACAAAACTTAGAGTTAAATAATTCCCAAACCTTACTCCAAGATCGCAGAAATTGTTTTGAAAAACTGTTACACCAGTAGTCAAGGGTTTCATGGGCACTATTAGGTGACAACAATACTGCATTTTTTCATCGAACTGTATCAGTCCGTTCTCATAATAACCACATCTCCTAATTAGAAATTGATGGCGAACTAACCTCGCATATACAAGTTATAGTAGAATCAATCCAAACATTCTATACAGAACTCTTTATGGAAAACTCAGAGATCCCGTTCTCACTTAGGAAGTTAAATTTTCAAACCGTTAGTATGGAGCAGAACACAGCCTTGATTGTGCCATTCACAGTTGATGAGATTTGGAGTAGTATTTGTACCTATGGGGAAAATAAGGCCCCAGGACCAGATGGTTTCAACTTCTTTTTCTACAAACAATTTTGGAATTCTCTGAAGCTAGAACTCATGGGCATTTTTAATCGGTTTCACGCCACCTCATGGTTACCTGCCTCGGTAAAAACTTTGCATACCGTGTTGATCCCCAAAGTCCCAGGCACATGCATGCTGAATAATTTCAGACCGATATCACTAATTCATGGTGTTTATAAAATCATTGCTAAACTGCTATCCATTCGGCTTCAGGCAGTTCTTCCCTCACTTGTGTCTGGGAATTGGTTTGCCTTCGTTGAAGGTAGAAGTATACATGAGTGTTCTTCCTTAGCATCTAAGATCATCCACGACTTGCACTCCTAAAGACAATCTTGTCGGGTTCTGAAACTATATTTTCACAAAGCTTTCAAGAGTATTCATTGAGTTACATTGACTCGGTTCTGCAGGAAAAATTCCACGGCATCACTTTTGGTTAATGGCATTCCCAGTGCTCCAATTCACATTTGAAAAGGTGTGAAATAGGGTGATCCCCTATCACCTTTTATCTTTATTCTAGCCGTTGAGGGTCTGAAATAGCTTATGAATTGTTGTATTAGAGAGGGTATTTTACCAGGATTTTGGTTGGATGAATTGCTACCCGATGTTTCTCTACTCTAATTTACAGATGACACTTTATGCTTTCTTCTGGCTAAGGAATCTTATATTCCTACTTTCATTCGTGTCCTGAGATGTTTTGAATTAATATCAGGCCTTCGGGTTAATTATAACAAGAGTGCTTTGATGGGAGTTCATGTTTCTGAAAATTTAATTGCATCTTATGCAAACTTACTGGGCTATCGGGTTGAGAAATTCCTAGTAAAATATTTAAGGGTTTTGCTTACTATCAAACAGCCTTCGATCTCAGCCTGGGACCCTCTAATTGTGAAATTTAAGTTCTATCTGGCGAATTGGGAGGGCAGTTGTCTCTCTTATGTGGATCGTTGTATCCTAATCAAATCGGTACTTTCTTCACTCCCTATTTATTTGCTATCTTTATTCAGAATGCCCAATTCAGTGATTTCTATTCTCAATCGTCTTATGCGAAACTTTTTATGGCAAGGTGATTTTAATGTGAATGGCATATGTAAAGTAAGCTAGAATACCATAAACTTACCACATCATCTCTGTGGCCTATTCATTCGAGATTTCCAGCTTGCAAATTCAAGTCTGCTTTTCAAATGGATTTGGAAGCTGAATATTCCCAATCACGATTCCTTGTGGTTCACATATTGCGTCCAACGTTATGGTACAAGCTCATGGCACAACTTCATACTCCTTGACTCTAAGGTAATCTCCCCTATTTAGCGTGGCATAGTCAAATGCTGCTTTAGTAACGCGGACAATTGGAACTTTTTCTCATCTCTTATACATATTCAGGTGGGTAATAGAATGATTGGTTCCTTTTGGTATGATAATTGGACTAGTAACACACCAATTAAGTCTTTGTTCCCGAATCTTTTTAAGCTTTGCAATAAGAAACACTCTTCCATTCGTCAAGGATGTAACTCCCTATTCCAAAATCGCATAAAAGGGAGGCCCTTTTAGAAAAGGAGATTGAGGATCACGAGGCAACAATGCTGCACGAAATTGAAAAATTGGATTGCTTCATCCTGTTTGTTCCTTTTCAAAAATTCTGACAGGGGACAGCCGATTGTTTTAGCTAGTATTGATAAAGCTACTTAGAGGGTTGGTAAACACAAGGACTATTCGGCAGTATCGTTTTGTCACGGCTATTATCAACAACCTCATTAGACACTTTCGGCTAAAAACTTCACTTTAATATGGGACTCTTACTTGATTTCGAAGATTAAATTCTTTGGTTGGATGTTGTTTCATGACCGACTCCCTACTCGGGACTTCTTATTTCAACGTGGATGCAATGCAATCGCGGATAACAGTTGTTCGTTCTGCCAAGAAACTGAAACTTTAGAGCGTTGCCTGTTCTTTTGTCAGTCGAGTTACAGGTTCTGGAGAGAAGCATTTTCATGGCTGGGCATTTCTATTACCATGCCACAAAAGGGTTATTCATTTCTCATATTATGGAAATCTTTCTTTAAAAGTGGCATTAGACGTGAATTCGGGAGATCTCTGTGGTTCACTATCGCATGGAATATTTGGAGAAGACGTAACAATCACGTCTTTGAAAACTCAACATCTGATGTATTTATGTTACCGACTTTGCTACTCTCATGTAATTAATTTGCTCATGGTCCCATCTTGAGACCTTGGGCAAGTTTTATTTTTAATAAAAGAGGGGTAGGTATTTTGTAGGTAAGCGGGGAAACCAGCCTGGCTGGGAACCTCACCCCGAAATTTTCACCTGCTCCTAACTTTTAGTCGTTGGGGGGATACACTATCCCTCCGAGGGTTTTTAAAAAAAAATAACATAAAAGATATGTATAATTTGCACATTATCACAGGCACCGCTTAGTCACCTAGTCGCCGTCTTGTCGAAGGCCGGCCAAGTGCTAGAGGAGAAAATCAGGGCGGCCCTAGCTGCCTTATCTTGCCACTATAGGTTTTGGTCGAAGGTATGGCCGTACTCTACTTGTCTATATGTAATAGTTAATCGAGTAAAACTAAATAGGAATATTGAGAAGAATAGAAATTCTAATCAAGCAATTACTTGATAAATGCAAATCCTATTCCTAATCGGATACTAATATATATAAAAGTTATAAAATAACTCCAAAATTAATACTTTAATTAAATATAACAAACACAAAGCTGCAATAGTTAAATATATTTTTAGTGTGCTTTTCGTTTTTGGGTAAATGATTTAATCTTGGGAGAATGTGTGGTTTGAACTAAGTTCCGAGATAGCTCGCTTTATGCTCCCTTTACAATCTAAAGGGTGAATTGACATTTTCCGGTGAACTTCAGAGCAATGTTATTGTTAAATTAAAAAATAAACTTAATTTATAATATTATTAAAATAATATATATTAGAAAGGAAGGACGTTGAACGCGTCATTAGCTAGAATAAGTTGACAGAAAGTATGGACACCAACTTGGTCCAAAATGTCAAACGTGGACCACTCTACTTCCAAGTATTAAAGTTTGAAATGCCTATATAAGGCTTGTGAACTCAGCTATTTAATATCAGAATTTGTAGAGTGAATAATATAAAGAGAGTTTAATTTTTATTCTTAGTTTTTCCTCTTATTGTATTTTTATTTTTATAGTTAATGAGTAATTAACATTTATTGTGTGTTCAAGTTCTATCATTTATCCCCTTTAAATCCAACAAAGTGGTATAAGAGCCAATATAATTCATAGTATGCTCTGTAGTTGCAGCATTTCCTGACCTTCCACATCAGAAAAGAATTATTATTAATATTCGAGCCACAATAAAGCCCAGTTCCGAAAAAATATTCCTCCAAATTTTGTTTCAAGAACCCCAAAAAAATGAATACCAATATTCTGTTAAATTTCCCTCAGCTTACCAAGACTAATTATGAAAATTGGTGCATTCAAACGAAGTCAATACTCGGAGCCCAAGATGTTTGGGATATTGTTGAAAAAGGCTATGAAGTCTTAGCTATAGATGTACAACTATCTCAAGAAGAAAAAGACAGTTTACATAAGAGTCATCATAATGACCAGAAGGCTCTTAGTCTAATTCATCAAGGATTAGATATGGTGATGTTTGAAAAGGTGGTGGAAGCAGCCACCTCTAAACAAGCTTGGGACATACTCCGAGTTTCTCTTCAAGGAGAAGAGAAAGTACAGAAGGTACGACTCCAAATGCTAAGAGGAGAATTTGAAATGATGAAGATGAAAGAGACAGAAGTAGTAGTGGATTACAGCTCACGATTAAAATCAGTCGCTAATCAAATGCGACAATATGGCAAAAAAATGGAAGAATCAAGAATTGTTGAAAAACTTCTATGGTCACTACTACCGAAGTTTGAATGTATAGTAGTGGCTATAGAAGAGGCATGAGACACAAGTGCAATGACCGTTGGTGAGGTTGTTGGCCCATTACAAGCACGTGATGATAGGCTAAACAAACAAAGAGAAGAGTCTACCGAACAAGTCTTAACAGCAAAGGCTTTGTTAAAAGAAGGTGAAAATAGCTGAGCTACTAGTCAATTCGGTCGAGGACGTGGTAGAGGTCGTAAAGGAAACAGAAGAGGACGTGGCAGAAATCAACAACACGGGAGAGATGAAAATGATGGAGCTAATCAGTCCACAAGAGGCAAAGGCCATGGACGTGGAAGAGAAAGAGGAAGAGGATACTAGAGCCAGAATAATGGACGTGATAAGTACAATATTCAATGTTATAATTATGATAGATTTGGCCACTATGCATTAGAATGTTGGAGCCTACCAAAGCAAGCAGAGGAAACGGCTAACAACATTCAAGAAAAGGATGTAACTGACATGGTATTACTAATCCGTGAAGGTGAATACAGTCAAGAAAATAATATATGGTATCTTGACAATGGTGCAAGTAGCCATATGTATGGAGACAAGAAGATGTTCGTAGGGCGAGATCAATCGTTCAATAGGAATGTTGTTTTTGGGGATTCCTCAAAAGTTCCTATTCAAAGAAAATGAACTATTCTTATTCATTTAAAGAATGGAGAGCATCCATTCATCAGCAATGTTTATTATGTTCCAAACATGAAAAGCAACATTTTAAGTTTTGGACAGCTGTTGGAGAAAAATTACCAAGTTCACATGATAAACCGAAAGTTGGTGCTGTTGAATAAGAAGATGGAGGTGCTTGCAAGTGTGTCTATGTTGAAGAACCGGATGTTCACTCTCAACATCAAGAAAGATGTTGCAATGTGCTTGAAAGCATGCGTAAAGGATTTTCATTGGCTTTGGCATTTAAGATTCGGGCATCTCAATTTCAGAGGTTTGAAACTACTAAGCTAAAAGAAAATGGTGCATGGTCTTCCCCCGATTGACTAACCCCATCAGCTTTGTGAAGGATGTCTTGTTGGAAAATAATCCAGAACTATTTTTCTAAAAGAGTCCATGTCAAGAGCAAAGGCGCCCCTTGAGCTAATTCATACCGATGTTTGCGGACTAGTGACACCAACATCATTGGGAGGCAACAAATATTTCTTGCTATTCATTGATGATTATAGTAGAAAGACGTGGGTTTATTAGCTGAAAGAGAAATCAGAAGTTTTTTAAGCAGTCAAGAAGTTCAAAGTAATGGTGGAAAAAGAAAGCGGCTATTACATAAAAGCCGTAAGATCCAACAGAGGGGGAGAATTCATATCTAATGAATTTAAAAGATTCTATAAGCATCATGGATTCCATCATTTCCTTTCAGTATCGAGATCGCCACAATAAAATGGCATTGTTGAAAGAAAGAACAGTACAGTGATGAAAATGGTGAGAGGCATGATAAAAGAGCAAGAATTTACCCAAGGAACTGTGGGCAGAAGCAGTTGATTATTTAATCTACATCTTGAAATGGTCCCCAACAACAAGGGTCTCAGATATGACACCCCAAGAAGCATGGAGTGGGAGAAAGCCCAATATCTCTCATTTCCATGTTTTTAGGAGTGTTGCACATGTTCATGTTGCTGATAAGGAAAGGAAAAAACTAGACAAGAAAAGTACAAAAACTTGTTCGTGGGATATTTAGAATTTTCAAAAGGTTACAAGATGTTCGATCCTGACACAAGAAAGACGATCATCAGTAGGGACGTAACTATTGACAAGGAAGCAATTTGGGAATGGAACGATGATAAGATAAACTATAGTTTTATCCTTTTCCCACGGATGAAAACAATGATAGTGATGTAGGGGAACCAGCCACAATGTCAAGTAATCCTATTTCAGTTGCATCTCCCGGACAGGAAGAAGATGAAAGTCAAAGTCAAAGATAACGATAGAGAAAGTTTCATCGTATTGAAGATGTTTATGATGTTGCAAGAGATCTTAATAAAGAATTAACTCTTTACTACCATCTCATTGATAGTGAGCCTATTGATGCTAAAGCGGCCATGAAGGATGAAAACTGGAGAAAAGCCATGGATGAGGAGATCCAAGCAATTGAGAAGAATGAGACAAGGGAGTTGACCAAACTTCCAGCTGAAAAAAATTCCCATTGGAGTCAAATGGGTGTTCAAGCTGAAGCAAGATACGGACAGAAAAATTTTTTGACATAAAGCATGGCTCATTGCAAAAGGATATAGTCAAAAACCCAGTATTGACTATGATAAAGTGTTTGCACCTGTCGCAAGAATAGAGACTATCAAGTTGGTGATCTCAATTGCTGCTCAACATGGATGGAAAATCCACCAAATGGATGTAAATCCAACATTTCTGAAGGGCTACTTAGAAGAAGAAATGTATGTCCAACAACCGCCTGGGTACATTTTCAGAGGATATGAAGGAAAAGTGTCAAAGCTAAAAAAGGCATTGTACGTACTCAGACAAGTACCAAGAGCTTGGAATAGCCATACTGACAAATACTTTCAAGAGAATGGATTTATCAAACGTCCACATAAGTATGCCCTGTACGTGAAAGTAAAAGGTGGTGACATATTGCTTGTTTGCTTGTACATAGACGATCTCATTTTTACTGGGAACAATCCTCAGATGTTTGATGATTTCAAGAAGATGATGACTCAAGAATTTAAAATGACTGACATTGGCCTGATGTCTGATTATCTTGGTTGTCAAAGTGACTTTTCTAAGGAGATCTTGTAGAAATTCAAGATGGAGAATTGCAATGCCGTTAGCATGCCAGTTGAATTCTATTTGAAATTAACCAAGGATGAAAATGGAGTAGGAGTCAATCCGACAAAATTCTAAAGTGTGATCGGGAGTCTCAGATTTTTTACGTGCATAAGGCCAAACATTTTGTATGCAGTTGGACTAGTGAACAGATACATGGAAGCACCGTAGGAGTCTCAATGGAATGCAGCTAAAAGGATACTCCGTTATATTAATGGTAAAACTAATTTTGGATTGCATTATTCAAAATCTGATGAATTCAAATTAGTTGGGTACAGTGATAGTGATTGGACTTGAGATAAAAATGATCGTAAAAGCACTAGCGGATTTGTATTTTTTCTCGGTGAAATAGTATTCACTTGGAGTTCAAAGAACCTACCAATTGTGACATTGTCAGCATGTGAAGCTAAATATGTAGCTGTAACTTCATATGTGTGTCATGCGATATGGCTACGTCAATTATTGAAGGAACTTCAAATGAAACAACGTGATCCAACTTATATTTTTGTCGATAACAAGTCAGCCTTGGCATTAGCAAAAAATCCAGTGTTTCATGATCGGAGTAAACACATTGACACGAGATTTCATTTTATTAGAGACTGCATTGAGGAAAAGGCAGTCACGTTGAAGTACATGAAAATGCATCTTTACAAAGCCATTGAAATATGATGTGTTCAACCAGCTACGAGCATCATTGGGAATATTAGAAAATTAAGTTAAGGGGGAGTATTAAATTAAAAAATAAACTTAATTAATAATATTATTAAAATAATATATATTGGAAAGGAAGGAAGTTGAAAGCGTCATTAGCTAGAATAAGCGGACAAAAAGTATGGACATCAACTTAGTCCAAAATATGAAACGTGGACCACTCTACTTCCAAGTATTGAAGTTTAAAATGCTTGTATAAGGCATGTGAACTAAGCCGTTTAATATCAGAATTTGTAGAGTGAATAATAGAAAGCGAGTTTAATTTTTATTCTTAGTTTTTCCTCTTATTATATTTTTATATTAATGAACAAATAATATTTATTGTGTGTTCGAGTTCTATTATTTCTCCCCTTTAAATCCAACAGTTATTTATATCGGACCCGACATTGAATCGGTGAAGGCAACAGTTCGCGGCTTTTACAGTTCAACCGTGGTTCAATCAAATTTAATAGTTGTTCAGTTGTGGTTCAATCGTAGTCTTTTCGGTCAAACCAGATGGTTTGGTCTGATTTTAATAACATTACTTGAGTATATTGCTAGTTATTTAAGCTTGCTAAGACAAGGAATTTTGCTAGTGCAATCATGGAAATTTAGAACATTGTCAAAAAAACCACTGAGTAAAAGGAAAAATTGACCCCAATAGTCAGAAGTCCATAAAAACGTCACTCAACAATCTATGTTATAAGTCACCCAAAATGCTCTAAAAATATTATATACAGTATCTAATAAAGTTTTTTTTTTTGAAAAACCCCGAGAGGAACACTATGTTCCTCCAGAGGAAAAAAACTTGGGGTGGGTGAAAATTTCGGGGTGGACATCCCAACTAGGTTCACACCTCCGCTTGCCTACAAAACACCCACCCCAATATTTCATTAATCAAATGTTGGTCTCAATGAGAGAACAACATTAACAAGTATAACCTAGCAACAAAGTCCATCTATTGGGGCCATGATTTTTTTGCAAATCTGGCCCCTTGGAAAGATAAGTCATGCTTAGTCACTCTAATCAATATCTCGAATATTCAACTCACCTTTGATTTATTGCATGAACGTGGATTTGATGTTTCTTTTGCTGCCCTTGTAGGCAAGGATAATGTTATTGTCTCATTTAATTCAATACTGGCTATGCAAAATTTTGTAGGTGGCAAATGGAAGGTCATGCTGCATATTTTTAAGGCTGTGCAGTTGCTGCCGGCCGATTTTACACCGACAGAATGCATCATGTACCTAGATTTTATGGGAATTCCCCCCACTTTGATTCAAGAGGAGCTGATCAGACACCTAGCGGCCTCCTTTGGCCGAGTTATTTTTGTGGAATTCAATTTTGATCATCCGAACCGTCTGGATGTGGTCTCCTATCTGGTTTCGGTCCCCTTTGGGACAACCAATCGCTCTTTCAAATTGTTAGTGAATACTAAGGAAGTGCTCATTCACACTAATCTAAGACAAGGTGTTAGCTGTGAACACTACCAAGATGATGATTCTGAAATCTCTGATGCCCCTTTAAATGCTTCTATTGCTACTTCCAATGATTCGCTCAGTTTCGGCTGCCAGGGAGTGGAAATTGCGGATCACATTACCTCGGGTCTCCGAATTATCCCTATCCTAAACCAATCAAATGATAATTTGAGTTTTGTCCCGGAATCAAACCCAGCTACACATGAAACTCATATGAGGTCGAACAACCTGTACGGCTAGTCAATCCATAGACAGAAGCCAATCAGCCTGTCACTTCAGTTTCGTCGGGGCCCGACATTTCTAATATGAATCGGGTGATCATTTTATCTCAATCAAGGACATCTTCGACCCTCGAAAAAGAGTTGACTATGGAAATGGGGAAAAAATTAGGAATATTCTCGGATAGAAATAAACAAGTTGTTCTGACGGCTATGGATAATTTAGTGAACTGATTAGTTCCCACTCATCAAGGTATTTATTTTCTTCTATTATGTCGATGGATTTTTATGTTTGTATTGTAGAGGAGGTGTCAATAATGGGGTAAAGCAGCAATTTGTCTTTTCTTGCATTCGTAAACACAATCTCAAATTTTTCGTCATGTTAGAAACGAAGATAGAAAGTATCACTGAGCAAGTGGTCAAACGGTTCTGGGGGCATAATGATTTTGCTTATCACCATATCCCTTCTAATGGTCTTTCGGGTGGAATATTATTTTCTTGGAACTCCTCGTTGCTTTCGGGCTCGGTTATCCACTCTACTCCCTAATGGGTGTTAGTTAAATTTCCTCTTCAGCAGCAAGATCTACACATTCTTAGTCTCTATGCCCCAACAAATCATATGGATAGATATGATTTATGGCAGGAACTTATCTCGATTATTCGAGACTTTCAGATGATTTTGATTTGTGGTGATTTTAATGAGGTGCTACATGTGTCGGAGAGAGCAAATGACCGCTCCTACCAATCCGTGTCAGCTTTTCAAGACTTTGTATTACAATCTGAACTCCATGACCTACCCCTACGCGGTCATGATTACATCTGGTCCAATAGAATTTCGTTCTCTCGTATTGATCGTGCTCTTGTTTCAGATGGGACATTGCAGTTTTGGCCTAATTTATCCATATCAACGGTGGACACCACCCTATCTGATCATTTGCCGATTTTATTTTGCTCCTTCGTTGCTCACTCAGCCGGCCCAAAACCCTTTAGATCTTTGAACATGTGATGGGATAAGGCAGATTTTCTGCCTTTCATTCGTAATAAATGGCACCTCCTTTGTCAATCCTATACTCACAAAGACTTATCCTATAAATTGATGAAGTTGGGTCGATCAATCAGCCCATGGCACTCAAAAAATTTTAGAAACCTACAGAGAAAGATTGGTGATTTAGAGGAAACAATATTGGCCCTTACATCGAGTAATGTTCCCCGACCGCTCACTTCAACTCAAAACTCAGAACTAAACCGTAATCGTTCTCTCCTTCAGGAAAAGAGGGCTTCTTTAGAAAAACTGCGGCATCAACAATCAAGAGTGAATTGGACGCTATTGGGTGATAATATTATGTCTTTTTTCACCGCACCGCTTCAGCCCGATCTCACAACAACCGTATATCGCAACTGACATCGAGGGAGTAATTGTCACGGACTTGAAGGTTATTTCAGAAGCTATATGTAGTTATTACGCCCGAATATTCAGGGCTGCCCCTATAACGCCATTCTCTCTTAAGAAGCTATATTTCAATACTGTTACTTTGCAACAAAATGCAGCTCTTATCGCCCCCTTTCAGGCTGAGGAAATTTGGAATAGCATATGTGCGTGTGGTGAAAATAAAGCGTCGTGAGCAGATGGCTTCAATTTCTTCTGCTACAAAAGATTCTGGGACAATTTAAAGCCCGAATTTATGCAAGTTTTGGACTATTTTTATGCTACATCTCAGCTCCCAGATTCGGTCAAGACATCCTTCATAGTGCTAATCCCTAAAATTCTAGGTTCTTGTTCTCTGAATAACTTTAGGCCTATCTCGCTCATCCATGGTATCTATAAAATTATTGTGAAACTATTATCTATTCGTCTTCAGGCTGTTTTATCGACTCTTATTTCAAATAATCAGTTTGCTTTCATCAAGGATAGAAGCATCCATGAGTGTTCTTTTCTGGCTTCTAAGGTAATTCATGACCTCCATGTTAAAAGAAAACCATGTATGGTATTGAAACTAGACTTTCACAAAGCTTTCGACAGTATTTCTTGGACATATATCAACTCGGTTCTCCAAAGGATAGGTTTTGACCAGAAATGGATTTCATGGCTGTCAAATTGCAGGAAAAAATCCACTACTTCTATTCTAATTAATGGCTCACCAAGCCCTCCTATTCACATCCGTAGGGGGGGTCAAACAAGGAGACCCTTTATCGCCTTTTATTTTTGTGGTAGCAGTGGAGGGGCTAAAACAGCTTATAGACCGTAGCATTCAAGTAGGCGTGCTACCTAACTTTCGTTTGGAAGAATCCCTTCCAGATATTTCTTTGTTACAATTCGCTGATGATATGATTTGCTTCCTTCTAGTAGAAGAATCCATAATTCCCAGTTTTATTCGGATCCTGAGGTGTTTCGAACTAATCTCAGGATTGCGTATTAACTACCATAAGAGTGCGATTATGGGAATCCACGTCAATGAAGCCTCCCTGGCCTCCTACGCAGCTCAATTAGGATGCCAAGTGGATAACTTCCCAATAAAATACTTAGGTACACCACTATGTATTAAACAGCCACATATCTCTAATTGGGATCCTTTGATCGCCAAGTTCAAGTCTCGTTTGGCAAATTGGAAAGGAAATTGTCTATCATATGCCGGGCATACCATACTTATCAAAACGGTACTTTCTTCCCTTCCTATTTACTTAATGTCAATCTTTTGCATGCCTCGCTCTGTATCTTCTACATTAAATCAATTAATGCGCAATTTTTTGTGGCGAGGTGATTCTTCGATCAATGGCATATGCAAAGTAAGCTGGGTTACGATTAATTTACCTTACCACCTTGGGGGATTGGCAATTCGGGATTTAAAACTTGTTAACTCCAGCCTACTCTTTAAATGGATTTGGAAACTGGGAGACCATAATGATGACTCCTTGTGGTCAATGTACTGTGTTCGGCGTTATGGGGTTAGATCGTTGCATGAAATGACTCTTCTCGACCCTAAGTTTGTTTCTCCGTTATGGCATGGAATTCTAAAATGCTGCTTTAAAAGTGAGAGAATTTGGTCCTTTTTCTCATCACAGGTGCATGTACAAGTGGGAGATGGTCAAAACGGGCTATTCTGGCACGATAATTGGACCTCAAACATTCCAATCAAATCACTCTTCCCTGACATATTTGCTATTTGCAATAGGAAGTCCTCAACCATTTTTGATGGGTATGGCTTTATTTTTTCCAATCGTCCCCAAACTCGCCCCTTTTGGAAAAGAAGCCTTTGCATTACGAACCAATAATGATGCAATGACCTGAAAACCTGGATATCGATTTCATGCCCAGCGGTTTTCCAAGCTCCTGAAGTCATGAATAGCCCCACTTTCTTCCCGAGAGGAGATTGCTTCTTATGGGATATTGGAGTTCAGAAAAAATATTCGGCAGCGTCCTTTTGTCATGGTTATTATCAACAACAACTATGGTCGAATCCCTCGAGAGACTTCACACTTATTTGGACTTCCCACATGCTTCCCAAGATAAAAAAATTCGGCTGGTTGGTTTTTCATAATAAGTTACCAACACGTGAGTTCCTTTTCCATCGGGGATATCATATGCTAACTAGCGTATGTTGCCCGTTCTGTCCACTACCTGAATCATTGGAACACAGCCTCTTTTTATGTCACGAGAATTATCAGATTTGGAGAGATGCATTTCATTGGCTGGGTATTCAGGTTGTGATGCTGAATGATGGTTACAACTTCCTTCTCTTATGGTGCACATTTTTCAAGCCTGGAATATCCCGCGATTTTGGTAGGTCTCTCTGGTTCATTATATCATGGAATCTATGGAAGCGTCACAACAAGAAGATTTTCCAGGACGAAACCGATGACGGGGATATTTTAATAGCTAGTATTAATTTTTGTTGGTTTCTTTTTCATTCCTATAAATGCAATATTAGCCTTTCGGTTTCTGATCTGTTTACGAACCCGAGGATTCTTATTATGTAACTTTTAATGTACTTTTAGTTCTTGTTTCGAGAACCACTATTAATAAAAGCGGGGTGGGTGTTTTGTAGGTAAGTAGAGGAACCAACCTAGTTGGGTACTCTGCCCCGAAATTTTCACCCACTCCAATCTTTTTGCCGTTGGGGAGATACACTGTCTCTCCAAGGGTTTTTAAAAAAAAAAGTCCATCTATTACAGTACAAACCCACATCTATAAACTAGACCCAATGCCCAAAATCGTACCCCTCAAATGAACCTCACACAGATGATACATAGTCAAATGAGTAAACACGATGGATTATTAAAAAGGTCTGAAGCCTCGAAGCCCACTTGCCTTCTTTTGCATCTGTACATGAATCGACATAGGTAGTAATTTGTCCATAGAAGATCCTCCGTGCCAACAGACCCTTCAAAAATAAATTTATTCCTACGTTTCCATAATGCCCACGCTATAAAAAACCAAAGAGAAGCTGCAAAATTAGGGATTGGCCCCACCTTAAACAATGATCGCGACACACAAATGAAGTCATAACCCGAGAACGATCGCCATACCGTAGCTCTCTTTCGGTAATGAAATAAAGCATGTTCCATGGTCTCCCTTTCCGCACAAAAAGGACAGCCCGAAACATCTAGATTTGAACACCCTCTTTTTACCAGAAAATCCCTTGTTGGCAGCCCCTCGTGCATCATTAACCATCCAAAAAATTGTGTCTTGGGTAACAAACAACATCTCCATACTAACATGAAATGTAAAGTTGTATTCGGTCTTGTATCCCTGTTGTAATATTCCCATATAAACGACGCCACCGAATAAGAGTTAGCATCACCTACATCCCAAATAAAGCTGTCTCCCGGCTCCTCAAACTGGGGCTGCATCTGATCCCCCAATACAAACAACGTCGGACACAAGATCCTAACCCACTTGCGCAGCTCACAACATCTCTCTTTAATAGAAAATTGCAAGGTTCGTTTCCAAAAAGGCCGGAAAATTATATTATTATCGAACATCATCAAGAAGCGTTGCGCTATGGACACATCCTTTTGATTATAAATCTGAAAAATATCCGAAAATAGCATAGCAAGCGGTCTATTGGTCGTCCAATTATCATACAAAAATTAGCCCTTTTAGCCACTACCCGTTCTAACCCTAGTATTTGTTGGATAAATGGGGATTTCTTGGATGTTTTTTAAGTCGCGAATACGCTTTCAGATTGAAATTTATTTGGTCGGTTCACCAAACTTTCAATCGGATAAAATCAGAAATTGTATCTAGAACTAGAGTTTATTTGCTGTGAATTAATCAACTGAATTTCTGTATCTTGCCAATTCATTTTTGGTGATATAAATAGCTAAAAAACATCAACGGACGTGTCCAAGAGACATGTTATTTCGTGTAGCAGGCATGTCTAAAAGACATGATTTTCTAGGTTTCATGTCCAATAGACAGACTGTTTCGGTCGAAATTCATTTTTTCTGATGAATTTTTCAAAGGGTGAGTTCTGCCCGGAGTAAAAAAATTTTGAGGTGACCTAGCAGCTCGACTCCTGCCAGGGGCGCTGCCCCCGGACCCCCCAAATCATAATAGCACCCGAACAAGTGTGCACTCCGCACTTTGCCCACTCGTTCGATGAAATGTCACGATCGCATTGGTCAAACTAGTTGATCCAATTATACTAAAATACTAACAGTATTGGATTTAAACACATCCCAACACTACACCATAGATGGCCTAGTGAAACGGAAATAGAAAAGGGTTGCCTTGAAAGAGTTGCGTTTGTGATGAAATATGTGACTGAATGCTACCATTTATCAAATTGATTGCCTTAAATGTAAAAACCTGAAAAAAAAGGCTAGTATGGGCAACCATTTAGAAAACGGTTGCCTTATTAGGGTAATGAAAAGTAAACTTTATATTTGCGGGATTGAATCCCGCTGGTCCTGTACACAAAAATATGAAAACAAAAACAATATTTTTTTTATGTAAGCATTAAGCTGAATAAAATGATATGTGGCAAGGGATTTAGCTTAATGGTTGAGCCTTGAATCTGTTATTTTATAGGTCATAAGTTCGAGTCCACATACCGACGGTGAAATGAGGTTTTCCTTTATTATTATTTTACGCCTAATGAGGCAAAAAAATTTTAGAAAAAGGTAAATAAAATGATATATTTTTTATGAATATTTTCATATTTAATTAAATTAATTATTAAAAATAACATTAAAACTCTAAATAGATTTACTCTTACCCTAAACTCCAAACCCCGAATCCTAAACCCAAAACCCCAAATCTTAAACCGTAAATGAGTATCCAAATCTGACCTATTAAAGCAGGCTTAGGCTGGGTACCACAACATGTGAACATATATGGTGCATGACAATAATAATATACATTGAATAGTAAATAACAAAATTGAAATAAAATTAATTTAAAATAATATAAATAACTATTTAAGAAAATGAATATTTAATTTAAAAAAAATTTGAGAAATAAAAAAAACACATATCATATGTAATAAGAAAAATCAATTTGAGAAAGGGTAGCATATAGTCAAATATCATAGACGGAATAATTCCTCCACTTTATGTTTCTTTTTCCGTATTGAATTAAAAATTATATGAAACTAAATTATACTTTTTATAATACTTTTTCTTATAAATATTTTGATATTTATTGAAATAAATATTAAAATTAATTATTAAAAATTGAAATAAAAAGCCTTCTCGACGCATTTATCAATTTCCTTCTCTCTCTATGGTCCCTCTCCAGCATCTCTCTCGCCGCTTCCTGCTCCTCCATCTTCTTCGCCGATCTGTTCCTAAAAAATCTAGATCCGTCGTGGAAATTCTCTCCCCACCTCTCTCTCGCTCTCCTAATTTACTGTTGCTGCTACCGTCGACCCTTGCTTAGGGTTTTCAATTTCGTTTGGATTTGGAAACCTAAATCATGTAAGCTTTGTTTCTTCTTAATTTGCTCGTTTTGCATATTTAAGGTTTCGATCTATAATGATGAATGAAGATACTTATGTTTTTTCACTACTAGGACAAAGGGGCTTAAAGTTATGGGCTTTGTGGGGATTCGAAATTTTCAAATTGGCTTGGCTTCAGCTGGCCGGAGACTGTGCCTGAGGAAGACCTGGATGTCCTGTATGTATCCGATCTATCTATTTTTACTTGTATCGTCTGGTATGTGAATTATGGGTTATTGAATCTTAGTGTAGAATTCTGATTTGGGGTTTTGCTGAGTTTTGTATTTTGTTTTTCTCTTTTTGTATGGTTCTTGTACTTGCATTAAACAGAGACTTGATGTATGTTTTGGCCATCTATGTATTTTCGTTTGAATTTTAATTTTGAATGAAAATATATGCTGACATACATACAAATGTCATACCAATTTGCGTTGACCTTTCCCAAATGTTGGAAACAATCTGATTATCTAAGCCCCAAAAAAAATTTGATTTGTTTTTCGACCAAAATCAATGAATTTAGGAAGCACGAACAGAATCCATTCTTAGGCCTACAATATTTTTTTGTTTGTGTGAATGAAGTTGAATTAAAAAGCAGAAAGATTTGTAATTGGTTAATGGGATGCCATGTGGCATACAAAATCTCATATCAAATACCTCTTACTACCTCTTTTGTTTTTGCCTAGTTGGAATAATGGGAAAATCAGTGGCTAATTATTTATCTAAAATATTAGACTTATAGATATTATAGTATGTAAATAATAGGATATATTATTTTCCTATTTGGATTTATATTATTGTACATTCCCAAATAGTATTTTGCCCATATTGTATTATTGTAATTGTGATTATTAATAGACACAACACTCAACACAATTAACACAATTAATGTGATTGAGATTTCTTAAACCCTACGGTACTTTCTCATGGTAACAGAGCTAAAATAGGCAAAACTGCTGCCAGTTTCTTCCCTTCTCTTTGCCGGGTTATTCTTTTCTTTTTTTTGGTTACCATGTCGTCGTTGAGTGGTTCTCCGACGTCATCCACCACTGTCGCTGCTCTTATCTCTTCCTCTTCGCCGGAAACTACTTCCATTTTCAGTCCTTCGATTTCACATCATTTACCACTAAAACTTGAATATGGTAATTATGTATTATGGAAAACTTTAATAGTTCCGATGAAAGCTGGTTATCATCTTGTCAAATTTATCGATGGTACAAGTGCAGTTCCTGCTGAAATTCTGGCCAATACCTCACCCAATCCTGCTTTTCTAACCTGGAAACGTCAAGATCAACAGGTTCTAAGCTGGATTTTAAATTCAATCTCGCCTTCTATTCTCTCTCAGGTCATTGGTGTAAAGTTGGCTAGGGAAGCCTGGCTTAAACTTGAGACTACTTACGCATCCGGGTCTAGGGCTCAAGTACGAGATCTTGAACAACAGTTACACTCCCTCAAGAAAGGTACTGAAACTATAACTGAATATATGCAACTTCCTAAATCAATTTTTGATAGACTTATTTCCCTACAATGCAATAATATTTCCAGTGAGGATTATATTGATGCAATTTTGAATGGGTTGAGTGGCCCGAAAATTGTTTATCGTGATTTTTGTAGGTCTCTTGAAGCTCGTATGACTGCAGTGTCTAATGATAATCTTTTTGGTTTATTATGAACTGAAGAAAGACAATTATATAAGGATCAAAGCCCCGTTGAGGATTTGAACCATGTTTCGGCACATATTACTCGATCACAAAATACCGATGGCCGTGGTAGGGGTCGCGGTAGGCAGCAGCAATAGTCTTACCACCAGCCTCATGTTTCTGGAACTCCCGGGCAGCAATAGGGGAGTCATTAGCAGAATTCAAGTCACCACCAATTTGGCCAAACTGGACAGCAGGTTTTGGGCTCACCTCACTATAGGCCAGACCCGCTACCTTCGCCACCAACCCAGACACCTTTTACACAATTCGCTCTGATGGATGTTTCTTCTTTGGTGTGTCACAAGTGCAAAGGGATTGACCATTACACCAGACAATGCCCTCACCGAGACTCAACACCCTACGCTCCTCACCTACTTCAAATTTTACTACCATACACCCTACCAACCAATCTTGGATCATGGATAGCGATGCTACACATCACCTCACTTCCGATTGGGAAACTTGCATCTTCATTCTAAGTATTCTGGACCTGAGGAGGTTCAACTAGTTAATGGTTCTAAACTCTCTATTCATCATGTCGGGTCTTCTTTTGTTCCTTGTACGTTGTTAAAATTACAGAATGTTTTAATCTAATTCAAATTTGATTTCAGTGGGTGCACTTACTAAAGCTAATGATGTTTCAGTTGAGTTCTTTAATGATTTTTTTGTCGTGAAGGACCTTCTTTCCAAGCAGGTGATACTTCGCGGCCAGAATAAGGATGGTCCTTACACACTGGCGTCTTCGTCTCGTGCACCTGTTCGATCTCATGCTACCTCATTGACAACGTGGCACGAGCGACTTGGGCATCCTTCCTCTCCAGTAGTTAGTTGAGTTCTTCGTCAAATAAAATTAAAATTTTAGATCAGTTGTCTAAGAGTCTTTTATGTCCGGATTGTTCCATTAGTAAGAGTCATCGTTTACCTTTTTTTTATTTCAGAGTCTGTTGTTTTTGGACCTTTGGATTTGATTTGTTCTGATGTATGGGGTCCTACCTCGGTTCAATCACGTGATGGTTATTCATATTGTATTTTGTTTTATGATTATTTCAGCAAATATAGTTGGATTTATTTTATGGAACATAAATCAGATGTGTTCTCTATTTTTGTTCTCTTTCGCACCATTGTTGAGAAATTTTTTGGATGCCTTATTAAATGCTTTCAGGCTAATGGGGGAGGGGAATTAAAACCTATTCAAAAATACCTCCAACGGCATAGCATTCAATTTCATATGTCATGTCCATATACACCCGAACAAAATGGGAATGCAGAATGTAAAAATCGTCATGTGGTTGAAATGGGTCTTTCTTTGCTTCATCGTGCCAAGTTACCTATGCAATTTTGGTCATATGCATTTGATACTGCTCTTTTTCTTATTAATCATATGCCATCTAGTGTTCTTCAATTTGATTGTCCCTTCCGTCGTTTGTTTAATAAGTCACCAGATTATTTGTCGTTGCGTGTGTTTGGTTGCTTGGGCTATCCTTGGTTGTGTCCTTATTCTTCTAATAAACTTGATTTTCGTTCACGTCATTATGTCTTTGTTGGGTATAGTCGAGTTCATAAAGGTTATCGGTGTTTTGATCCTTTTTTGAATAAGTTTTTTTGTCTCACATCATGTCTTGTTTGATGAGCAGGTTTTCCCTTATATGGATATTATGAAGCCCGCTATACATTATCCAACCTCACTCACATCTCGTCCTACTATAACATTTTCTCCTAACCCACCCTAAATTGCTCAACCAATACCTGATTCACCAACTCCACCCCAACAAATATCACCACCAGCCTCATTATCACCTATAAAGCCGCTGCCCCCAACCACCTCCTCACCAATTCTACCACTACCTTCATGCTCAATCCTACAGCAACCAGCCTCACCGTAAACCTCTTCACCACCACAAAAAACCAAAACCATTTCTGAACTTTATGCACAAATCGAACCTTCTTCTCATGGCCTTTCTCTTGTGGTTGACCTCCAAAAGAATGGATAGTCCTCAAGTCAACATGATGTTTCTTCGACTATGGCTCGACGTCTATCACGTGCACAGGCCTTTAAATGTGGACCACGGGCCATGTATGCTAGTATTATTCAGGCCTACCCTATATGTCATATGGAGGCCATGAAAATTTCCCATTGGAGAGCTGCCATGTCCAACGAATTTTCATCTCATACAAAACGGAATGTGGGAACTTGTTCCACCTCATGAAGCGACAAATGTAATTGGGTGCAAATGGGTGTTCAAGATAAAATTAAAGGACGACGGTACAATTGATCGCTATAAAGCACGCCTAGTTGCAAAGGGTTTTCATCGACAACCTGGTATGGATTTCAATGACACATTTAGTCCAGTAATTAAACTCGTTACCATTCGGCTTCTTCTTTCATTGGCTATGAGTCATTTGTGGTTCAATAATCATTTGGATGTGTCTAATGTGTTTTTACATGGTGATCTAGACACATAGATTTATATGGCACAACCACCTGGTTTTATTGATAAAAACTGTCCAAATTAAATATGTCGACTTCAGAAGTCTCTCTATGGTGTAAAGCAGTCACCACGCATGTGGCATCACCAACTTACACAGACATTGCAAGATTTTGGCTTTAAGAGTTCACGAGTAGATGTGTCTCTATATTATCTTAGACGTTGTTCTTGCATTTTGTTCTGTTTAATTTATCTGAATGATATCTTGGTCCTTGGAAATGATTCTCGGCAAGCCTTGTAATTGTTTTCTTTCTTACAGTCTCGATTTGCTATTAAAGATTTAGGACAAGTTAACTATGTTTTAGGAATCGAATTTTCCCGTTCGAATGGGCGGTTACTCTTGTCTCACAAGAAATATACACAGGATCTTTTGGCTAGGGCCAACATGGCAGTGGCCAAGCCAGTTTCCACGCCTGCTGGTAATACTACACCCGCTACTAGTGATTTAGAGAAATACCCTGACATCAGGCATTATTGCAGCCTTGTGGATAGCCTACAGTATCTTACCATCACCCGTCTAGACATTGCTTTTTTGGTCACAAAAGTAGCGCAATCTATGAACTCTCCTTCTATTGCTAGTTGGCAGGCTCTTAAGCGTATTTTGCGCTATCTTCAAGGTACTTTAGGGTACGGTTTACATTATTAGAAGCAAACGGGTGTTCAGTTACACGGGTTCTCTAATTCGGACTGGGGTGGTGATGCTACGGATCGTCGATCAACTACAGGTTATTGTATTTTTCATGGGACTAATTTGATATCTTGGACATCAAAGAAACAGCGTACGGTCTCTAGATCTTCCACAGAGGCCGAGTATAGGGCGGTAGCAAATACAACATCCGAGTTGGCATGGATTGAATTACTTCTGATCAAAATTGGGTTTCCAGTTGCCCAACCGCCGACACTTTGGTGTGATAACCTCCGTACGACTTATCTTATGGCGAATCCAATTTTTCATTCCTGGACAAAAGCATCTTGAATTGGATTTTCATTTTGTACGTGAGCGTGTAGCTTCTAAGGCACTCATTGTTCGTTTCATTTCAACTCAAGATCAGGTTGCGGATGTTCTTACAAAACCTCTTTCACGGAATCGCTTCATCCTTCTTTGTGACAAGTTGGCCATGGTTCACCACCCCACCCAACCTGGGGGGATGGGGGGATAGATATTATAGTATGTAAATAATAGGATATATTATTTTTCTATTTAGATTTATGGTACTCTACATTCCTAAATAGTATTCTACCTATATCGTATTATTGTAATTGTGATTATTAATAGACACAACACTCAACACAATTACTGTGATTGAGATTTCACAAACCCTACGGTACTTTCTCAAGACTTATTTGGGTCCCTACTGATCTATATTTATGAAATTACTCTTCTCTTATAACATCAAAAATTGATTGAAAAGTAACAATAAATCTGGGATATATCATATATAACAAATTTTTAATCCCTATGCCAATTTGAAATTCCTTGCCGTCAGCTTTCCATATAGTATGTAAAATCATGTTCTTTGAAAAACCAGCTCTTCTACGTGTCTTTGAAACCTTGTTGATTTTGAGTTTTCTTCTTACCTCTCTTCTCTTTTCTTTTCATTTAATTTTTTTGTTTATGCAAAAACATCCAACCAAATTTCCTCTTAATTTAAGATTTGAAAGATGACAAAGCGGGTGATTGTAGAGACTTTACTAAATGCAATATATTTTAGATCCATATAATAACTTGAGTCTGTTGTTTTGTGTTCTGTTGTATAGTTAGAATTTATGTATGTTCGATTTGAATGTTTTTTGGTTTAGGAGAGTGAATAGATTGCCTGGACTTTGAATGTTGTTATTGATGTTTTCTTCTTAATTTTGTACAGTTTGCACATAATATAAATATTGTTGCACTCCACTAGATTGATTGAAAGTGTTGCTGACCTAACTGTTCAAACCCACAATCATTAAATCAAAAGGATTATGCAAAACTGAAAAAGCAAATAAAAGTCTATCTTTTGAGATCAATTATCCCAATTTACATATAATACTAGAATCTTACATTAATGGAGTAATATTACTTATCTTGTGTAACCTCGGCCAAGCATTACATATGGTACCATTGTAGAAGTGCACCGAAATAAATTATTAACATCTCTATCGACATAATACTGAAGAACATATTGCCTTAGCTTTTACCTTTCTAATAAAGTAATCTTTGTAATGTCATGTTGTAAATTGATGTTACTGAGCCAAATCAGAAACAACTGCTATTCATAAGTCAATACCCATGTCTTCAAGGCTCGGTTTAGTTATTGCAGAGGAACATCTGTAGATGCCCTTCTTTTGACATCAACTTAGCTTCAGATCTGGTTTTCTTATGTAGATGGATCTCTTCTATTGATCATTAGGCTATTGGTTGTTGGCTTTGATCTTTATATGTTTTTGCTGTGTACTTGTATTATATTTCTATAGGTTTTTACTGGAAATTTCAGATTTGAAGACAGTTGCTTGTTTGTGGAATTTCTTTTGATTTATATGTTGGATTTAGAAAATTTTTGATTCTGTGGATTCTTAAGAGGTATGTGAAGAGAAGTCTAGAGTGAAGCTTTGACAAACTTGTTTATTTACTATGTCGAAATTTTGGTTGAAATTGTGTCATGGAAATCGTTTTCTATAATTTTCTAGACTGTATATACTTGATCTTTTTGAACATAACTTGAGCTATATAAATTGGATTTGCATGATTCTTGAGTCGTTGGAAAGACAAGACACATGCCTACTTATGATTAGAAGAACTTTTTCTCAGATTCCTCTTTTTTTGGGTTCATTTATGCAGTGTAAAATGAGTCACTAATCTGATTTTCTGGAAGTGAACTTCTCAAATTTGCTGAGTTAATATGAGTTTATTTGGTGAGTAATACAAGAAATTTTATGCTTCAAAGTTTGCTTATGAACTCTTGATATAGGGTAATATATACGGATTGAACTTTTGGGATTTGTTTAATGGATTAAAAACTTGATTGCACAAAATCAGGTATTATAACCTACCCTATTTCAAGCGATTGTTTGGCTTTTAATTGAAATCGTATTATTGAATTGTGATATAACCTTGCATTTATTATGGTCAAATTGGTTATTGGTTTTGCATTTATTATATGAGTTGGGTCTTGTTCATTTCAGGAGTTGAGTAAGGAATATTTTAATTGTGAACCCATTAGAGCTTAGAAGATTAGGCAGCTCTTAGAAATATGTTTATTTTAATGCAGCTCTTAGAACCCATTATTTGCCTAGGTTTTAAGATTTATGATTTATGCATCTTTTAGAAACATGTTTATTTTAATGTTAATCCATCTTGAACATAATTCAAATTTTTGTCAAGTGTTTTGTTTAATTACATCAAATGTTATACCTAAATTTTTTTAATGCTCAAGGATCTCACTTTGATCTTAACATCTACTCTCCTTGTTTATATATCTGGTTTAGTCTTCTTGTCCTTTATTTGGTACTATTGCTATCCTGAACTAACGCCTTAGGGCGATGTTATGCTATTTTGTCGAGAATATGAGTATTTAGCCATAGGCATAGTTAAAGGCGCAAGACACACTGAGGCACAAGGGGCAAGGCTCCGAGGCACACGCCTAAGAGACGATATGTATGCATAAGTTAAGAAAGGTTATTGCAGCGGATGTTTGCATTTATAAAAGTGTGTCAAGGATCTTGTTTGATATAATTTGTATTTAGTTTCTCTATTTTTACATGGTGCATTAACTGGTCATTGACTTTGATTTTTCTTATTACATATGCGAATACTCAGGATGTCATAATAAGATCGATATAAAAACTTGAAGGTGTAATTTCTTTCTGCAACTGACTTGATAAGGGACATGTATATCCAAATGCTCATAGACTCTTGCTTGGAAGGACAACTTACAAATGATGATGGAACTGAGTTGGTAAGATTAGCATCTTGATGTTTACAAAACAAAAATTTGTCTTCTAGAGATGTAATGGGATAGCTTCAAGTGTGAAAGATGTGTCTCATTTTCTCAGTTATGTACACTATTTTATTTGAACTTATTGTTTGAATTACTTTATATTTTGAACTTGGTCTTTATTAAGTATTAAGGATTCTCTTTGTATATTGATTATTAATATAATATCTTATATTAATAAAGGTTGCAACAAACTAGAACCGTATCATGCAATTTTCTGAAAATGGATTGTAGTTGAGAAAGAAAGCGTAAATAAAAAAAAAACGGTTGCATTAGTTATCAAATGTGTAGCAATTGAAAATGAAACCGTAAAACGCAAATGTTTTCAAAAAGGTTGCATATACAATCCAAAGCGTTATATAAAAAGAGTTGCTTTTAAGTCAAAAAAGGGTTGCCTATGAAAAACCAAATGGCCGCTAACGGTCTGATGTTTGTAGCAACCCCTATAATCGGTCGCGTGTAAAAGGGTTGCTATAGGACCATAAGGTTAACCTTTTCCAAGGTTGCTAGAGATAAGAAAAAGGGTTGCCTAAACGACTTTAGGTAAGGGCGAAGAAACCTACGCTTTTTTTTTGCCAAAAGGTGCCCTTTCCGTCGAGGCAACTTTTTTACCCCTTTAAGCAAACCTTTTGCTGGGGTTGCAGTAGGCCATCTATGGCGGAACACTTCCCGTCAAAAACACACCGGGAAACAATGCCTTTGCATATATGTGATAGCTTGACAACCTCAAGTTTTTCAAATGACGCCCAATTCGAGAAACCATTTCATTTCACACAAAATTTAAACCACAAAGATCCCATCTCTGCCATTCTCACCTTCCCAATCCATTTCAAAATCAAGCTACAATTGTCAATCTTGAAGTCTCTTATGAACAAACCACCCCACTCTTTTGGTAAAGACACCACATCTCAACTAACCTTATTCAATCCCCTCGAGTGAGCATCACCGCTCCATAAAAAATTCCTAATCAATCTCGATAACACATCCTTAATTGAACACGACAGCCTATGTAACGACAATAGGTAAATAGGAAGTGAGGCAAGAGCCAATTTAATCAATACAATCCTTCTACTATATGAAAGAAATTGGCCTTTCCAACTAGCTAGTCTATTTTTAAATTTCACAACCAAAGGATTCCAATGCGAGACCGGGATACGCTTATGACTTAGAGGTGTTCCCAAATACACAATGGGAAACGATTCAACTCTACATCCCACAAAATTAGCACATGAATGTAAAAGAGTGTCACTAACATTAACCCCCATGATAGAACTCTTATGGTAATTAATGTGCAAACCTAATAATAATTCAAAACAACGCTAAGCTCAAATGAGATTAGGAAGAACCGATTCATCCCCGGGAAGAAAGCACATGGTGTCATTGGCAAATTGCAATAGGGAGATATCCATTTCAGAACCCGCTATTTAAAAACCTGGAAGAATCCCTTTCTGAATACTCATATCGATTAACCTCTTTAACCCTTCAATAGCCAACACAAAAATGAATGGGGAAATCGGGTCACCTTGCTTAACCCTCTCTCCAACTTAATTGGCACGCTTGGAACACCATTAATCAATATTGATATTGTCAAATCAGCCCTACAGTTCAAAAGCCAACTAATCCACTTATCATAAAATCCCATTTCCCGAGGAACAGAGTCAATGTCATCCCATGCGATGCTGTCGTAGGCTTTATGGAAATCCAATTTCAACACTAAGGCTAAACTTTTCGAAGCATGGATTGAGTGTAATATCTCAGAAGTAATAAATGAGCACTCGTGAATATTCCTACCTTTAACAAACGCGAACTGATTTTCGAACACTAAACCATTAAGTATAGGCTGAATTCATTTAGAGGCGACTTTTGCTACTAATTTATATATACCATGGACCAAAGAAACAGGCCTAAAGTTTTGTAGAAACGATGACCTCGGCACCTTAGGAATCAAGACCGAGTACGAAGCTTTAATTGAGGAAGGCAGAGTGCACCTATCATGAAATTGATTAAACAATCTAATCACGTCTTGTTTCATTTTTGCCAAGAATTTCTTATAAAATAAGAAGTTAAAACCATCCGGTCCCAATGCCTTACCTTCATTACAAGAATTAACCACCACCCAAATCTCCTCTTCACTAAAAGGGGCCACTAAATCCAAATTTTCGAAGACATTCACCTTCTTGAACCCTTAACCTGCCAACGAATACGGTACAAGACACTTGGCCAAAAATAAAGACACATAGAAATCTGTAATCTTTGTTTTCACCATAATTGGATCATCAATCGTCACACCATATACTTCTAACATAGAAATTCAGTTCCCCCTAAAATGAGCTGAAGCAATACGATAAAAAAAAGGATGTATTATTGTCTCCGAATAACGTCCAACTAACCCTCGATTTTTTGTGCCTCAATTTCTCTAAGATCCTCTTTTCTCCGATAATGAAGATCTTGTAACCTTAAACTCTGACCCCTCCGCATTATCAATCGGTCAATTAACCCCAGAGTCCATAAGTGAAATCAATTTTTCCTCCAAAGATTTTATTTTTTGATCTAAATTCCCAAACTTACCTAAGTGACATGGACGATTAAACTCACGCAACTTATATAACTTGAAGTCTATGTCTATACCCAACCATCTCACATTAATCAATTCCCATTTCGCTTTAATAAAGGAATAAAAATCATCATGATCCCACCAATAATTTATAGAACGGAACACTCGTCCTCCCGTAACTATAATCGGATCTGATTTAAATAAAATCGAGAAATGGTCCGAGAGGGAGCTTTTAATGGTAGATAAACTAAGCATTGACCACAAATCTAGGATATCACATGTAACGCCCCCCACCCTCCCCCCTCTATAGGGAGCGCCACGGTAACTATAAACACCCAATACACAACTCTACTCCACTATATAGAGTTCAATACTTACAAATTTACAATATGTACAAATACCAATATAATGTTTTAAACTCCAAATTATTTCTCCAAATATTTCTCAATGCCACTTTACATTTCTCACTCTCTAGTACATGTCATTATTCTACAAACCATAATATTACATAAAAATGTAAATCCACCTCGAGTTTTTCTTTATTTGCTCTTTAAGCTGATCCACCTGTACCACTTTGGTCCAAGCTATCTACAAGTTCTCCACCTACGCGTAGAAAATCAACTACACGCTAAGCAATTTGCTTAGTGGTGTCCATAAAAAAAAATATAACAACTTTGAATATTTTTAAAATAGAAACAAAGTATATTTATAAGTCAAAAACAAATTAACCAACTTTATGGAACCAAATCACAAAACTTATATAGTCATCCTTTCAAAGTATAATCAAATTTATATCAAATTTTTCCAAACACTTTAACCACATGTTGCCCAAAGTAAACAAGTCCTGAATAGCGGTAAAATGGATACGGGAGCGGACAAGCCCGAAGCCGAAGCTTCAAAATCAATATATCGGTCAAGCCCGAAGCCGAAGCTTCAAAATCAATATATATCGGTCAAGCCCGAAGCCGAAGCTTCAAAAATCAATATATCGGTCAAGCCCGAAGCCGAAGCTTCAATATCAATATATATATATATATATATATATATATATATATCATAATATCGGCCAAAGCCCGAAGCCAAAGCTTCAATTGTTTGTACAGTACTGTACCCCCCTTTATTGGCGTCAATCTACCCCGACCCGTATTCTACTCGTTTAATAAGGGCAATAAATCAAAATAACATCTTAAAAATTCCAGTATAAACCATCAATCACAATTCAATATATCTTTAGTAATTAAGAAATCCAAATCCCAAATTTTTAAGCATCAAACTTCAATTAAAACTCAATAAAATCAATATCATACTTTCCAGAATTTTTCCAGGTTTCATAACCTGACTTCCCCTACATTTTTCACTATCAAAACATCATCCAATCGAAGAACTTTCTTCTAAACATAATTAGCCACATGTCTCAGCTTTCCAAAACCACCAGAATCATAGAAACCCAAATTTTATAACCAAAGTTATGATCAAAATACTAAACCGTGTACAAAGCTGAGATGTTCCGAAAAACAGATTTCATGACTCAACTTCAAACGAAAATTTCACATTGAAAACGAATGAAATTCAACAAGGTTTCTTCTGAACATATGTTCCTTACTTTCTGTAGATATCAATAGAATCAATAATCGTTCAAATCGGATTTATATAACGAGAGAAAACATTAAAACAAAACAGGTATATAATCTGGAAAATTTCCCGAAAAACCGAGAAATCAAAATTCGGGACACAAACCTTTTTCTATGCTCTTTCTAGCTCTCTTCTACCCCTTTTGCCTTTGATTTACTTGCAATAGCTTCCTCTACAACAGCCATATATAATTCTATCAAGATATTGCATAAATAAACTTCCTAATACCATAAATATGCTTAATCTACCATGAATTCTACTAATTAAACTTTAATTTCACCAAAAATCACTCACCTCAAACTCGAGTTACTATTCATCCGAATCTTAATTTCTGAAATCCTCCTCTTCTAGTCTTGATTGACTGAAATTGATGATGATAGAGGGCTTAAGGATCGATTTCTAACAAGAATTCGAAGTTGAATCGAAGAAATCGGAAGTTTTTGGATTATGGAGAATTTTGGTTAAAGGAGAGATGTAAAGTGTAGAAGAAGAAGAGGAATGAAAGTGAAGAAGAAGAAGATGCTGTATGTATTGATTTTCTTTTTTTTTTTTTTTTCAATTTCCAATAATGTCCTTGATTAAATAATTAAATGTCCATTTCATCCCTCTTACTTAATTAGCTCTTATTTCCTCATGCCTTATATCCAATAACAATAATAACAATAAAAATAATTTTCTATGATATTTTTAATACCATAGTAATTTATTATAAGCAAAATTTTGGAAATTTCGGTTCGTTACAATTCTCCCCCTCTTATGAATTTTCGTCCCGAAAATTTCCTGAAAACAATTGCGGATATTGAGTTTTCATTGTATCCTCCGGTTCCCAAGTTGCTTCTTCAACCTTATGATTCCTCCAAAGTACTTTTACCAAAGGTATAGACTTGTTTCTCAATTGTTTAACCTCTCTCGCTAAGATTTGTACTGGTTCCTCTTCATACGTCAAGTCGGGTTCGATTTCTATGACATCAGGAGATAAGATATGTGATGGATCTGATCTGTATCTCCTTAACATTGATACATGGAACACATTATGAATTTTGTAGAGCGTTGGGGGTAGTGCCAACCGATAAGCTACCGGACCAACCTTCTCTATAACCTCATATGGGCCAATGAATCTCGGACTGAGCTTGCCTTTCTTGCCAAATCGCAGGACTTTCTTCCAAGGAGATACTTTGAGAAATACTTTATCTCCCACTTCATAAGTAATTTCTTTCCTTTTTAGATCAGCATAAGATTTTTGTCTATCCGATGCAGCCTTCAATCTCTCTTGAATAAGTTTTACCTTCTCCTTTGTCTCCTGAATTAAATCCACTCCCACAATCTTGTTTTCACTAAGTTCGGTCCAATATAATGGAGTTTGACATTTTCTTCCATACAATGCTTCATATGGTGCCATTTGTATGCTTGATTGATAGCTGTTATTATAGGCAAACTCCATGAGGGATAAATACTTATCCCAACTTCCTTTAAATTCAATGATACAACTTCTCATCATGTCTTCCAACACCTGAATTACTCTTTCAGATTGACCATCTGTTTGAGGATGAAATGAAGTACTGAAATGAAGGTTACTACCTAAGGCTTCTTGCAACTTCTTCCAAAATCTCGAAATAAATCTTGGATCTCGGTCAGAAATGATTGAAATAGGCACTCCGTGTAGCCTTACTATCTCATCTATATATAACCGAGCCAACCTATCAAGTGAATAATCCATCCTAACTGGAAGAAAGTGGGCAGACTTTGTCAATCTATCTACAACAACCCACACTGCATCATGTTTCTTCTGTGTTAGTGGTAAAGACGTCACGAAGTCCATTGTGATTCTTTCCCATTTCCATTCTGGAATTGTTATAGGTTGCAACAATCCAGAAGGAACTTGATGTTCTGCTTTCACCTGTTGACAAGTTAGACATTGAGCAACATAGTTAGTAATGTCTTTCTTCATCCCATTCCACCAATAATGGCTCTTCAAATTTTGGTACATCTTGTTTGCTCCAGGATGCATTGCATAAGGACTACTATGCCCCTCTTATAAGATATTCTTCTTTAATTCTTCATTGTTTGGCACACACAGTCTATCTTTAAAATATAGACACCATCTTCTCGAACCATATAGTTGTCTACGATACCCACTTGTGTCCTTGCTCGAATGATCTTTAAGTCACCATCTTCATTTTGTGCTTGCTTAACCTGTTGTAGTAGTACAGGTTGATTCTTCAATTCTGCAATTAAGGCTCCACTACTGGTAAGAGCTAACCCCGTATTCATAGTCCTTAGTGCCATCATTGTCTTTCTACTGAGAGCGTCTGCCACTATATTAGCCTTTCCTGGATGGTAATCAATAAGACAATCGTAATCTTTAATGAATTCCATCCACCTTCTTTGCCTTAAATTCAACTCTTTCTGTGTTGGCAAATATTTCAAACTTTTGTGATCTATATAAATATAACATTTTTCTCCATAAAGATAATGTCGCCAAATTTTCAAGGCAAAGACTATTGCAGCCATTTCCAAATCATGAGTAGGATAATTCCTTTCATGATTCTTCAATTGCCTGGAAGCATAGGCAATCACTTTCCCTTCTTGCATCAAAACACACCCAAGACCACTATGAGAAGCATCACTATAGATTACAAAATCCTTTCCAGGCTCTAGTTGGGTAAGGATGGGTGCTTTTGTCAACATCGCCTTCAACTTCTCAAAACTTTCTTGACACTTGTGATTCCACTCAAATTTTGCATTCTTTTGAAGTAGTTTTGTCAGTGGGGTAGCAATGACTGAAAATCCCTTCACAAATCTTCTATAATACCCTGCTAAGCCAAGGAAACTTCTGACTTCCGTAGGGTTCTTTGGTGGTTTCCATTCTACAACTGCTTCTATCTTCTTAGGATCCACTTTAATTCCTTCGGCAGAAACAACATGGCCTAAGAAAGAAACTTCTTCAAGCCAAAACTCACATTTGCTAAGTTTGGCATACAATTTATTTTCCCTCAAAGTTTGGAAGACTATTCGCAAATGTTGATCATGCTCTTCCCATGACTTAGAATACACCAAAATGTCATCAATGAAAACCACTACAAACCTATCTAAATATAAGTAAAAGACACGGTTCATAAGGTCCATAAATGCTGCTGGTGCATTAGTTAGACCAAATGGCATCACCAAAAATTCATAGTGCCCATATCTAGTTCGGAAAGCCATCTTTGCAATATCATCATCTCTCACTCTCATCTGATAGTAACCCGATCTCAAATCAATCTTAGAGAAGTATTTGGTACCCTTGAGTTGATCAAATAAGTCTTCAATCCTTGGCAATGGATACTTGTTCTTGATTGTCAATTTATTCAACTCCTGATAATCAATACACAATCGGAGTGACCCATCTTTCTTCTTAACAAACAACACTGGTGCACCCCACGGGGATATACTCGGGTGTATGAATCCTTTGTCTAACAATTCTTGCAACTAAATCTTCAACGCTTTCAGTTCAGCAGGCGCCATTCTGTATGGTGCTTCAGATATTGGTGCAATACCCGGTAATACATCAATTGCGAATTCTACCTCTCTCTTTTGGTGGCAACCCCGATAGTTCTTCTGGAAATAAATACATCGGGAAAATCACATACCGTAGGAATATTCTGCAATTCTAACTCACCTTCCTTCAATTCTAGAGTGAAGATTAGGTAGGCTTGACATCCCTTCTTAACCAGCCTTTTAGTCTTCATAAAAGAAATTACATTACAGAGATAATCTGATCTTTCCCCTATGATAACTATTTCTTCTCCATCAGAAACTTCAAGTGACATTCTTTTATTTTTGCAATCCACTACAGCCCGATGTTTCGATAACCAATCCATTCCCAAGATAACATCATAATCTCGGAAAGGTAACTCAATTAAATTTGCATGGAAAAGTTGATGTTGAATCATAATAGGGCAATTCATGTACACTTTATTTACTATCACACTGTGTCCTAAAGGATTAGTCACTTCAATATTTTCTCCTAATTCTTCTACATGCAACCCTTTCTCTATCAAAGCATAAACATCATGATTAAAGAATGAACATTTACCGATAATAACTTTGGTAGATTCTCTAGTCTCAGGCCCTCGGATTGCATAACTTCGTGCCATTCCTCCCGGTCTACCACTCTGCGGTGCTTGTTGAGCCACATTATGTCCACTTGTCTAACTAACATTTCCTCTTCCCCTTCCTCTTCCACCTTGCATTGTAGGAGTAGGAACTATTGCAGGTGCAGATGTACTTATCTGTCTTTGAGGACAATTTGCAATCAAATGTTCCCTTGAGCCACATTTAAAGCAGACTCTACATTTTCCCTAACATTCCCCTGTATGCATCCTTCCACAATTAGAACATTGTGGAATATTTCCTCTGCCTCGACCTGAAGGTACACTAGCCGCTGACCCCATACTTATGGTTTGTCTTGGTGAAAATCCTCTGAAATGAGATTGTGTTTGTTCTGATGTTCCCTTCTGTCTCTTACTTGGAGATTCTGAACTAGCTGGACCCTGTGATCCCTTTTGAAATCCAGACCTTTTAGCCATTCTTTGTTGTCTATCTGAATTAATCTTCTCAATGCCCGTAGCAGCATCAACCAAGTCATTGAACACTCTAATCTTTTGTGCAAGTTGATGCACTCTAATTTCATCATTCAGCCCATCCTCAAATCTCTTACATCGCCTCACTTCACTGTGAACGATATCACGAGCATACCTCTAGAGTTTGAGGAATTAAACTTCATATTCTGATACAGTCATTCGTCCCTGTCTCAAAGACAAGAACAATTTCCTCTGCTCATCCTTGAATCATTCACTAACGTACTTTTTGTCAAATTGTTCCAAGAAAAGTCCCCAAGTGATTTCTCCGGGTCATCTTTCTCTCACAATATTATCCCACCACCTCATAGCTTGTTCTTTTAGTAGACCTTGCACACAGTCTAATCTCTCTTCATCTGTAAAATGAAGCCTAGTCATACACCATTTAGTATGATCAAGCCAATCTTCTGCAATTGCTAGATTCACTGTGTCCCCTTTGAAATCATCAGCTGGAAGCTTCTTGATTCTTTCAAGAGGAGTTCTCTCCTCTCTTCTTTCAACATGAGGTACTACAGGAACTTGAGGGATTTGTATGTTTCGTAGTACTTGTGTGATTACTTCAGTAGTCATATATTGAAGTAAAGCAGCTTGTGCTGGAGTAGGTTGTTTAGGAAAGCCATGAACTGGAGGCGGTTCATGTCTTTGTTCATCCCCTTGTCTAATACGGACCGTACTCTCAGCATCCTCTTCCTCACTCTGGTTGTGACTACTACTAGCCATTCTTATTCCTGAAAATTGGACCAAAGTGGATCAACAACTAACATAACATATTCATATCCTAAATGGCATGTACATACTAGTCCTAGAATCGCCTAAACCTCAGCTCTGATACCAATAAATGTAACGCCCCCCCTCTATAGGGAGCGCCACGGTAACCATAAACACCCAATACACAACTCTACTCCACTATATAGAGTTCAATACTTATAAATTTACAATATGTACAAATACCAATATAATGTTTTAAACTCCAAATTATTTCTCCAAATATTTCTCAATGCCACTTTACATTTCTCACTCTCTAGTACATGCCATTATTCTACAAAACATAATATTACATAAAAATGTAAATCCACCTCGAGTTTTTCTTTATTTGCTCTTTAAGCTGATCCACCTGTACCACTTTGGTCCAAGCTATCTACAAGTTCTCCACCTACGTGTAGAAAATCAACTACACGCTAAGCAATTTGCTTAGTGGTGTCCATAAAAAAAATATAACAACTTTGAATATTTTTAAAATAGAAACAAAGTATATTTATAAGTCAAAAACAAATTAACCAACTTTATGGAACCAAATCACAAAACTTATATAGTCATCCTTTCAAAGTATAATCAAATTTGTATCCAATTTTTCCAAACACTTTAACCACATGTTGCCCAAAGTAAACAAGTCCTAAATAACGGTAAAATGGATACGGAAGCGGACAAGCCCGAAGTCGAAGCTTCAAAATCAATATATTGGTCAAGCCCGAAGCCGAAGCTTCAAAATCAATATATATCGGTCAAGCCCGAAGCCGAAGCTTCAAAAATCAATATATCGGTCAAGCCCGAAGCCGAAGCTTCAATATATATATATCATAATATCGGCCAAAGCCCGAAGCCAAAGCTTCAATTGTTTGTACAGTACTGTACCCCCCTTTATTGGCGTCAATCTACCCCGACCCGTATTCTACTCGTTTAATAAGGGCAATAAATCAAAATAACATCTTAAAAATTCCAGTATAAACCATCAATCACAATTCAACATATCTTCAGTAATTAAGAAATCCAAATCCCAAATTTTTAAGCATCAAACTTCAATTAAAACTCAATAAAATCAATATCATACTTTCCAGAATTTTTCCAGGTTTCATAACCTGACTTCCCCTGCATTTTTCACTATCAAAACATCATCCAATCGAAGAACTTTCTTCTAAACATAATTAGCCACATGTCTCAGCTTTCCAAAACCACCAGAATCATAGAAACCCAAATTTTATAACCAAAGTTATGATCAAAATACTAAACCGTGTACAAAGCTGAGATGTTCCGAAAAACAGATTTCATGACTCAACTTCAAACGAAAATTTCACATTGAAAACGAACGAAATTCAACAAGGTTTCTTCTGAACATATGTTCCTTACTTTCTGTAGATATCAATATAATCAATAATTGTTCAAATCGGATTTATATAATGAGAGAAAACATTAAAACAAAACAGGTATATAATCTGGAAAATTTCCCGAAAAACCGAGAAATCAAAATTCGGGACACAAACCTTTTTCTATGCTCTTTCTAGCTCTCTTCTACCCCTTTTGCCTTTGATTTACTTGCAATAGCTTCCTCTACAACAGCCATATATAATTCTATCAAGGTATTGCATAAATAAACTTCCTAATACCATAAATATGCTTAATCTACCATGAATTCTACTAATTAAACTTTAATTTCACCAAAAATCACTCACCTCAAACTCGAGTTACTATTCATCCGAATCTTAATTTCTGAAATCCTCCTCTTCTAGTCTTGATTGACTGAAATTGATGATGATAGAGGGCTTAAGGATCGATTTCTAACAAGAATTCGAAGTTGAATCGAAGGAATCGGAAGTTTTTAGATTATGGAGAATTTTGGTTAAAGGAGAGATGTAAAGTGTAGAAGAAGAAGAGGAATGAAAGTGAAGACGAAGAAGATGCTGTATGTATTGATTTTCTTTTCTTCTTTTTTTTTTAATTTCCAATAATGCCCCTGATCAAATAATTAAATGTCCATTTCATCCCTCTTACTTAATTAGCTCTTATTTCCTCATGCCTAATATCCAATAACAATAATAACAATAACAATAATTTTCTAGGATATTTTTAATACCATAGTAATTTATTATAAGCAAAATTTTGGAAATTTCGGTTCGTTACATCACATAAGGCTAAAACCCTGTCTATTCTCGAGAACGCTTGGCTATTGAACCACGTAAAGTCCCTTCCACTCAGAGGTAGATCATGCAAAGTACAATCATCAACAAACTCACGAAATTCAAGCATTGAAGTCGAAATACCCCCACCCTATCTCTCCGAACTATGCAGGACTTCGTTAAAATCCCCATAAACAATCATCTTAGGGAATTCTTGAATAACCGATTTCAGTTCTATCCACAAAAAATTCCTTTCTATATAATTAGTGGGGTAGTACATACACACAATGTAACACCCCGGGCTTGACTGACTGCCCCCACAAACCAACACAAGTCTTTCCAGTAAGCTTTGTCCTCACTCGCTCACTTCCTGGAAATTACTTCCCAGGAGGTCACCCATCCCGAGATTGCTCCAAGTCAACCACCCTCAACTTTGAAGTTCTCCCGAGTAGGCTCCCGAAAAGAAGGTGCACCTTGATGGTATAGGTAGTACTAATCAAATCTCTTAAGTCTCTCTCAATTGTAATGTCACATACGATCACAATCTCGAAATCCTTAACCGTTCTCAATTGTTCTATCCTATATCAGCACAATCTTGAAACCCTTTCTTTCGGGTGTGGACTCGGTTCATTCCTGTCCCTATCGATGTCCTTCATGGCCGCACTTTTCTCAATTGCAATGTCCCATACGATCACAATCTTGAAATCCTTAACCGTTCTTAATTGCACTATCCTATACCAGCACAATCTCAAAACCCTTTCTTTTGGGTGTGGACTCGGTTCATTCCTGTCCCTATCGACGTCCTTCATGGCCGCACTTTTCTCAGGTCTTCTTCCCCAGCACCACCTCTCTTAGGATCGGGTCGCTACAAGCCCACCAGCTTTCGCCTGGTTCATCCCCGAACCACACCGTACTGTAAGAGAGCTAGCTCTGATACCATTCAGTAACACCTCGGGTTTGACCGACTACCCCTACAAACCAGCACAAGTCTTTCCAGTAAGCTTTATCCTCACTCGCTCACTTCTTGGAAATTACTTCCCAGGAGGTCACCCATCCCGAGATTGCTTCAAGTCAAGCATACTCAACTTTGAAGTTCTCTCGAGTAGGCTCCTGAAAAGAAGGTGCACCTTGTTGGTATAGGTAGTATCAATCAAATCTCCTAAGTCTCTCTCAATTGTAATGTCTCATACCATCACAATCTCAAAATCCTTAACCGTTCTCAATTGTACTATCCTATACCAGCACAATCTCGAAACCCTCTCTTTCGGGTATGGACTCAGTTCATTTATGTCCCTTTCGACATCCTTCGTGGACGCACTTTGCTCAGGTCTTCTACCCCGGTGCCACCTCTCTTAGGACTGGGTCGCTACACACAACATACACATCCTCCTGAATAGATACTACGTGCATAATCAACCACCTGTTTGACGATTGAATTACCGATGCCTGAATAATAGTCAAATTCCATGACACCACCATTCCCCCCAATAGGCCTTGGGAAGGGATGAATTCGAAAAGATAGTCATTATGACCCCAAAATTTACGTATGAATTGATTCAAGACTGTACTCGCTTTTGTCTCCACCAACACAAAAAAATTGCATGTTCCATTTTCTAATATTTGAATGAATAAAAAACTTTTTGGCACCACTATTAATGCCCCCCCCACGACAATTCCAGCAAATAAAGTTTAAAATCATTAAAGAAAATAAACACTACCTCGAAACCAGTCCCGCATCACTTCCTTAGATCCTCCAAGGCTGTCACAATCACCTCCATATCCTCCTTTGGAAATAAATTCACTTGTTCGCCTATTCTAAATGTTAATTCATCCTCATTAGGGCCCGACTTCTTTGCATTAGCTTGACTAATAACCTTATTCATATTAGAAAGATCCGGACCCGAAGAGCCCGAGATCCCATTTCACATGCTACCAACCTTTTCAGCCACAAACTAACTATTACCAATACTTTGATGATCCTGTACCGCAATCGGACTAGAACTCATCACATTCCCCATGTTCTCGGTCAATTTTGGTAGCACCCCCCCTCTTTCATGCGACCTATTTGTTTCCGGTACAAATGAAAGGTTCAGTTCTAGAGACAATTCCCTATCTGATTCCTCCTCCAAATTTTTCGCTTCACTCGAATTACATTCTGACAAATCTGAACCCTATGGATCTCTATCACAATGATCACAACCAACTCCTTCACAAAATTAAGGATACACCACAACCTCATTTGCCCCAAATAGTAGCTGGAACGACTTTGCAATAGCCCCTAGCGGCAATGAAACAAGACACGACACCATATCCAATCTCCCCAGTCTCTGTAGGTCACACTCAAGACAAATCATCCTACCATATTGGCCTGCTAACCCTCTAATCAATGATTCCGTATCAATAGCCGGTGGCAAACCCAAAAAAGCTAAATATCAAATCGTTTCCTTAGGAGAAAATTCAATTGATAGAGGTTGAACATTGTAGATTATGTGTTTCATAATTCTCCAATCTTCTCTTATGAATGCATCTAGTTCCTCCCCAGAGTTAAACGCTACCACGACCACATCCCCACCTACAGGGGCATTAAAATCAAGGATGAAACCTCTCTCCTCCAATAGATGGGCGATATTTCTAATATGAGAAATATCAATTAGTTTCAGAAGGCCGGCTCTTTCTTTCCATGCTGCCAATCCAACATTTAGCACTGATTTCAAGGCATGATCGCCTGACTCATCGGCTGTAGTAGGGTTAGGTTCATAACGACCTTTGATATCCTTCTCATTCTCCTTCACATTCTCCACAATGTTTGCATAAGATCTCTAGTCTCTTGGAGAGTCCCTGAAGACTCTTTTCGCATCAGGATGTCTTCTTCTAATCGTTTTGTGCACCAGTGGTTCTACTATACCCTTGAGAACCTATCACGGTAAGCCCTAACCCTAACAACTACAATACAAACTGAGTTAATCCTATATAGGGCCTCATAGAAGGGCAGAGATCCATCTGGCGATAAGAAACCAAAGTTTAGGATCCGATTGTTCTTCCTTTCCACAGCAAACACAAATCCTGATACCCCAAATTTTAGGAAAATTCTCGAAAAAGATTCTAGGCAGGTTCATAGGATCCGGATTGGTATTTGGTGGGTTGGGGCATCTTGGTCTCTGTTGGGTCTGAGATGAGGACGATCGGAAACCATGGCGGCTCCATGGAAGGTTGGTGGAGGCTGCACGGTGGCTAGGGTTCGATGCCTAGGAATTGCCATTCTCTAAAACTATTTTAAAAATATTTTAACATAGTAACTAATAAAGTTGCCATCTGTAAAAAACAAAATGAAGCTGTATATCTGGTTAATGGGCTTTAGGGGCTTGAACACATATTTGGACTATGGGCTAAGGCCTTGTTTGATTTCATTCGATTATAAATATATGTTAAACTTAAATATTTTGATTGAATAAAGTCAAAAATAGCAAAAGAATTTTACATTGGGCATGCTCCAACAGGACCATAAAACAAATTTTGATTGAATTTTTTAATCAATGGAAATTTGTATGAACAATTTGTACTAATAAGAGTGGGGTCAATATCAACATGGTAATTATAAGAGGAAATTGAAGGCTTGTAGACGTGAGTTGGGGTCATTGAGGGGGAGCTCGAGTGATGAGAATACCAAATTGTTCTTTAAAAAGTAAAAGGAGCTTGGGTTGCTTCTTAGACAACAAAGTGCAAACTGGTGTCAAAGAACAAAAATTACATGGCTCAAAGAAGGCGACCAAAATTCAGCATATTTCCACCGTGTGGCCTCTTCACGACATTGAAAATATTATTTTCAACGTTTACAAAGAGCTGGTGGTACTTGGGCTAAATGGGGTGACTGTTTGGAGTGACTGATTCATTCATTTTATTCAGACTTATTTTTATCTGATGGGACTCACTATGATCACATTCTTTCTCTTATGCAACCTCGGATTCCTAGCGATAAGCAGGATGATTTATTGCTGCTTTTTTTGGGTGATGATGTCAAGAAAGCATTATTTCAAATGTATCCAGATAAAGCGCCAGGGCCAGATGGTTTCAATCTAGGGTTTTACCAGAAGTTCTGGAGCATCATTGGTCCAGAGGTAACCGATTTCTGTTTGAATTGCCGGTATAATAAGATGTTCCCCTCTAACCTTAATGATACTAACGTTGTTTTGATTCCTAAGAAAAAAGTTCCTGCCTTTGTTTATGACCTAAGACCTATTTCTTTATGTAATGTACCGTTCAAGATTATGTCAAAAATGCTAGCCAATAGAATTCAACCCATTATCTAGGCTTATCACTGATAATATCTTGATTGGTTTTAAAGTTGGGCATTACATTGACAGGAAAAGGTTAGGGGTTTCGGGAATGGGGTCTTTAAAGATTTATATGTCAAAAGCTTATGATAGGGTGGAATGGAGTTTTCTTCAGGCTATGCTTCTTAAGATGGATTTTCCGATTTCTTTGATTGATGTTATTATGTTGTCTTTGTCTATGGTTGCATATACTATTAAGCACCGCGATGGAATTTTTCAGAAAATTATTCCACAGAGAGGCCTTAGGCAAGGGGACCCATTGTCACCTTATTTATTATTTATGCTGAAGGGCTTTCTGTATTGATTCAGCACTGTATCACGGGTTGGATGCTTCATGAATGCAAGGTCCCTAATACGATGCCAATTATTTCTCATTTATTTTTCGCCAATGACAGTCTTTTCTTTTTCAAAGCTTCTTTGGAAGAGGCACGCACTCTCAAGAACATCTTTTGTCTCTATGAGTTGGCTTCGGGGCAAAAGATTAATTATAAGAAGTCTTCTATTGTCTTTAGCCCCAATGTTTCGGATGTGATGAAGCAGGATATTACTAGTGTTCTGGCGGTTGACGTTGTGGAAGGCCATGGAACTTATTTGGGACTGCCTTCAATTATTGGTAGATCCAAGAAGAGTGCCTATGATTTTATTGTTGAGAAGGTTCATAAGAGGGTTCAAGGATGGAGAAACAAGAAGCTATCCCAAGGCGGTAAGGAAGTAATGCTTAAGTCGGTTGCTCAAGCGGTACCTACCTACGCTATGCAGGTATTTCTCTTACCGACTCACACAATTACCACTATGGAGAAAATTTTCTCTAATTTTTGGTGGAACTCAATGATTCATTAGATGAGATGGGAACGGTTATGCCAACCTAAAGAGAAAGGGGGACTCAATTTTCGTAACCTTCATGAGTTCAATCGAGCATTGTTAGCTAAGAAAATTTGGAGACTTATTTCCTCCCCTGATGTTCTTACGAGTAGGCTGTTCAAGGCTAAAAATTACCCCAATTGTTCCATTTTTTATGCTATTCCTCAGAATAATGCGAGTTTCTTATTGAAAGACCTCTTTTCGACTAGAAATATTATGAAACATGGCATGGCTTGGCGAATCGATGATGGTTTGAAGGTCAATATGTGGTCTGAAAATTGGTTACCTTCGTTAACCCACCCAGCTGTACAATCTGCAGCCTTGGATGGCTTTAAGGAGGCCACGGTGAACTTGTTGATTTCGGCAGATGGTAAATCTTGGAACAAAAATTTACTCTATTTGTTTTTTCATACGAAGAGCAGCAGCTAATTTAGAAAAACCAGTTACCTTGGCAACCGAGCTGTGATACTATTTTTTAGCGCTTTGAAAAGTCAGGTGAATTTTCGATCAAAACTTGCTACTACGAGCTACTTCAACAGGCTAATTTAAGTCATCTTCCGACTAATTATACACACCGGTCTTGGAGCATTATTTGGCAGCTTAACGTTCCCCCAAAACTCCACCATTTTCTATGGAAAATAGCTACTATTTCCTTGCCATCGGTTTGTAGACTTCGTGAAGGCTACGTTGAGGTCGACAATACTTGCTCCATGTGTGCTGATGCAGAAGAAACCACCTATCATGCACTTGTGAGCTGTGCATTCAATTTTACAATTCGGAATGAGTTCTTTGGTGAGGTTTGGCCGATCATGATCTCTAGTATGAATGATTGGTGGAGCTGGATGACAAAGCAAGATAGTGATCTTGTGGCGAAGGTTTCGTGTGTACTTTGGGCAATTTGGGGGAGGAACCATTTTGTTTGGAATGGTAAGTTTAGAAATTCATCTCAAGTGCTATGCCACGGTCTTGGCTATCTCTCCGAATGGTACTCGGCAAATCAAAAACCAGATTCGCAAAATGTTGGAAATCCAACTCAAGGAACTTGGCAACGACCCCCGATGCATTGGATGAAATGCAATATCGATGCAAGTGTTCTCGAGTCGGGCAATGCAATTGGTTATGGCAGTGTGCTTAGGGACAGCCCTGGCAATGTAGTAGCTACGCGATCAATCCTCCTTCAAGGAGGTGGCGATCCTTTCATAGCCGAGGCAATTAGTTGTAGGGAGGCTCTCAGTTGGCTTAAAGACAATGGCTACGACAACATCATCGTTTAGCTAATGTTGTTAATGCCTTGAATAATGATCTTGAACTTTTTTCTCCGATTGGTTTGATTTTTTCGGATTGTAAGAACCTCATTAGCCATTTCTCGGCTTTGCGTATTGTTTTTGCTAGTAGGTCTGCGAACCATGCTGCGCATTTGTTAGCTAGTGCAACAGGTTCTTCGACGGGTGCGGGGAACTTGGCATCATTGTTGTCCACCTTTGATTAGAGCTATAATTGCTTCTGATTAATGATTATCGACCACTTTTCAATCAAAAAATATTACATTTACAAGTAACTTCATGTCCACTTAAGATGTATGTGGCAAAGGTTTGGCCTAGTGGTTGAACCTTGAAGTTGTGATCTTAAAGGTCGCAGTTTCGAGTCCACATTCAGGCATGGTGCAATAAGGTTGTTCTTTATTATTATTGTATGCCCATACAAGGAAAAAAAGAATTAAAAAAAGACGTATTAGTATTTGAATAGTACGTATTTCAAAACTTGGAGCAAAAAACAAACATTGCATCATTTGCTAAGGCAATCATATCTCTTTCAAGTTGGGTCATTTGTCAGCAAATAGCAGCAGGATCAAACTCAACTCAACTCAACATTCTATTATATAATTAACCAAAATACTCAAAAAATATTATTCTCAAGTTACTACTTTTTTAAAAAAAAATTTGCCTATTATATAGGCTTACAATAATAACAAAGGAAAATCTTATCCCACCCCGACCAAGTGTGGACTTGAACCTGCGACCTCTAGGATCACAGCTTCAGGGCTCAACCACTTGACCAAGCCTTTGCCACTTATCAAGTTACTACTTAATTAGCAATATTTGAACAACAATGAAGACTTTGTGTAGTGTTGTTTTGTTTCTCACTTCCTTTTATGAAACAAAAGTTTGTTAGTAAACCATCATAAAACTTAAAAAAATGTGTTAAAAAGAAGATTTATATGTGATTTCAGAAACTATTTTAGGGGGAAATATTGTCCAACATGTATACCAAATATCTTGTGTAACCCAACAACCATTTTTGGCAAGTGTAATTTAACAAATAGATTTGCAAAAATTGTAGATGAGATTTTTTTATGTAAAGGTTGAACTCGGCAAAAAACGGCTCCATTTACTAAAAAGAAAAGAAAAAGCAACAACCAAAAAATAAAAAAGAAAAGAAAAACATAAAAAGGATGTAACAAAAGATCTAATAAGAGGTTAATAGCAATCATCACTTCAACAGGTGGCTAGGTACAACTCCTTAATATATTCAGAGCGGTGGATTCTTTTCGACTATATAGCTTACCAACGTGTTGTCATTACTATACCCGTAATCACCTGTAGCACCTTAAATTAATGAGTGAATAGAAATGGCCCAAAGTATAGCGATAGTACCACACAAGGTAACTCGTATCTCAAGTATGAGGATATTCGCAAAGCTACTGCATAAAGATAAACACTAACACTATGATATATTTACCAAATGTTTATCTTATTGCGGTCTCCGATATATATTCCAGATATATCCATGTGTCAATCTTAAGGCACCACCTGCAGATATAGGAGATTAACTGCTTGGACCCATTCCAAGAAAGTTGACCACAAGCTAGTCTTACTGCTTCATCAATATCCTTTCTTGATGAAACTATAACTAGGGATAGTTTAAACATAATCATAATTACACATGAAGTAGGTCTCACTAAGTATAGTCCTACTATAATTGTCCTACTATAATTTCACTCACTTCATGCTATGATATGTCAAGGACTTTTGTATACATATATCAATTTAAATAAAAGATTAAATACCTTTATTAATTTAAACAAATTATTCGTACCATTACATAATTAAGATGTATTGCCCTAATTGCCTTAAGGGCATACATCATATCTAACAATCACCAAGTTCAAATTGTCTTCCTTGAGCTCCTTTTATGGGCGAAGGCTTCAAAGTAGCAGTTGTGAACTTGCTTGTCTTCATATACAATTTCTGCCCGTTGTGAGATGAAATTGCGCCGTTGCAAGATAAATTCCATCCGTTAGGGATTTGAATTCATTCGTTGTGAATTGAAATTGATTAGTGGTTAGAAAAAATCAATCAGTTGCGAAATCATATTTCTGGTCTGCCGGCGGTGAAGATTTCTGTTAGAAAGATAAGGTGTGATTCTACTACGTGGCGAATTCCCATTCCTTTGATACTCTGACGTCATAGATGCACGTACTGTTGTGAGAGACAATGCGTAGCTTTTTGACAGTTTGACTTTGTCGCGTGCAGCCTTTCTCCTGACAATTTAGGAATAATGTTTCCTGCAGCTTTTTGTCATTGTCTTCTATTATTCTCTAATTCCAAAGTTGCCCTTTTGGTCTTAAGTTAATCTTTGCAAAAACGATAACACAGAGAATATTTTATTTTCTCCAGGTGTAAGGCCAACACAGTGAACAATAATAACTCAGAAACGATATAGAGATGTAAAGCGTGTTGATAAATTTTTTGAATAACTCACGCTAAGTAATTTGTACTTAGAATAAATTCTAATCAAAATTACTCAAGACAAACTGAGGTAAGTTACACATACTTATTAATCAATCATGGTGAGTAACTCTACCCTTGAGTACTTTAACAACATGTTGACTAATTTATACTTAACAACTTATCATCAAATCCCTATCTAATGACTATAACTTAGCATAATTGACATGATCAAAACTAATAGCTTTTACTGAGTTACCCTAACTCAAGCTAAGTTACCCTAACTCAAGCTAGGTCCAACAATTTTATTTAAGAAAATATCGACAATTTGATCAATAAATTAAAGTTTAAACATAATTTGTATAGTGCATGTTCAACAAATTTAAGATGGGCTAATGCATTCAGACCCCCCTAACTTGTCCTTAATAGCCCCTCGCCCTCTGAAATTTCTAAAGTTTCTTTCACTCCCCTGAACTTGTCTAAAGCTCCTTTCACCCCTAAAATTGACGAAAGTGCAACAATTGAACACCTATTGTTGATGTGGACAAGAGAGTGGGTAAATCTTAAACTTCTAGGGCCGTGAATTTGGTAATAAAGAATTAAAATAAAAAGAAATAATCATTTATTTTCTATCTTCAGATATCCAACCATGGTCATTCAAACTCATCTCAATTTTCAATTCACTCCAAATTTTTGTCCGCTCTTGTCCAATCAAACTCAAACTCATCAATTAAAACCCTCCATTCATCAACTAAAAGCTTTTGTCTTCTCTGAAAACCATTCTCGATCAACATAATTTCAATTTTATCTAGGTCCACCTCTCTGTTAAGTAAGATGCCGCCGCCGCCGACATAACCTACGGAAACCGGAATATTTCATCGGTGGCTACTTCATTGGAGGAGTGGTTGCTAGGTAAGAGTTTCTTCTTTACGTTTGATTTGCTGATGATTTTTTTGTTTGGATTGTGAGAGATAAAAATTGTTAATTTGACCGGAAATTATGAAATTCTCAAGGAGTTTTTTTTTTTGTTTTTAATGTTTCAGCAAGTTTCTCAAGGATTTGTGCAGAATGACAAACATCAATTTCTCTGTTTAACGTTCACGACTTGCTCGCCGGACTGTAATGGTTTAGCCGCCGTGACTCGTCCATCGATGGGGAGCTCTCATATCAAAGCTCAATTTTTTTTGAAGTAGATATATCAAAGCTCAATTATCATTAGTTGCATTTGATTTTAGGTTACGATTACCCTGAACGAAGAATCAAATATTTTGAATTTGAATTGAATGAGAGGAAAAATAATTCAGTTGCAGATGAACAACCCAAGGGAAAAGAATTTAGTTTTAATTGATTTTGTTGTACGACACTTGTCATTTTTTAACTCGTTTGACTTTTTCAACAAATTCCAAGTGGTGCACGTGTAAGCTACTTTCTAAATTTTATTTGGTTTTTTTTTTGTCATTTAGGGGGTTAAGCGGTGCTTTTTCGACAAGTTCAGGGGGGCGAGAGGAGCTTTAGACAAGTTCAGGGGGGCGAGAGAAATTTTGAAAAGTTCAAGGGGGTGAGGGGCTACTAGGGACAAGTTCAGGGGGTCCAGATGCATTATGTCATTTAAAAAATTATTGTTTTATCGTGGCTTAATGCATATTTAACCCCTCAACATGACAACTTATATTACTTGGCTTCTCCAACTTACAAATGTCTTTACCAACCCCTGAACTTGACAAAATTGTTCGCTGCAGTTTTCTCAATGCCATGTGTCACCTTGTAATTGGTTGGACTTTTCAGATATATAAATTTTTTTATTTTCCTCTCTAATCAGAAAGTAAAAGTGGTATAATACTACGCTACCGGAATCAAACACAGGTGGGAAACTTAAGCAAATATATGAATACATCTATAAGGGCATTCATATGCATGTTGTGCGATATGGTAGAGGTTACAAGGATACTTAACCAAATTCTAGGAGATTAAAACGTACATTTTTCTATATATGAATACAAGTGGAAACTATAACCTCTTCCCAAGAGTACATATCGATTAAGTATAGTTTGGCACTATTGGATATATAAATATGGGTGAGCGTGTGGAACTAACCTTTCAATCTCAGAAAGGATGGAATCATAGGAGCTCAGACTGCAAGGAAGACAATTTTGATACTACATTCACACAAGTAATTGGGTTCTTTTGAGGTTTCGACCTTTAATGCTTCCATATTTGATCAACAAGATTTAAATCATACAAGTAAATAAATCAACTCGTGATTCGATCTTTCTAGCTATAGCATCCTTCAACTCCTCAGCAGCATCAAAAGAAAAGAGAACTGTTCCTTTCGCAACATCAATGGTTAAGTGGCATCACAAATCAATTTTGGAAGGTTGATATTCAATGCAACCATTTTCCATTTAAAATAGAAAGAATGAAAGTCGGCAAAAGAAACATAACAAGACAAGTATAATATCTTGTAAGTACCAACAGTGTCGTTACGGGGAGAAAAAAAAGGAGAATCTGAACTTTCTATACGACGTCGTCTACTGCCAAGTTTCAAGAACTAGAAAATGCATTTTGAGCGCCAAAAACTTTTGTGTAATTTGAAATTGGATCCTTCTTTAGGTTTCGCGGGAACAAAATTTGATGTCCTTGTTATATTTCTTATTCAATTTTCCACATGTGAAGGAAAATATATATATGTAAAATAAGTTGTTAGTCATAATTTAAAAATAGGTATGATAAATTAAATTGACTTTAGTTTTAAAAAAATTCCTATTAGTACTTTTTTGGCACGTACAACATTTGAGAATTTTAAGAAGGTTGATGCATTCTCTCTCAGGGCACTTCTAATAGTTCCTCATTTTAGGAAATTCCCTAAAATGGAAAACACATATGGGGAATGGTTAAGTCCAACCACTCCCTATAGGGTATGTCTCCAAAATGGGGTTCTCTATGGGGAATTCCATTTTGGGGAATGCAATTTTTTATTATATAATTTTTAATTTTGATTTTTTAATTATTTTATTAATTAAATAGAATAGAATTGATGTAAGTAAATTAATATAATAATATTAAAGTATTATTATTTCTAGGTAATCTAAAACGGGGAATGAAAAATGGGAAAGATGGTTGATATAAAAATACTATAAGATTTGGGGAATGAAAAATGGGGAAAATGGTTGGACTTGCTCTCATAATATTCAGTTAAAAGCGAAAGCAATAACGTGTTGTCACTAAAATTGTACCTCTTTATTTGTTTCATTTGTTTTTTTACATTTGTTTGTTTCATTTAATTTGTTACATGTGTCCGTATTTCTACAGTCAATGTTATCGAAATCGGATCGGATATCAAACTAGTGAAGTAAAAATATAACGGGCGTAAATAATTTAGTAAGAGACAAAGATTGGAGGGAATACACTACGCAAAAACACATACAGGTGAGAAAATTTTTTAGCCATACAATTCATATTTACACAAATGCATGATTCGTTAATTTTGAGTTTATCTATTTTTTCTTCTTCTATTGTTCAAGATTATTTGTTTTATCATCATCTTAAATCGATTAGACCGTTAATTCTTATATATGACTCTAGAATTTTTTGTTTGTTTATTTTTTATCCTCATAAAAAGATTTACATTGAAATAATGATAAATTTTTAATTTTTTGCAAACTTAAACTTCCTTATATTACATGAATAAGAGAGGTATAAAGCTTGAGACATTGCGAGGACTTGTGCTTTATACCATCGTTATATCAGGTATAAAAATTTTTGGAGAGTTCTCCCAAACAAGGTATAAAGCTCATGACATGCATTTTTTGAGACGGTCCTTGTACACGCATTATATGCAGATATAATTGTGAGAAAATATAATTTTTAAAAAATCTAACTTAAAGATGCAAATTGAACCAAAATATTCCAAAAAGCTCGTCTAAAAATTAAATTTAAAATATAAATTTGTTTCCAATGAAAATTTAATTTAAGTAGGAGAGATAAGGATTAATTATCAAGGATGCATTTTTTATATTTCTAAACATAAAAGGAGAGTTTTGTTATAACTATTTTGGAGTGTATTTATACAGTGACAGTCAAAGTGTAAGTGGTCACGTAAAATCCGCCATAATAAAACAAGATAATGTATGTGCCATATTAAATATATGACAAGGACATAATACTAGTTTGACTTTGAAGATAAAAAAAGTAATCATTAGATTAAAAGCATTAAAATTAAACTACTTTGTTTAAATTAGTTTAAGGGGAAATTATATAAAAAATTTAGTAAAACACACACTAAAACATATTTGGACTCAATCATGTGTGCTCATAAGCTCAGATTGTCTTAAAAGCCTAGTTTAAGCCAATAAAAGCACAAATCAACTTAACAGCTTAATCCTAATTCCCATTTCTAAAAGTGAATAAAATAGTTTTCCGCTAGACCTGTTCAAGTAGTCCGTGATCCGCCTAGCCCGACATCCACCGGCTGGGCTTGAATAAACATATTTCAATATAGGTCTGCTCCGGTCCAAACCCATCAAGGTCCGATAATATTATGGGTTGGGCTCGGGTTTTATGTGAAAACCCAAGCCCGACCCGGATTGTTGGAAATTTTGGAGGAGGAAGAATAAAATAGATTGGAGATAAATAAAATAATGTCTACACTCCATTCATCATTTCATCTCACTTAAACATTAGATGATTTAGCCTTTATATAGGCATATAAAAGTAAATAAGAGATTCCACTAATTCCATTAGTTACTCCACTAATGCATCATAAGACCACTAATTCAACTAAACATATGACTACTAATTCCATTAATTAATTAAAGTAAAACTAATATGATATTATTGAAATACTTTAGACATTAATTTCAACACTCCTCATTGCCTAAAATATTTCAAAATGATAATTTCAATGAAAAATTACACGAGCACTATCTCTCTTATTTTGATGGTGCACTTTCTCACCAATCAACTTTGTTGATGCAGATGTCACCAACCTTCACTAATGGTGCACTGTCTCACAATTTAACTTGTTGATGCACTTGTCACCAACCTTCAACTCAAGAAGCACTTCTCTCGATAAACTAATTTCGTTGTCTCTACAACATTTTCATTTTCTTGAACTTTGCAGTTCTCTTTCAAGTGACTGAAATATTAATAAAATTATTATAATAAAAAAATACATACATGAAGCACCATCTCTCTACACTATCATCTTGGTGACGAACTTCTATTCTGAACTCTTATAATGCACTTCTCATCATTATCCATTGAACATTTTTTCATCGTGTATTTCTTCAATTTTGTTGCCCATCCTCACAAACCCCGTAAGATCATTTATGTTCTGATTACCAATTGTTGGAAATTTTGGAGGAGGAAGGATAAAATAGATTGGAGAAAAATAAAATAATGTCTACACTTCATTCAGCATTTCATCTCACTTAAACATTACATGATTTAGCCTTTATATAGGCATATAAAAGTAAATAAGAGATTCCACTAATTACATTAGTTACTTCACTAATTCAACTAAACATATGACCACTACTTCCATTAATTAATTAAAATAAAACTAATATGATATTATTGAAATATTTTAGGCACTAATTTCAACACGGATATAACCCAATCTAGACACGTTTCAAATTTTTGATGGAAAAACAACATTTATTTTCCCAAAATTTTTGATAATAACCTATTCTATATCAATTTATTGCATCCGATTATATTAAACCACCCTAGTAAGTTCAAGATCCACTTCTTATTGTCCGTCCATAAAAGTTTGGATGGAAAAATAATGATCTACTCAGCTATTGTTAAGTTATTGTTTAAATTTTATTTTAATAAAATTTTGTTCAAAAAATTTGAAATTAATATTTATTTAATGAGCGAGGCTGAGCCAGATTTAGGAATGAAAATTTAAAAATACGCCCGGCCCGGTCTAAACCCACAATCTATTGAGGTGGGCTGTGTTGGGTCTGGGCGAAACAATTTATTTTGTTGCCCCGACCGAGCCTAGCCCCAGTCTAGCCGAGGTCTATTTCCCACTAATGCTAATTCCAATTTTTACATTCCCCTTTCATGGCTGACCGATCCCCACGGCCCTCCGCCACTTCCGGCCAACAAAATCCTCTGAATTCTGATTCCAAACTCAACGATCAAGCCTCCGCCAGTAGTTCCATCGTCTTCTTTGATTCTAACCCCGAACCAACCTGTCTGTGGCATCTACAATATCAATCCCTTTCAGCTCAAATTCTGCACCCACGGCTTTAAACAACCGACCATGATATTTTGCGGCAATTATTTCTATGTGGCAGGCGACGTTATTGACAATGTAATGATCTGGGATGCTAAATAATCGAGGTTCACTAGAGTGCTGCCGTTCCAATCCGAGGTAAAAAACGTGAAATTACGGCAGGATATGATAGCTATTATGTTGATTGACAAAATTTATTTGTACAATGTTGCTGATTTGAAAATTGTTCAAGACATTGAAACCTGTTTGAACACTAAAAGACTGTGTGAGATATGAAATTCTCCATGGTCAATGGTGTTGGCTTGTCCTGACATTCAAGAAGGTCAGATTTGTTGAATATGCCTAAAACGTATTTCCATTATGTCAAAAGTGCATTAGTGGGAAGTAGTGATTTATTTTTTTATTAAAATCAGATTTTATTTGTTAGTGGAATTAGTAGAAAAACATAATATGTTAATGCTATTAGTGGGTCTAGTTGGTTTATTTTGTATGCCTATATGAAGGCTTATGTTTTCATTATTTAGATGAAATGATTTGATTACTGAACCTTACAAATTCATAAGTATCATTTCCATTCTTCTATTTTATTTTTCTCTTCCAAAATTTCCAACAATTGGTATCAGAGCGTAAATGATCTTAAGGGGCTTTTGAAGATGGGCCACAAAATTGAAGAAATACATGAAAAAAAAGAAGTTGTAGAGACAACATATTCAAGTTAGAAAGGAAGAAGACATTTTTTATTGGTGAGAAAAGCACCAAGAATGGTTGATGGAGAGAAGTGCTCCATTAGTTGAATGTTCGTGACAAGTGCATCAACAAGTTTAATGGTGAAAAAGTGTATCATTAGTTGAAGGTTGGTGAGAAGTGCATCAACAAGTTGATTGGTGACAAGTGCACCATCGAACAGGAGAGAAGTGCTTCTGTAATTTTATTTAGAATATTTTAGGCAAGGGGGAGTGTTGAATATGCCTAAAATATATTCTCATTATGTCAAAAGTGCATAGTGGGAGGTAGTGATTTATTTTTTATTAAAATCAGATTTTATTTGTTAGTTGAATTAGTGGAATAGCATAATGTACTAATGCTATTAGTGGGTCTAGTTAGTTTATTTTGTATGCCTATATAAAGGCTTATGTTTGTATTATTTAGATGAAATGATTTGATTACTAAACCTTACAAATTCATAAGTTTCATTTCTATTCTTCTATTTTATTTTTCTCCTCCAAAATTGACAACAAGATTATAGCGTATCATGGCTCAAATGACTCAAATACAATAGGAACTATATGTATGGCTCATGATTCTAGGGTTGCTTGTATGGCTATGACTCCTGAAGCCATATTTTTGGCTTTTGCTTGTGATCAAGGTACTTTGATAAGGATTTACAATCCACTTATTGGCTTGCTGCTATAGCAAGTATTCAATTTATTCAGCAATTACAGTTTGATTGATGTTTATTGAATCAAAAGTGCAGAGAATGAATAAGATTAGAAAATACTCTGATGAAACAAAGTGCAGAAAATGTACAAGAGCTGAAAGTTAATTTGAAAGTGAAAACCAACATATCTTTTATTGAATAAGTAACTGAATTTATACAAGGTTTCGAAATAACCAACTCCTAATTAGCTACCACTCGGATATATAATTAAAATAGAAAATTTGTAAATATTTGTAGCTAGTAACGTTAACAAAGGCTAAGTCTTATCCTATTGAATAGGAATAAATTGATAAAAAAAAACTAATTGAAAAAACAGAAAAGCAAATTAGCTTGTAATTAGGAGAAGAAAATGTCAAACATCTAACAATCCTCCTTGGCATTTTTGTGACAAACGCCAATTCTTAGCCTCAAGTCTTCAAACCTTTCCTTTGGCAGTGGCTTGGTGAAGATGTCGGCTAGCTAGTCTTCTGATGAACAATGTACAAGCATCACTTCATTGGATTGTTGTACTTCCCTAATGAAATGAAACTTAATCTTGATGTGTTTTGTTCGTCCATGAAACACCAGATTTTTTAAGATGGAGATAGCTGAAACATTGTCACACATAATGTTGGTAGCTTCTGTTTGTTCACTTCCTAAATCATTCAACATCTTTCTTAACTAAATGGCCTGCTTACAGTAGAGGCATCAGCGATATACTCAGCTTCGGCTATCGATTGCGCAATAGTTTCTTGTTTCCTCGAGCTCCAACTGAAAAACAAGTCCCTAGAGAAAATAGGTAACCTGATTTACTTTTTAAATCATCAACACATCCACCCCAATCACTATCAGTGTAGCCAATGAGCTTCAAAGTCTTTTCTGCAGATTTTCAAAAAAATATTCCAAATCTCTTTGTACCTTTAACATACCTGAGCACCCTCTTTGCAGTTGTAAAATGAGTGTCTCTGGGTGAATGCATGAACCTGGAGAGCATACTCACAGCAAATAGAATATCAGGCCTACTTACTGTGAGGTATAAGAGGCTGCCAATTAAACTTCTGCACATGTTTTCTATCAATTTTTTCAAATTCTTCATCTTTGCCTAGCTTCAAACCAGTTGGCATTGGAGTATTTACAAGTTTGCAATCTTACATCTTGAACCTGTTTAAAATGGCAGAGACATATTTTTGTTGGCAAATGAAAATGCCACCGTTGAATTGAACCAGCTCCATGACTAAGAAGTACTTCATCACTCCAAGATCAGTCACATCAAAAAATTTCTCCATCTTTCTCTTGAACTTTACAATTAGCTCAAGTTGACTTCCAATAACAAACATATCATCAACATAAATGGAAACTACTTAAACATCACTTCCACTTAGCTTAACATTCAAAGTAGCTTCACTTAGACTTCTGCAGAATCCAAGTTGAGTGTGATGACTATCAAACTTTTTGTACCAAGCTCTTGGAGCTTGTTTCAAGCCATACAATGCCTTCTTTAAAAGATACACCTAATCTTCTTTATCAGCAATTGTAAAGCCATCAGGTTGCTCTGCACAAATTTCTTCAACAAGAGATCTGCCATGATTTTTGAGCTACAAAGGCAATAAGTAGCCTGATTGTATCATACCTTGCTAGCAGAGCAAAGGTCTCTTGGTAGTCCATGCCATATTGTTGAGCATAGCCCTTCACCCCCAATCGCGCTTTATGCTTGGAGATTGAGCCATCAGAATTGAGTTTTAGATTAAAAACCCATTTAACTCCAATTATTTTTCTATCTGCAAGCCTATCAACAAGCTGCCAAGTTTCATTCTTGTTGATCATGTAATTTCTTCTTGCATAGTTATCGTTCATTCTTCATATTCTTGTGCTCCAATATAGCTTGTTGGTTCATGGATAACCAAGCTACATCTTTGATAAATGTCTTGTAGAGACTTAGTACCTCTAACTAGAATGTCATCCACATCAGCTACAAGTTCAGGTTGATCTTGTGGATTGAGATTCACATTGACATCATTTTGATTTTCCCATCGCCAGGCAGCAGCCTCATCAAACTTTACATCTCTACTCAAGATTATATCTTCTATTTTAAAACAAAAAATTTGACAGCCTTTTGAATGTAAGCCATAGCCCATGAAGATTCCCTTTTCTACTTTGTTGTACAGCTTGCTGCATTTTTGTTGCGGTATGTGAAAGTAGCATAGGCTACCAAATATTTGAAGGTGGTCAACTGTTGGTTTGGCACCACTCCAAGCTTCATATAGAGCCTTGTCTTGCACAACTCTTGTGGGAAGTCTATTCAGCAAATAAACTGAGGTGTTCACAGCCTCCGCGTAAAATTTATTTGGCAATTGTTTTTATATCAAAAGACACCTGGCCATCTCCATAATTGTTCAATTTTTTCTCTCAGATACCCCATTCTGCTGTGGGCTATATGGTAACAAGAATGGATGCTCGATGCCTATACTTTTACAAAACTCAGTAAACTGGGTGAAGTGTATTCTCCACCATTATCAGATCTTAAAGCTTTAATGTTAAGATTACATTGATTCTCAACTAAAGCTTTAACTTGTTTGAAAACATCAAGGACTTCACTTTTCAATTTAATAAAATAAACCAAACACATCCGGGTATAATCATCGAATAAAGAGAAGAAAATAACAATTACCACTCAAGGATTCTGTTTTCATCAGACTGCACACGTTAGTGTGTATAAGCTGGAGCTTTTGATTAGCCCTACATGCTTGATTAGCTTGAAACAGTAATCTGGTTTGCTTACCATATTGGTAGGCTTCACAAGTTTTAGAATCACCACTAATTTTAGGTAAGTTTTCCACTAGCCTCTTCTTGTTCTACTCAAAAATGCTTTTGTGATTGAAATGGCCAAGCCTTTTGTGCCATAAATTTGCAATTGATTTTGTATCACAAGCAAGGACATGATGAGTCATGTTCTTCCAAGTAATTGCAAAGCTTCTGTTATTCATCTTGACACAAAATAGTTTGGCTCCAAATGGATCAAAAATAACACATTTATGATCCTTAAATTGCAAAGAATAATTCTTCTCAAGCATTTGCCCAACACTTAAGAGATTTTGGCTAATTTCAGGTATGAACAAAACATCTGAAATAAATTTGATACCTGAAGTTATAGAAACAACAACTGTACCTCTTTCCTTAACTTGCACAAATTCACCATTTCCCACTTGTACTCGAAATTTATAGGTCATATCAAGCACTCGAAACATATCAGGATCATTGCACAGGTTTTGTGTGCAACTGCTGTCAATTAGCCAAGCATCGATAAAGTTGTTTTTTGAGAAGCATGTGACTGCAAAGAGCTGCTCCTCCTGAACATCAGTCGCTTCTGCTAATTGTGCCCGCGAAAATAAGTTGTCTTTATTCAAGGATTTGCAAATTTTTGATACATGCCCTTTTTGCTTACAATTACCATAAACTGCATCAGGCCTCCTCCAGTAATATTTCTGCAGATGTGTGGATTTTTTACAGTGCTTCCAAGGTGGAAGAGGATTCTATTTTGAACCATTATTGCTGCTCCCTTCAGATTTTCCTTTGTGACCCTTTTTGAATTGCATATTCTCCTGTGTTGTTTCTGCATTGCAAAAGCACCTTCAGTAAGTTAATCTTGTCTTAGAGTTCTTCTTTGTTCCTGTGCTTGGAGAGCGCTTATCAATTCACGCAACGAAATCGAATTGTTATTATTGGACTCCTCTGAGGATGAGATTTTTTATTCAAATCTCTCGGGGAGAGTGACAAGAACTTTCTCTACAACCTTGTTTTCAGGAAAATTCTCTCCAAGAAGTCTAATATTATTGGCAATTAAGGAAATATGAATAGTTTCATCTTCTTGCATATTCAGAGCTTCAAATTCTCGTTTTAGGTTTAGAACTTGCATTTGCCTTGTCCTATCACTCCGCTGGTCTTCTTCCTTCAACCTATCCCTCACTTCTTTCGCCGTTTTACACACTATGATTCGGTAGAAAACCAAGTCTGCCATAGAATTTTGAAGGAGCAACTTGGCTTTAAACTTCTTTACTCTCTCTTCACTGTTGTGTTTGATTTGAGCCACAGTAGGGTCTCTTGGTAGTTGAGGAATTGGCCTATCTTCTATTTTAATTTCCCACAGATCATAGGCTTCTAAAAAAGTCTAGCTTTCCACCGACCAAATATGATAGTTTTCACCCGTGAAAATGAAAGGAGGATTCAAAGAAAGGCTACTAGAAGCCATTAGTTTTGTTGCCCTATAAGATCAACTGCAGCTCTGATTACCACTGTTGAATCAAAAGTGCAGAGATGAATAAGATTAAAAAATACTCTGCTGAAACAAAGTGCAGAAAACATACAAGAGCTGAAAGTTAATTTGACAGTGAAAACCAACATATCTTTTATTGCATAAGTAACCGAATTTATACAAGGTTTGGAAATAACAAACTCCTAATTAGTTGCCACTAGGATATATACTTAAAACAGAAAATCTGTAAATATTTACAGCTACTAATGTTAACAAAGGCTAAGTCTTATCCTATAGAATAGGACTAAATTGATAAAAAAAACTAATTGAAAAAACAAAAAAGCAAATTGGCTTGTAATTAGGAGAAGAAAATGTCAAACATCTAACCATGTTTATATGCATGTTCATGTTCATTTCAATCTTTATGATTACAGAACGCCTGAATGTTGGCAAATCCACCTTTTTAGACCTTGTGTTATAATCTTTTACCCATTTGATCCCTCTAGTATACTTGTTATCTATTTTGTCCTTGTCCTTGTGCTATGCAACTTGTTATTTTTGTGGTCCCTTTAGTGCATATTATGCATAATTACACCAATAGAGATTCTGCAAAGTGGGGCCCAAAAAGATAACAAATTGCAAAGTATAAGGATTTAATGGGTAATGGTTACATAGCAGAGGGTTTAAAAAGGTAGCAAATTGCATTGAACAAGGACCAAAAGGGTAACATGAATAGTAGAGGGACCAAATGGGTAGATGAGTTATACCACATGGACCAAAAAGGCCCATCTGCCCCTGAATATTCTTGTAATTTATTAATATGATATTTGGCTAAATCTTGATGAATAGTATGTATGTTTACGGCAAGCTTGATGAATAAAGTATGCCTGGATGTGCCTGCAATATATGGTTATGTTATTTGGGTAAATCTCGCCGAATAGTCTGTATGTTTATAGTTATGTCAATATAGTATGAATGTCCCTAACACCCTGTAATATATGAATCTGTTATTTGGGTAAATCTTGATGAACGATATCATGTATTGAATTTCAGGTTGAGCTAACTTTCTTTTAAACAGAATATACATGCGAAAATCGCCAAAATTTGGATATTTCCCAAAATTTGCTCGTGTATTTCTTAATTATTGCTACTTTGCTAGTGCCACTTGCTGATTTTGAATTTTTCTATTGAAGCTAAATAGATTGTGAGAGGCTATGATTGAGCTGAAATATATAGTCTTGGATTCTCCTCTGAAGCTTAGTGGTTAGCAGTCTCAAGTGATAAAGAAATGTACAATTATTCAGCCTTGAGACTGATTCAGGGTTATCGGCTAGCCAGAGATCACTTAGTGTAACTGAACCAAATGATTCTAATACCTTAGACATTTCATCTCTTCCCATTTGCAAAGGTACTATCCCTAAATCCTTTTATTGTGCTGGAAAACTAAATTTTTAACTGAGAAAATCTCTTGGGATATTTTGTGAATTGCTTATGTAATTAGGGTTGATTTAGCATAAACAAACTTGTCTTTTTGGGAACAATCCTATTCAGAATATGTGCGAATATACCCGATAAGCAGTTCAGTTTAATACCTACCTAACTTATGCATCCACAGTATACATGTGTCCATACAACCATTCATTCACATTTGCACAGGACTTCAAATTCATTATCTGCATCACTAGTCTTAAGAATCGCTAGAAAGTAGAAACCTCGTTGTACTGGTTGACATTTCCTCTACATGTAGCAAAATTAGAGTAACCGTTTCGAAATTGAATGAGCCCAGTAGTGAATATATATATTGTCATCATGTGTAACTCCTTTGGTTTAATAACACAATCGATGTTCAATTCTATAAGCATGAAGCAGCCTGTGAAGTGCAAACACATACAACAAAAGGATTAACACATTCTTGTTGGAGTAATAGAGAACTGAAATATATTCAAATAGCACAACACTCACAAACTTAACACATACTCAAATAAAATGCTACTTCTGTTTTACAACTCACTAATTATACAAGGAAGATGCACTCACTCTTTCTATTTATTTTTTACTCACTCATACTTGCACACTCTCACTCACTGATTATCTAATCGCTACTTATTTCACTCTTTATTTTTGGCACACTTTGCACTACAATATTCAGCTCTATTTATAGAGCATTCTACCGACACACTAATTCAATACAAGCCATAAATTCTAACTACCACACACAAGTCCCATTCCTGCACTTATTTTGATTTCGGATGAGATGATTGTGGCTCATGATTGGATAGTAAGTTTCATCCAAATACTAACACCACTAAGTTTGATTTCCTCTGATTCCTTATCTTGTTTTATTCATGAATAGCCACATGTATATTGACATGCATACGTGTCTCATCTCTTCATCTGCACTTCATGCCTTTGTCCTTATGTTCTATTACTATTATTATTATTGTTATTATTATTATTATTATTATTATTATTATTATTATTATTATTATTATTATTATTATTATTATTATTATTAAATTAAGTTTAGTTTCCAACGCTCCCCCTTAAACTTAATTTTGTCATCCCAAGTAAGGTTCTCAACCTTATGAAGGTTTCACTCGTCAATGGCTTCGTAAAAATATCTGCAACTTGATCCTGTGTCTTTACATATCAACTTGCACTTCCTTTCTTGCTACACATTCTCTTATGTAATGGTAGCGAATATCAATGTGCTTGCTTTGATCATGAAATACAGGATTCTTTGCTAAGTCAATGGCTGACTTATTGTCAACACAGATCTCAGTCGGCTCCTCTTATGTTAAGCCGATCTCCTTCAATAAATTTCTGAGCCAAGTTGCATGACAAATGCATGAGGTTGCTGCAATATATTCTGCTTCTCATGTAGACATAGTTACAATTGGTTGTTTCTTTGACATCCATGTAAAAGTAGTGTCTCCCATGAAAAACACAAATCCAGTGGTGCTCCTTCGATTTTCTATGTCTCCACCCCAATCGCTGTCATTAAATCCAACAAGATTGTAGTTACGAGCAACTGAATAGAACAAGCTAAAGCCAATTGTAGCTTTCAAATAGCGAAGAATCCTCTTAGCAGCTTTGAAATGGGTGGTTGTTGGTGATTCCATGTAGCAGCTGACTAATTCGACTACATGAAGGATATCTAGCCTCGTGTAGGTTAGGTAGTGTAGACTTCCCACCAAGCTTTTGAAGAGTGTTGGATCTATACTTTCACCTTCCTCATGTTTGGACATCGTACTTCGTGGGTGTGCTTATCGGCTTACAGTTTTCCATCTTGAACTTTTTCAAGATCTCCTTTGCATAACTTTCTTAGGAAATGAAAATTCCATCACTTTATTGCTTTACTTCATTGCGAGGTAGTATGCCATGAGTCCCATATCTGTCATCTCGAATTCCTTCATCATTACTTCCATGAATTCTTTGAACACAATTGGGTTGCTCCCTATGAAGATCAAATCATTCACTTAGAGACACACGATCAAAATATCTCCATCTTTGATCTTGATATATAAAGCATGTTCGAAAGGACATTTGTTAAAGCCATTGTCTCGGAAGTACTTGTCAATTCTGCTATTCCATGCCCTTGGTGCTTATTTAAGCCCATAAAGAGCCTTTTTCAATTTCAACACCTTGTCTTCATGGTCTTTAGCTTTGTAACCTAGTGGTTCCTAAATGTAGACTTCCTCCATTTAGGAAGGCAGATTTTACATCCATTTGATGAATCCTCCACTTATTTTGAGCCGTCAGAGAAATGATTAGTCTAACAAATTCCAATCGAATAACTAGAGCAAATACCTCATCATAGTCAATTCCGACCTTTTGATCATAGCCTTTTACGACTAGTCTTGCCTTGTGTCTTTTGATTTCTCCTTTGGAATTTTGCTTTATCTTGTACACCCATTTGACACCTATCGCCTTGTGTCCTTCGGAAAGTGAGGTGAGTTCCCATGTGTTGTTCTTTTCAATGGCCTTAATTTCTTCATCCATTGCATCTCTCCATTGTTTTTCTTATGTAGCTTCTTGAAATATCATTGGCTTACAATCAACAAATAAACAAAATAGTGTCAAATTGTCTAGTTGTTCAGTCACCTCATAGAATTCTCAAAGGCTTCTTGTACGATGCACTGTTCTTTCATCATCACTCCTATTTGACGATGGAGAAGATGATGAGGATGACATGTCTCTATGAGTTTGAGATATTGGTGGAGTGGTGCGGCCTTTTTTAAGTTCTCTTTGTTGCTCAGTTGGTGTCTGACCATCTTCTTCGAACTGGAAAAAGTTGAAGTCCTCCGTTTAAGAATCAAAGTTCCATCCTCCTTCTTCATCAAATATCACATCACGGCTTATCACAACCTTCTTGTCAATTAGATTGTATAGTTTGTAGCCTTTTGAGCTTGAGTTATAACCAATGAAAATGAAACTCTTGCTTTTATCATCGAGTTTGGTTCGATTCTCATCCAGTACATGAGCAAGAGCTATACTGCCAAAGACTCACAAGTGGGAGATTCTGGGCTTTCTTTCACTCCATGCCTCTTATCGTGTCTTTCCCCATACACTTCTTGTAGGAGAACTATTTGACAAGTAGACTGAACATGCCACTGCTTCCGCCTAGAACTCCTTGGGCAGTTTCTTGCATTTGGGCATACTTCATGCCATATCGAGGATTGTTCTGTTCTTCCTTTCCACCAAACCATTTTGTTTGGGGGATCTAGGGATTGTTAGGGGACGATGGATTCCACGTGCTTCACAGAATTTGTTTAATGCCTTAGAACTGAATTCTCTTCCTCAGTCTAATCTCATGCCTTTGATCTTATGACCACTCTCCTTTTCAACGGCTACTTTGAACTTCTTAAATACTTCGAAGACTTCTGATTTTTGTAGCAAGAATTACACCCATGATTTTCTTGAAAAATCATCAATGAAGAGAAGGAAGTAACTTTTCTTACTGAAAGAACTTGGCTTAATAGGACCGCACACGTCCATATGGATGAGCTCGAGCAGCTTCTTAGCTCTAGAATCTGACTCCTTTGGGAAGCTTCTCCTGAATTGCTTCCCTTGTAAACATCCTTCGCACAATTGATTAGGATTTTTGATACAAGGTAAGCCTCTAACCATTCCTTTCTTCGATAGTAGCTCCAATCCTCCAAAATTTAGATGACCAAATAGAAGATACCATAGCCACGATGCATCTTTAAACCACGCCTTTAAACACTTTGCAACATCGTTCTGAATGTTCAAAGGAAACATTCTACTCTTTGACATTTGCACTTTGGCGATTAGATCTCCTTTGCCATCTCTTATGAAAAGACTACAATTTTTAATGTAAATATCATAGCCTTTTTCTAAGAGCTGGCCCAAGCTTAGGATGTTGCATTTCATATTAGGCACATAGTAGACATTTGTGGGTAATTAGTGGCTACCATCTTTAGCATGAAAGAGGATGTTACCTTTCCCCTTCACTGATATTTTTCTGTCATCTCCAAAAGCGACTTTGCCACTTACTTCTTTAGCGAGCTCCATGAATAAACTTCTTTTGCCACACATATGATTGCTTGCACCAGTGTCGAGATACCATGTGTTCTCTTGATGATCATTGTTGTTGTTGTTTTATGCCAGTAACAATGTTTCTTTCTCTTCGGTATTCTCTTCCACAAAGTTGGCCTTCTCCTCGACATTATTGCTAGGAGCTCTATATTCTGAAGTGTAATGTCCAAGCTTGTGATAATTATAGCATTAGACTTAAAATCTGTCATATCATGAGTTTGAGTTGCCTCTTCCACCACGAGCTTTCTCCCTTTTGGTAGTTATTGTTGGAATTTTTGTTGTTGTGATTCCAACTTCATCTACGACCACGACCACCACCTCTTCTGTAGCCTTGACCTCCGTCGTGTTGGTCTATACTATTACCATGGCTTTCACTCATATCCTTGAGTTGTAGTTTGAGGACTTGCTCAATGATCCCTTGCTCCTTCTTGTGCTTTTCTTCATAGGCTTGTAGTGACCCTTGGAGTTCCTCGATTGTCATCTCCTCCAAGTCTTTAGTTTCTTCAATTGTCACCACGATGTGCTCAAATTTAGGATCCAACGAACGGAGTATCTTCTCAATTATTCTTATAACTTCCAATTTTTCACCATTTCTTTTTAGTTGATTGGAAATGGCAGCTACTCTTGAAAAATAATCCGAAATGGACTCGGATGCTTTCATGTGTAAGGATTCGAATTCACCTCTTAATGTTTGAAGACAAACCTTCTTCACCTTTTCGACTCCTTTGTAAGAGGTTTGCAACTTCTGCCATGCTTGCTTGGCGGAGGTTAAATTTGAGATCTTTTCAAAACCGTTGTCATCTAATGCTTGATAGATAAGGAAGAGTGCTTTCTTGTCTCTCTTTCGGGCATCCTTTAAAGTTGTAGCTTGATCTGCCGTGAGAGAGGCTTCATTTTCTGGCTCGTTGAAGCCTTTCTCTACGATATCCCAAACATCATTAGCACCGAGAAGAGCCTTCATCTTGATACTCCAATTGTCATAGTTGTTGTTGTAGAGTGTTGGAACTTGAAAGGATGCCACGCTATTTGCCATCTTACTCAAATAGCTTTTCTAGACGCACAGGGGCTATTGCGACACTTTTAGAGTCTTCTGCAACACTTCTGGAGCTGCTGCGACACTCTGGATGTATTATCACACTTCCTACAGCCTTCTACAACACTTTCTCCTGTCTTCTAAAACACTTTCTGAAATCTGCCACACTTTCTGGATTCTGCTTTGACATTTGTGGCGTTGCTAGAAACTTGACGGATTCTGCAAGGAAATTTTCCGTTACAAAATGCAGATTTTCTTAGCCTCCACTTTAGCTCTCGAAATAAATTTTCTCCTGAAGCGTAATCGACTTTCAAACGTGGATCTGGTACTACTTTGTTTGAGTAATAGAGAACTTAAATATATTCAAATAACACAGCACTCACAAACTTAACACATACTCAAATAAAATGATACTTTTGTTTTACAACTCACTAATTATACAAGGCAAATGCACTCACTCTTTCTATTTATTTTTTACTCACTCACACTTGCCCACTCTCACTCACTGAGTAGCTAATTGCTACTTACTTCACTCTTTATTTTTGGCACACTTCACACTACAATATTCAGCTCTATTTATCGAGCATCCTACCGACACACTAATTCAATACAAGCCATAAATTCTAACTACCACACACAAGTCCAATTCCTGCCACTTATTTTGATTTCGGATAAGATGATTGTGGCTCATGATTTGATAGTAATTTTCATCCAAATACTAACACCACTCAATTTAATTTCCTCTGATTCCTTATCTTGTTTTATTCATGAATAGCCACATGCATATTGACATGCATATGTGTCTCATCTCTTCATCTGCACTTCATGCCTTTGTCCTTTTGTTCTATTATTATTATTATTATTAAATTAAGTTTAGTTTAGTTTCCAACAATTCTGCAACATTCAAAATTTTGTTGAAACCGAGAAGGAAATAGTGGAATTGAAGTCTGGCAGGAAAGGATTCCACTCAAATGATCATAGGTTAGATTCTTTTTTTTGTTATATAGGAGATGTATTGGCATTGCCCAACTATTTCAGCTCTTAACAGACAGTACTGGCTCAGCTCTGAATACCAAAAGGTTAGCAGTGTTGGCGTAAAGAGGATAATTAACAACTCTAATTGCACAAAGATAATTTTTATAAAACTCAAACAAACATTACACTTCTATTTATACAAGGCACTACAAAGCCAATGCTCACTCTTCTCTCTATTTTTCTCACACTCTTTATTTCTTTTTCTCTCTACTTTCTATGCTATGAATTGATACATCCTTTGCTCTCTATTTATAGTGTAAGGAGCCAAAGCAAACTTGGCCAATATTGTGCCAACAATGCTCATTCTAACTTGGCTAATATTGTGCTAACAATGCTCATTCTAACTAGGCCAATATTGTGCCAACAATGCTCATTCTAACTAGGCCAATATTGTGCCAACAATGCTCAAATTCTAACTACACAATTCCTAATTTCTTGTCCAACCATATTTCTACATATGCGTTATCCCTTTTATTTATTAAATTAAGTTTAATAATTTAACAATTCCCTTTAAACTTAATTATTGATTATTCCTAACGATGCTCGTAATTGACTGAAAACTTCGTACTTCAATGGCTTTGTAAAAATATCAGCAATTTGATCTTGTGTTTTAACATACTTCAACGTGACTTCCTTTTTCTCAATACACTCTCTGATAAAATGAAATCTCATGTCGATGTGCTTGCTTCAATCATGAAACACAGGATTTTTCACTAATGTCAGGGCTGTCTTGTTATCGACAAAAATATCAGTTGGATCATGTTGTGTCATTTGTAGTTCCTTCAACAATTGTCGTAGCCATATTGCATGACACACACATGAGGTTGCAGCAACATATTCAGCTTCATAGGTTGACAGTGTCACAATTGGTTGCTTCTTTGAACTCCAAGTGAAAGCTATTTCACTGAGAAAAAATACAAATCTACTTGTGCTTTTCCGATCATTTTTATCTCTAGCCCAATCACTGTCACTGTACCCAACTAATTTGAATTCATCAGGTTTTGAATAATGCAATCCAAAATTAGTTGTACCTTTTACATAGTGGAGTATCCTTTTTACTCCATTGCAGTGAGACTCCTTTGGTGCTTCCATGTATTTGCTCACTATTCTAACTACATACAAAATGTCTAGCCTTGTGCCCGTCAAGTATCTGAGACTCTCGATCAGACTTCAGAAATTTGTCGAATTGACTCCTACTCCATTTTCATCCTTGGTCAATTTTAAACTGCATTCAATTGGAGTGCTAACGGGATTGCAATTCTCCATCTTGAATTTCTGCAAGATCTCCTTAGCACAACCATTTTGACAAATAAAAACGCCATCATCGTTTTGCTTCACTTCAATGCCCAGATAATAAGTCATCAGGCCAATGTCAGTCATTTCAAATTCACGAGTCATTGTCTTCTTAAAATCATCATACATCTGAGGATTATTCCCAGTAAAAATAAGATCATCCATGTACAAGCAAACAAGCAGCATATCTCCGCCTTTTACTTTCACATATAATGCATACTCATGTGGGCACTTGATAAATCCATTCTCCTGAAAATATTTATCAATACGGCTGTTCCAAGCTCTCGGTGCTTGTTTGAGTCCGTGCAATGCCTTTTTTAGCTTCAACACTTTGCCTTCATGTCCTCTGAAAATGTACCCAAGCGGTTGTTGGACATAGATCTCTTCTTCCAAGTAGCCATTCAAAAATGCTAACTTTACATCCATTTGGTGGATTTTCCATCCATTTTGAGCAGCAACTGAGATCACCAGTCTGATGGTCTTCATTCTTGCAACAGGTGCAAACACTTCATCATAGTCAATACCGGGTTTTTTTACTATATCCTTTTGCAACGAGCCTTGCTTTGTGTCAAACAATTTTTCCATTTGCATCCTTCTTCACCTTGAACACCCATTTGACTCCAATGGGCTTTTTATCGGCAGGAAGTTTGGTCAACTCCCATGTCTCATTCTTCTCAATTGCTTGGATCTCCTCATCCACAGCTTTTCTCCAGTTTTCATCTTTCATGACCTCTTCAGCATCAATGGACTCACTATCAATGAGATGACAGTAAAAAGTTAATTCTTTGCTAAGATCTCTGGCAACATCATAAAGATCTTTAATATGATGAAGCTCTCTCGGTCATTGTCTTGGACTTTTACTTTCATCTTCTTCTTGTTCGGGACATGCAACTGAAATTGACCTGCTTGATGTTGATGTTGTGGTTGGTTCCTCCGGATCATGCTCATTGTTTTCATCCATGATGAAAGGATAAAAGCTATAATTTTTCTTATCATTATTCCACTCCCAAGTGGCTTCTTCGTCAATGGTGACATCTCTGCTTATAATTGTCTTTCCCTTATCGGGATCGAACATCTTGTAACCTTTAGAAAATTTAGAATAACCAACGAACAAGTATTTTCTGCTTTTAGCATCTAACATTTTTTGTTCTTCATCAGCAACATGAACTTGCACAACACTCCCAAAGACACAAAAATGAGAGATAGTTGGCTTTCTCCCACTCCATGCTTCCTGGGGTGTCATATTTGAAACACTTGTTGTTGGGGATTGGTTTAAGATACAGACTGCATAACAAACCGCTTCTGCCCATAATTCTTTTGGCAAATTTTCGCTCTTCAGCATGCTCCTTACTATATCCATCACTGTTCTGTTCTCTTTTTCAGCAATGCCATTTTGCTATGGTGATCTCGGGACTGACAAGAAATGACGGATTCCATGATGCTCGTAGAATCTTTTGAATTCATTATATGGGAATTCTCCCCCTCTATCAGATCTTACGGCTTTGATGTAATATCCGCTTTCTTTCTCCTCCAATACCTTGAATTTCATGAAAGCTTTGAACACTTCTGACTTCTCCTTTAGAAAGTACACCCAAGTCTCCCTACTATAATCATCAATGAATAACAAGAAATATTTGTTGTCTCCCAATGATGTTGGTGTCATTGGTCCGCAAACATTAGTATGAATGAGTTCAAGGGGCGCCTTAGCTCTTGACAAGGACTCTTTTGGAAAACTAGTTCTGGATTGTTTTCCAACAAGACATCCTTCACAAAGTTGATGGGGTTTGTCAATCAGGGGAAGACCATGCACCATCTTCTTTTGGCTTAGCAATTTTAAACCTTCGAAATTGAGATGCCTGAATCTCAAATGCCAAAGCCAATGTGAATCCTTCACGCAAGCTTTCAAACACTTTACAACGTCTGTCTTGATGTTGAGAGTGAACATCTGGTTCTTTGACATAGGTACACTTGCAAGCAACTCCTTCTTCTTGTTCAGCAACACCAGCTTTCGATTCATCATGTGAACTTGGTAATTTTTCTCCAATAGCTGTCCTAAACTTAAAATGTTGCTTTTCATGTTTGGAACATAGTACACATTGCTGATGAATTGGTGCTATCCATTCTTTAAACGAATAAGAATTGTTCCTTTTCCTCGAATTGGAACCTTTGAGGGATCCCCAAAAATAACATTTCTAATAAACGATTGGTCTAGATCTACGAACGTCTTCTTATCTCCACACACATGGTTACTTGCACCATTGTCAAGATACCATATGTATTTTTCTTGACTGAATTCACCTTCACGGGTTAGTAATATTGTGCCGGTTACATCCTCTTCTTGAATGTTGTTCGCTATTTCCTCTATTTGCTTTGGTGTGCTCCGACATTCTGCTGTATAATGGCCAAATCTGTAGCAATTGAAGCATTGGACATTGGACTTGTCATGTCCATCATTTTGCCTCTAGCTTCCTCTTCCTCTTCCTCTTCCTTGTCCACGTCCATGACCTTTACCTCTTGTGGACTGGTTGATTCCATCATTTTCATCTCTCTCGTGTTGTTGATTTCTGCCATGTCCTCTTCCTCTTCCATTTCCCCCACGACCTCTACCACATCCTCGACTGAAATGACTAGCAGCTCGGCTATTTTCACCTTTTTTTAACTAAGACTTTGACCCCAAGACTTGTTCAATAGACTCATCTGTCTTTCTATTCAGTCTTTCCTCACGTGCTTGTAGTGAGCCAACAAGAGTATTAACGGTCATTGCATTTGTGCCTCGTGACTCTTCTATGGCCACTACTATGTAGTCAAACTTCGGTAGTAGTGATCGTATCGATTCCTCATTTTTTTCTCCATATTGTCGCATTTGATTGATGACAGATTTTACACGTGAGCAATAATCCACAACTGCTTCTGTTTCCTTCATCTTTATCATCTCGAATTCTCCTCTCAACATTTGAAGCCGAACTTTTTATACTTTCTCCTCTCCTTGAAGAGAAACTCTTAGTATGTCCTAAGCTTGCTTGGAGGTGGTCGCTTCTGCCACCTTCTCAAACATAACATCATCTAACCCTTGATGGATGATACTAAGAGCCTTCTGGTCATTACGATGACTCTTATACAAACTGTCTTTTTCTGCTTGAGACAGTTGTGCATTTGCAGCTGGGACTTCGTAGCCTTTTTCAATAATATACCAAACATCTTGGGATCCTAGAATGGCTTTCATCTTGATACACCAATTTTTGTAATTGGTTTTTGTAAGTTGAGGAAAAATGAAGGAAACACCATTCAGATTCAATTCTGAAGAGGAAAATTTGTTTCAAAGCGTATAGGGGCTGTTGCAACGCTTTTGAGTGCAACACTTTGGTCCATCACTATAGCCTTCAAACAGATTTTGCAAGGAGAACAGCAAGGGAAAATATTTCCTTGCAATTTTAGATAAACTTGCAAATTTTCCTGAAAGGAAGTACAAAGGCTATTGCAACTTTTTTGAGTATTAGCGACACTTTAGGCAAACTGCGACACTTTCTACAGTTTTTCGCAATACTTCTGACAGCCTATTGCAACACTTTCTGGGCTAGTCTGAAACTCTTTAAACTCGACTTTTTTACTCGGGGATTTTGGGGAAGAGGATTGGATACGAAATGGCTCTCATACCACTTTGTTGGAGTAAAGAGGATAATTAACAACTCTAATTGCACAAAGATAATTTTTATAAAACTCAAACAAACATTACACTTCCATTTATACAAGGCACTACAAAGCCAATGCTCACTCTTCTCTCTATTTTTCTCACACTCTCTATTTCTTTTTCACTCTACTTTCTACGCTATGAATTGATACATCCTTTGCTCTCTATTTATAGTGTAAGGAGCCAAAGCAAACTTGGCTAATATTGTGCCAACAATGCTCATTCTAACTAGGCCAATATTGTGCCAACAATGCTCAAATTCTAACCACACAATTCCTAATTTCTTGTCCAATCATATTTCTACATATGCATTATTACTTTTATTTATTAAATTAAGTTTATTAATTTTACAAGTAGCACTTTGTGGAATTTGGACACAAATAGAACACAGTTGTGGTCATTGGCATGGCTGGAAGGTTTGTAAGTAATACATATCAATATCCCATTGTTTCCTTTTCTGTATATTGTTATACTTCGTCTTGTGTGAAAAATTTATTTGAAACCGAGGATAGAAATTTATTTAGCTCGGCCAGTGGTCATGGACAAGCTCGGCTCGAGTTCGCGAACTTGCGAGCCTTAATGAGCCTTATTTATCCAATTAATCAATTGCCTATTAAAATTCAGTATATCTATACGACAGGCATGAAGAATATTACAGCTTTTTCTTACTTAAGAATTTTTAAAATTAAGCTAACGATTTGTTTATAAATGTATAGGAAATTAATAAAAAGTTTGTAAGTAATTAAAAAATTATATGAGCTTGCTCGCTCCGAACCTTAAAAAGTTCAGCTTGACTCGACAATATCTCGAGCCGATCTTGAACTCGATTTGAGCTTTATCAAACCGAGCTTTGGCCGAGCCGATCTCAAACTGTTCACGAACAGTTCAGCTCAATTTTGTAATTGCAGAAAATATTAATTTTGTGTAGTGGCAGCTTGAAATTTTCATTAGAAAGATGTCTTGTAAACCCCAGATTGTTAGAATTTTCATTACATCATGAAAAAACTCGCAAAGTTTTGCTTAATTAATTTCTTCATTTGTGAACAAATCATGTTAATTTCTTCATTTGTGAACAAATCATGTTCAATTATTTCTGTAGTTGCACCATGGAAGTTATCTCAATTCCAGTTATTGAAATATCAGGAAGTAACTTATCAAAATACGTTTCTTGTTGGTAGGTTATGAATATTACACGATTAAATACCATGAAGAGCGGTATGCAAGCCAAATCTTCTCACTAATGGCGTATGCTACATTGAGTTGAGCTAGATACTTATGCGCAAAGGGAAGTTGCTGTGCTGTATGTAAGGCTAGGCTGTTTATCCTTGTATGATGAATCTTCAAGGTAAATGGCTCTAGCTATTTATTCTACATCTTCCTTGTAGCATGTATAATTGTGAGTCTTGCAAAATGTAAATACATGTATGAAAACGGCAGAATCATTTTCCTTATGAATTTATCTTAATTTTTTTTTGGACTAGAACATATTTAGAGATTAGGATTAGAAATTGAGAACAGGGCAGAAAATAGGAGGTGACAGATAGTTGCATACTAATTCATATAATTCATTGGTAATCATTATAACATTACAACCCGAGACAAATCCAACAGATAGTAATACAAAGGTCCATTAACTTCCAAATTAGTGTCCTTACCTAACACATTCAGGATAGATATGGCTTACTCGGCCTTAGGAAATTACTACTAACTGTAAATAACATTAGCTGTAAACACAATTGACTTAACTAGCTTGAACCATTGATCCTTTCTTCTTCCTCATATACTTGACACAATTGCTTAGCACTACACATTTTGGTTATCTCACTTCTTCTGGGAGTTTCATTTTCCTGAAGTCAAAGAAACAGTCAATTTGAGTTATTCAATGTGGAAAGAGTAGAGTTTGATTCATAATTGACATGTTTAAAACATACCATTAGTTAATTTCATTTCTAAATATTTACCTAATTAGAGACCAAAGGAAAAGGGTTAAACTGCTTAGTACCTGTTGCGGAAACTATTAGCAAACTAAAACTACTGCTAAAACAAAATAAAGAGGAAACACTAAAATTACACTACCAACTTAATTTTATAACAAAATATTACAAAGAAAAGGAATAAGAAGAACAAATGCCTTAGAGATGAGAAAGACTTTGTTGGTGTGATTTCAACTAAGGCCATAGGCCTTTTTTTATACTACAAAATCAGCCCCTATGCCTTACAATTGGCAATGTGGGACAATTTCCATTTTTCTTTCTTATTCACTATGCCAATGTGGGACTTGGTAATCCCACAAATCTCCACCTTGACAAGTTCCACATCTTTAATCTCTTATCTTGTGTAGTGTCTTCCAATGCAGTCTTCAAGTTTTGACAGTATTGATCAAATCCAAACAATATTGAAATTTGATTGGATTTACTGCCTTTGTCAACATATCAGCTGGATTCTCTGTGGTCTGAATCTTCTGGATTACAACTCCACCTTCTTCGAGAACCTCTCGTATGAAGTGGTAACGAACGTCGATATGCTTCGTCCTTGCGTGGTAAACTTGATTCTTTGCTAACAAGATAGCACTCTGACTATCGCAGTGCACCTTTATGTGCTTCTGTTGAATACCCAATTCACCGAGCAACCCTTGAAGCCAAATTGCCTCCTTTACAGCCTCTGTACATGCCATATATTCTGCCTCTGTCGTAGACAAGGCAACTGTCGACTGTAATGTAGACCTCCAACATACTGGTGCTTTTGCCAAGGTGAACACATAACCAGTAGTTGATCGACGTTTATCCAGATCACCAGCATAGTTGGAATCACAATATCCAATTACATGTTGACCGCCTTTATCCTGCTGATATACCAATCCAACATCCACGGTGTTCAGAATATACCGTAGAATCCATTTCACAGCTTGCCAATGTTCCTTTCCAGGATTATGCATATACCTGCTCACGACCCCAACTGCATGTGAAATGTCCGGCCTTGTACACACCATAGCATACATTAAGCTACCAATAGCACTTGCATATGGTACTTTTGACATATATGCTTTCTCTGCTGCAGCTTTTGGAGATAATGCTGCACTGAGCTTGAAATGAGAAGCAAGTGGTGTACTAACAGGTTTTGACTGCTTATTTATGCCAAAACGCTTCAATACCCTTCCCAGATATTCCTTTTGAGTCAAAAAAAGTCTTCCCACATTCCTATCTCTGCTTATCTCCATGCCAAGAATCTTCTTTGCTTCGCCAAGATCCTTCATTTCGAATTCCTCATTTAATTGAGATTTTAACTTCTCAATTTTCTCTTGGTTCTTGGAAGCTATCAGCATATCATCAACATAAAGAAGAAAATATATAAAAGATCCATCTTGCAGCTTGCGCAAATACACACAATGATCATATTTGCTTCTTGTGTACTTCTGCTTCAACATAAACTTGTCAAATCGCTTGTACCACTGCCTCGGAGATTGCTTTAATCCGTACAACGATTTTTCAAGTTTACAAACCCTGTTCTCTTTTCCAGCAACTTTGAATCCTTCAGGCTAAACCATATAGATTTCCTCCTCCAAGTCTCCATGTAAAAACGCTATTTTTACATCCATTTGAAACAGCTCCAAATCTAACTGTGCTACCAAAGCCAATAAAATACGGATGGAAGAGTGTTTCACCACTGGAGAAAACACTTCATTGTAATCAACTCCCTCCGTCTGAGCGTACCCTTTAGCTACCAACCTTGCTTTGTAGCGAACATTAGACTCGTTAGGAAATCCATCTTTCTTTGCATAGACCCATTTGCACCCAATTGCCTTCTTTCCCTTTGGAAGATCAACTAACTTCCATGTCTGATTCTTCTGAAGGGACTGCATTTCTTCAATCATGGCATTCCTCCACTTATCTTCTTCTGAACTTTTGACTGCTTCTTTGTAAGTGGTAGGGATGTCATCATTTGCAATTGGAGATGCAAAAGCCACCATATCAATATAGCGAACAGGCTTTCTTACTGTTCTTTTTGGCTTTCTCAATGCAATTGGTTCAAGTTGCTGTGGAGGTTCATGGGCTTGAACCTCTTCCTCATCAGACTCCTCATCTACCATTGGAGTTTCTACATCTTCATCATTTGCTGGACTAATTATCTGCCTTTCAAACTCCACCTGTTTCGGAGTACCATCTGTTTGTTCTGTTGTTACCTTTCTTAACATGGTAGATTTATCAAATGTAACATCCCTGCTGATGATCGTCTTCTTGGTCTCTAGGCACCAAAGACGATACCCTTTTACTCCCGAAGCGATCCCCAAGAAAATTGCTTTCTTTGCACGAGGGTCTAACTTTGATTCCTTCACATGATAATAAGCAGTGGAACCAAACACACGTAAGGAATCATAGTCAGTAGCAGGTTTCCCAGACCATTTCTCGAGTGGTGTTTTACCATCAATAGCACTAGATGGCAGGCGATTGATGAGATGGCTCGCATATGTAACAGCTTCAGCCCAAAACTGCTTGCCCAACCCAGCATTGGACAACATACATCGAACTTTCTCCAGTAAGGTTCGGTTCATGCGTTCAGCCACTCCATTTTGTTGTGGTGTATGCCTAACTGTGAAGTGCCTGACAATGCCGCTATCATCACAGGCTTTCTTAAATGGATCACTCGTGTACTCTCCACCATTATCTGTTCGGAGATGCTTGATCTTTCGACCCGTCTGAGTTTCCATCATATTTTTCCACTTAAGGAAAATTCCGAGCACTTCATCCTTAGTCTTCATAGTATACACCCAAATTCGCCGGGAAAAATCATCAACAAAGGTGGCATAGTAGTGCTTCCCTCCAAGTGATGCCATCTTGGAAGGCCCCCATACATCAGAGTGAACATAGTCCAGAATACCTTTAGTATCATGGATCGCAGTTCCAAATTTCACCCTTGTCTTTTTCCCTTTGACACAATGCTCACAAAAGTCCAATTTGCAAGCCTGGACATCTTTTAATAATCCTTGTTTTACCAGAAGATTCAAGGATTTTTCACCAGCATGCCCTAAACGCATATGCCACAATCTGGATGCTTCCAATTCTTTCTCATCATTAGAAGCCACTGCTGCAGTTCCAATAACAGTAGTACCTTGATAGTGGTACAACCTGTTATTCTTTCAACTCCCTTCAACACCACCAATGCACCAGAAATGATCTTCATTACTCCATTTTCTGCTTGAACTTTGAAACCCTTTTCTTCTAGGGCTCCCACAGAAATGAGATTCTTTGATAAATCTGGCACGTAGCGAACTTCCTTCAATGTTCTGATTGATCCATCTTGGTTTTTCAACCGAATGGAACCAACCCCATGTGTGGTGATAGGGGAATTATTTGCTGTGTAGACAACACCATCTTCTAGTTCTTTAAAATCATAGAACCATTCTCGATTAGGACACATGTGATAACTGCATCCTGAATCAAGAAGCCAAACACTAGAAGAGTTGGTAGAAGCCGAAAGAGCAAGTGAACAATCTGAGTTATCGTCATACTTAGCTACTGCAACAGTCTTTCCCTTGTCAGATTGGCCTTTCTTTTTCAGCTTAGGACAATCTTTCTTCCAATGCCCCTTTTCACGACAAAAGGCGCATTCATCTTTCCCTAATTTGGATTTTGACTTTGATCGTTGCTTCATTCCTTTCGCCTGGTTCCCCTGGCGTCCTCTAACAATCAAAGCCTCGGTAGCTCCATTTGAGCTTTCCCTTTTCTCCTTCCTCCTTAATTCATAGCTGTACAAAGCTCCACAAACTTCATTGAGAGTTACAGCAGCCTTCCCATGGAGTAGAGTTGTTTCGAGGAACTCAAACTCCTCCGGAAGAGATCCCAACAACATTAAGGCAAGATCCTCATCTTCAAATGTCACATCTAGGTTCAACAAATCAGCAACTAGTTGATTGAAGCTGGTGATATGATCGTTGATTGTGGTACCAGGAATGTAAGTGAATCGGAACAGCTTTTTCTTCATGTGAAGCTTGTTCTGACTGCTCTTTTTCAAGAACTTCTCCTCCAGTGCCGTCATCAGTTTTCTAGTAGAGGTTTCTTTGTAAAATGCATACCTCTGTTCTCTAGATAAACATGACCGAATTGTACCACAAGCCAGTCGATTGATGGTCTTCCATTCTCCTTCTCCCATTTCATTTGGTTTCTCTCCTTCAACGGCAATATCTAGACCTTGTTGAAACAATGCGTCTAGAACCTCACTTTGCCACATGCCGAAATGACCACTTCCATCGAAAATTTCTACCACCAATCTGGAATTTACTCCAGCGGCCCTCTGAAGAATACTTGAAGAAGCATTTGAAGTGGATATCTTTCCGAATGGATTTTCTTCTTCCATTTCAGCTCAAACCGTAAAATCACAAATAATAATATTACTCAAGTGCTAGAAAAATTCCCAGGTAATTGGTCGAGTCACAAACGGTCTCAGTTAAATACCAATTTCCTTAGGCTCTTATCGCTTGGTGACAGAATTTTTCCAGTTACTCGAGACAGAATACTATTATTATTCTAGATTTTACCGAAAGATTATTTTAACAATAATTTTAAATTTGCTAAATACCAACTAGACAAAAGGCCCGAAAATTAGAAAAAACTTTCTGATGTGCCGACTGTAGTACACCTACAGCGCACAGAGCATACTAATTTTTTCCTAAAACCAGCGCTCTGATACCAATTGTTGCGGAAACTATTAGCAAACTAAAACTACTGCTAAAACAAAATAAAGAGGAAACACTAAAATTACACTACCAACTTAATTTTATAACAAAATATTACAAAGAAAAGGAATAAGAAGAACAAATGCCTTAGAGATGAGAAAGACTTTGTTGGTGTGATTTCAACTAAGGCCATAGGCCTTTTTTTATACTACAAAATCAGCCCCTATGCCTTACAATTGGCAATGTGGGACAATTTCCATTTTTCTTTCTTATTCACTATGCCAATGTGGGACTTGGTAATCCCACAGTACCTAATCCTTATGCATATATCCGAACTCCCAGAATAGTACTTCTGATCAAATGCAATTCCTTAACTACATCTCCAATCTTCTGTCTTTCTTTGGGATCCTGTGTTGAGCATGCCAATCCAACTTTAAATATTGAAACCAAGCTTTCCTTTGGCTTACCATTGCGATTGATAATTGATGTGCCTCTTGTTGTTCTCGCCTCATGTTCTGTTTCTCCGGATAACATACTTGTGTCCATCACCTAAGTAGTGCTTGCGGTAATAGGTCTTTCACAAAGTCATGGAGATTTAACCAGTTCGCAAACAATTCTTGGGTTGGCTTTTTTCCTGAAAATAACTCAATCACTAGGATCCCAAAACTATACACATCCCCTTCTTTTGATGCCATTCCTCCCATCCAAAACTCTGTTTATTAAGAACAAAAACAAAAACATCATATATTAACTACCGTTTTTGTAGGGAAAGCAGATTAACTTGTATGCTTAACCATACTCATGTTGTTGTTTAACCATTAAACTCTTCGATTAGAATTTATTAAGAGATACATAATTGAAAAATAGAAGTGTGTCAAATGACTCGAATGAAAAAGAAAGGTAACAAACTTTTACCTGGAGGAGCATAGCCGGTAGTCCCCTTCATTCCGATTGAGCTTATTTGGCTATGAGATCCGTCATTGATGCTGAAGAAAAGTTTCGGCAAACCAAAATCACTTATATGAGCAATGAAGCTGTCATCAAGCAAAATGTTGCTTGGCTTCAAGTCGCAGTGAATGATTGGACCTTCGCAAAGTTCGTGAAGATAATGCAATGCAGATGCTACATCAATTGCGATATTCAACCTTTGAAGGAAATTCAAGCTTCTAGGCTGATCCTCTATGCTTTGATCATGATCCAACCACTTCTCTAGGCTTCCGCTCTCCATAAATTCAAATATTAAGGCTTTGAATTCATTACTTGCATAATCCAAGCTAGAACAATATGTTAGTAGCTTCACAAGATTACGATGCCGAACACTCCTCAGGGCTTTACATTCAGTTATGAAACTCTTGAAAGCTCCATTTTCTTCAAGTTTCAACACCTTTGTAGCAACATATCTTTCTACTTGATTGAGGAATCCTTTGTGTACGAGACCAAACGTACCCGATCCAATCAAAGTATTAGAAGAAAACCCATTTGTTGCCCAGTGAAGATCACGATAAGATACTTCAACACGAGGGTCGGTCAATAAGGATTGTTCTGCAGGACTTCGTTCTGGTTTCCACCTGCAGTAAATGACTAGGATGGACGAAGTGAAATAACAAACAGAGCTACAATTGCTATAATGGCGGCTAACTTTTGAGTACGGTGCTTTTCTTTTTGAGTTTTCTCGTTAAAGCATTTTGGAAGTCCCAGTTCAGGCACTCCGCCACAAATGTTTTCATTTCCAACCACTGAAAATAAGCTTACATTTCTGAATATCCCTCTTGTTGGGACCTCGCCTTCAAGATCATTGAAAGAAAGATTAAAGTATAGTGCAAATGAAAGATTTTGCAAACCTGGTGGAATTTCTCCTGAAAGATTTTTTGGTGAAAGATCCAAGCTTTGAAGGCCTCTCAAAGACAAAAAATATGAAGGAATCTTTCCTTGAAAAGAATTTCCTTGCCGATTTAGATGCTCAAGGCTCAAGCATTCACCAATTGATGGAGGAATTTCTCTTGAAAGTCTGTTAACAGAAACATCAATTTGATTAATACTAGCTAGCTTCCCAATCTCTTCTGGAAGGTGTCCAGTGAAGAAATTTCCAGATATGTTGAGAAAAAGTAAATACATCGGAAGGAGTATAGGTATAGTTCCATTAAGAAGATTACGTGAAATGTGCAGTTCCTGCAAGCTCTTGCAATTCTTAATACTATAAGGAATACTTCCTTCCAGGTTATCTTGAGATAGATCGACATAAAATAGGCTAGTGAGCTTGCCAATGGAGGAAGGAATAGGATAATCTATTTTACGCGAAACTAAATCCTTGCAAATTCTGTAACTTCTCAAGATTACGAGGAATGTTACTAACGAGGAAGTTATTCTTGAAGGATATCACAATTAATTTGGTAAGGTTCTCTATAATGGCAGGAATAATTCCTGTTATTTGATTGCCTCCTAGATATAAATAAGTGAGTTGATTGGACAAATTGCCAATGGAATTGGGTAAAGCTCCGCCATAATTGTTTGAAGATAAACTAAGAGCTGCAAGGCTGGTACAATTTGTGGGAGATGCAATGAAAGACCAGCCATTTTCAGAACCACTTATGAGATCATTTTCATCCACGTTCAAATATTGCAAATTCTCTAGACTCCCTAGTGTATTTGGAACTTGCCCAGTGAACTTATTGTGTCTCATATCAATTATTTCGAGACTCGTAGAGTTGAATAATGAATTGGAAATTGCTCATGAGAAAAGATTCGTTCCGACTTGAAATGTTCGAATATTTGGGAGGGTGAGGCAAGGTTCTCTAGAATATTCCCTTCGAACCGATTCATTGTCAGCGAGGTGACTTCAAGTGATGAAATGTTAAGAAGTGATGGAGGAATAGGGCCTGAGAGATGATTGACTGCGGTCGAGAAAATGTGTAAATTTTTTAATTTGCCCACTTCATGAAGAACATTTCCTACTAAATTATTTCTAGCTAGTGAAAAGAAGCCAACGGATGTAAGATTTCCAAGGGAAGCTGGAATTTCTCCCTTGAGATTGTTTCCAGCAAGTGCAAGGACTTGTAGATTTGCTAAACTGCCAAGTCCTTGTGGGATTTCTCCAGATAGATTATAGATCTGTAAAACAATTCTCCAGAGCTGAGAGCATCCGCTCAAATTTGCAGAAATTTCACCATTGAGTGAGTTATTCCCCAGAATTAAATCTTGCAGTCGAAACAGATGATCTATTTCTGATGGAATTCGGCCATAAAAACTGTTGTTGAACACATCAAGAGTGTTAAATTAATAAACTTAATTCAATTAATAAAAAGAATAATACATGTGTGGTTGGATAAGAAAGTGAGAGTAATTAGAATTATGTAGTTAGAATTTTGGCATTGTTGGCACAATATTGGCCAAGTTAGAAATGTGCATTGTTGGCACAATATTGGCCAAGTTAGAAATGAGCATTGTTGGCACAATATTGGCCAAGTTAGAATTGCCATCCTCATCATCTTCGCCTTTGGCTTACCATTGCCATCAATAATTGATGTGCCTCTTGTTGTTCTCGCCTCATGTTCTGTTTATCCGGATAACATACGTGTGTCCATCACCTCCAGTAGTGCTTGCTGTAGTAAATCTTTCACAAAGTCATGGAGATTTAACGCGTTCGCAAACATTTCATGGGTTGGCTTTTTTCCTGAAAATAACTCAAGTACTAGGATCCCAAAACTGTACACATCCCCTTCTTTTGATGCCATTCCTCCCATTCCATACTCTGTTTATTAAGAACAAAAACAAAAACATCATATATTAACTACCTTTTTTTAGGGAAAGCAGATTAACTTGTATGCTTAACTATACTCATGTTATTGTTTATCCATTGAACTCTTCGATTAGAATTTATTACGAGATACATAACTGAAAAATAGAAATGTGTCAAATGACTCAAATGAAAAAGAAAGGTAACAAACTTTTACCTAGAGGAACATATCCGATAGTCCCCTTCATTCCGATTGAGCTTATTTGGCTATGAGATCCGTCATTGATGCCGAAGAAAAGTTTCCCCAAACCAAAATCACTTATATGAGCAACAAAGCTGTCATCAAGCAAAAAGTTGCTTGGCTTCAAGTCGTACTGAATGATTGGACCTTCGCAAAGTTCGTGAAGATAATGCAATGCAGATGCTAAATCAATTGTGATATTCAACCTTGGAAGGAAATTCAAGCTTCTAGGCTGATCCTGTATGCTTTGATCATGATCCAACCACTTCTCTGGGCTTCCTCTCTCCATAAATTCAAATATTAAGGCTTTGAATTCATTACCTGCATAATCCAACCTAGAACAATCTGTTAGTAGCTTCACAAGATTACGATGCCGAACACTCCTTACATTCAGTTATGAAACTCTTGAAAGCTCCATTTTCTTCAAGTTTCAACACCTTTATAGCAACATATCTTTCTACTTGATTGAGGAATCCTTTTTGTACGAGACCAAACGCACCCGATCCAATCAAAGTAGTAGAAGAAAACGCATTTGTTGCCCGGTGAAGTTCACGATAAGATACTTCAATACGAGGATCGGTCAATAAGGATTGTTCTGCAGGACTTCGTTCTGGTTTCCACCTGTAGTAAATGACTAGGATGGCCGATAGTGAAATAACAAACAGAGCTACAATTGCTATAATGGCGGCTAACGTTTGAGTATGGTGCCTTTCTTTTTGAGTTTTCTCGGTAAAGCATTTCGGAAGTCCCAGTTCAGGCACTCCGCCACAAATGTTTTCATTTCCAACCACTGAAAATAAGCTTACATTTCTGAATATCCCTCTAGTTGGAACTTCGCCTTCTAGATCATTGAAAGAAAGATTAAAGTATAGTGCAAATGAAAGATTTTGCAAACCTGGTGGAATTTCTCCGGAAAGATTGTTTCGTGAAAGATCCAAGCTTTGAAGGCCTCTCAAAGATGAAAAAGATGAAGGAATCTTTCCTTGAAAAGAATTTCCTTGCCGATTTAGATACTCTAGGCTCAAGCATTCACCAATTGATGAAGGAATTTCTCTTGAAAGTCTATTATCAGAAACATCAATTTGATTAATACTTACTAGCTTTCCAATCACTTCTGGAAGGTGTTCAGTGAAGAAATTTCCAGATAAGTTGAGAACAAGTAAATACATCGGAAGGAGTATGGGTATAGAACATGAGAACATTCCTCCATTATGCTCTATTTGTTCTTCGGTTGGGCACATGGACCACACTTATAGAAAGAATTCTCTCCGTAAATCGGCAGGAGATGAGATTGCTCCGAGGAGTTCGAACCGTCGGTTTTCAAAGAGCCCACCTCCTCGAGAATCTGATTGCTCGAAAGATAGAGAAATACGGGTTGAGGAAAGCCCGTTAAGAAGGGAAAAGAATAAGGCCACCTCTTGGGCGGACGATTGTGTAGAAAGCGACGACGATTCTGAAAATATTAATGATGCACTTATTCTACATAACCAGTCCAATTTGGCACTCCTCCAATGTAGCAAACCAAGACAACGCGATTTGGAGGAGAGGACTGAAAATGTTGCAGTAGTTACAACATCGAATGTTTTTCGACCCTTGGAAGATGGTCTTAATATTAACGGGATTAATTTGGAAGTATATTTACAACATGACAAGGCTCTGCAGGATGTGCCTGGTCAATCCCCTAATGACTCTCCTGTTAATAGTGCCTCCAATAGCACGGGCTCCAGTTGGAAACCATTTTCAGTCAAGAAAAAGAAAGAACTAGTGATTGCTACTAGGGAGCAAGTTCAGCGTGGTCATAAGCTGGGCTACTAATCTCCTTTATAAGGAGATCTTTCATTTTTATTTTTTGTTTTCTTTTTTTTCTTTTTTCTTATTTGTATTTTTCTTTTCCTTTTAATAAATAGAGGCCGATTCCGGTACTCAACCTTTAAATAAAAAATAGAGTATGGGTATAGTTTTTTTTATTTAAATTCCAAGCAACAAGTTGAGATTACCCCTACTTCTAACAAGCTTGAAATCATATTTGGTATTAAAAATAATGTGGAAGAAACCCTTACTCAAGGATATAAATTTCTAGTCCATCTTCAGGCCCCATATTTTGTAAAGTTTGGCTTTGAATTCAAGTGCTTCCAAGGTGTTTCTCCTTTTGATAGAGAAATTTTACCAACTATGGAAAACTGACATGATTTCAGCCTCTCTTCATAAAGATTTTGAGGAATCTGAATTGCTTTGTATCTCCCACTTGCGTCAATGATTTGTGAGTTCAGGGTTGGAGCAGATATCTAGTTAACCACAGCTGCGTAAGAGCCAGGGCTATCCTTTTCCGTCCTTCGAGAAGCGATGCAGTCTGGTTTGTATCGGCAGATGTGTAAGAGTATGGGTATAGTTCCATTGAGAAGATTATGTGAAATGTGCAGTTCCTGCAAGCTCTTGCAATTCTTAATACTATAAGGAATACTTCCTTCCAGGTTATTTTGTGATAGATCGACACAAAATAAGCTAGTGAGATTGCCAATGGAGGAAGGAATAGGACCCGATAATCTATTTTGCGCGAAACTAAATCCTTGCAGATTCTGTAACTTCTCAAGATTACAAGGAATGTTACTAACGAGGAAGTTATTCTTGAAGGATGTCACAATTGATTTGGTAAGGTTCTCTATAGTGGCAGGAATAATTCCTGTTATTTGATTGCCTCCTAGATATAAATAAGTGAGTTGATTGGACAAATTGCCAATGGAATGTTGGGGAATTCCGGTAGAATGAAGTCTTGAATGTCTATAAAAAAACGTCTCTCAATATTTGTTGAAGAAATGTGATAAAATGATGCATGGATAATTCTGAAGTCGTGACGAACACTTTCAGATTGAATCTTATTTGGTGGTTCTACCAAAAAGATCAATCGGATAAAATCATAAACGACAAGAACTTAGAATGAATTTTTGTTGTGAAGAAAAGTGAACCAAAAATTGCAGAAATCGTTGCAAAAACTCTTTCTGTAAGTGTTGCCAATGCCATGTTTTATAGACCTGATACAAACAATCGCAACTCTTAAGAACAGAAGTGTTGCGAAAAGACATATCCATTCGAGCAGCTGCAACAGTTCATAACAGAAGTGTTGCGAAAGGTAGCTCCCGAACCCTCGTAAGCTAAGTATCGTAATAGAACAAGCGTGCAATCCGCACTCTCCTAACTTGTTCGATGAAATATTATGACTGCATTGGTTGACTAGTTGATCCAATTACACTAAAATACCAACATGGAATTGGGTAAAGCTCCGCCAAATTGTTTAAAGATAAACTAAGAGCTGCAAGGCTGGTACAGTTTGTGAGAGATGCAAGGAAAGACCAGCCATTTTCAGAACCACTTACGAGATCATTGTCATCCAAGTTCAAATATCGCAAATTCTCTAGACTCCCTAGTGTATTTGGACCAGTGAACTTATTGCGTCCCATGTCAATTATTTCGAGACTCATAGAGTTGAATAATGTATTGGAAATTGATCCTGAGAAAAGATTCGTTCCGACTTGAAATGTTCGAACATTTGGGAGGGTGAGGCCAAGGTTCTCTAGAATATTCCCTTCTAACCGATTCATTGTCAGCGAGATGACTTTAAGTGGTGAAATGTTAAGAAGAGATGGAGGAATAGTGCCTGACAGATTATTGACTGCAGTAGAGAAAACGTGTAAATTTTTTAATTTGCCCAGTTCACGAGGAACATTTCCTACTAAATTATTTCTAGCTAGTGTAAAGAAGCCAACGGATGTAAGATTTCCAAGGGAAGCTGGAATTTCTCCCTTGAGATTGTTTCCAGCAAGTGCAAGGACTTGTAGATTTGCTAAACTGCCAAGTCCTTGTGGGATTTCACCAGATAGAGTATAGATTTGTAAAACAATTCTCCAGAGCTGAGAGCATCCGCTCAAATTTGCAGGAATTTCACCATTGAGTGAGTTATTTCCCAGAATTAAATCTTGCAGTCGAAACAGATGACCTATTTCTGATGCAATTCGGCCATAAAAACTGTTGTTCAACACATCAAGAGTTCTAAGGAAACTCAAGTTGCCAACAAAGGGTGACAAGAATCCGTACAAATTTTGGCTTCGTAAGTACAGAGATACAACTCTTTGATGGCTAGGACCGCATGAAACACCAAACCAGTTGCACAAGTGGTTAGAAGCATTCCAAGAGTTGAATACTCCATTAGGATCAACGGTAATGCCTTGTTTGAATTTGAGCAAAGCGAACTGGTCAGTCTCATTGCTTGAACCATACCTTGCATCAATGAAAAACTGGTTATAAAGAAGAAAAAAGTAAGTAAATGACTGTAAAAGAACAGAGGAGGAGATAAGCAAGTTGGATCATACAGCTTCATTTTTGTTCAAATATGGCTAATGAGAATAATAATTTTAGAGTATTTTGGGTGACTTATATAATAGAATGTTGACTTGACTTGACTTGACTTTGACATTTCGCTTGTAGAAATTGTGTGAGGGCCATTTATGGGTTGATTGAGATGGGGTCAACTTCCCAGTTTTCTGGGTGCTTTGATGAATTGGCACTCCAAGTATACTGTTTTACCCACGAAATATTCTAATTACAAAAACCATTTAATTGTAGACCATACTCATCACAGTTGAGCCAATGTTTGGTTTAGCTGTTACTGGTCGCTTTTGTAGTTGATGTTGCTGATAACTTTCTGACTCCAAATATCTAAAATTAGATGTTTAATATTCGTAGCTAAACAATGCAGAAAATGAAAAAAATACAACTGTTGAAGAAGTTACCGGACGCCCTTTCTCTATTAGTGGATCATGAATTTATCCAATCAAAATGATAAAGTAATGAGTCCATAGATATTTAGTAATTATAATACTTAGTTAATCTCATATTTTCTTTCTTGGTGTGGATTTCCAACTCACTAGCAGAAGTCCTAGTCTCACCAAGTTCAGTCAACTAGCACTATACTCTAAAATTTCATGGAAAATCATATTTGTATAGTGCACGCATGATAATTCCACTTAGTGCATTATTGAACACCAATCATGTTATATTTGGAAAAAGTGCATATACATCAAAACAACACGGCTTTGACAACCATAACGTCAACTTAGTTCAGCCTACCCCTTCAACAAAAACAGAGATTTGAAACTACTGCCCCTATGATACAAAAGGAAATATTAATTTTTGCTAAGGAGTACAGTATAGGAGCAATAACAACCATTTTTTATGAGCAAAGACTCTAGTACTAACATCGAGAATAAGAATATTGCTATTTAGGAGGAGTTACATATAGCTAGTTCTTTACTAAGATCTGATGAAAATAAGTAGGAAACTTGGAAAATTTGTGTATACATCAGATTGTTTCGAAACCATTCAGATATAGGTACAAACCACAGCATGCGTGCAAAACACCAATCATACCACAATAATAACTTCATCCTAACTACGACCGACATACTCTACAACCCACAAAGTAGACTGATGTGTTGTCACACTGTTGAAGGGTAGTACTTATCATCGTAGCCAACAAAATAAGTACGGAAGCATCCATGAGTTGATATTTTGAGAAGTAACTAGATTTCCTTGTTATAGAATCATGATGTTTATGCATTCATGCAAGTTAAAGCAATTTCATCAAATCGATGCTAATTTCAATTTTATTTCTCAATTTCTGTACATAGACTGAAAATCAGATAATTTGCTTACATTTTCACAATTTAAGTAAAGAATTTTTATTTTATGCACTATTGATGTCTGATGATGTTAATAAATAGTCCTCTATGGAGGAATTAAGGCCGTGACTGTAATTCGATGAAAAGGTTAGGTTTTGAGAAAATATAGTTGAATAAATAGCCTGCAAAATTGCTCTGCTATAACAGTTTGGTCCTTCTGTTTTAAAACACTATTAAAGACTCTGCATTATTCCATTTAAAGGGATGATTGACTTTAAGAAATGTTTGGAGATTCGATTATATCCAAAGGGTGTGAGCTCTATGTAGCATGGAAATAGAAACAGAAATTATAACGGACACCGGAAAATGCAATAAGTGAGTATCGGGAAACGAAACGTAAAAATGTTAGTGTCCAAAGTGTGTGCTCTATGAAATTGGAAACAAAATTAAAAAGGCTAGTTTATTGTGTTGGTAGGTTATGGACATTAAACGGTAGGATAGCATGCTGAGCCACCACGGGATACACTCAACGGAGATGCTACTCATGGCGTATAGTATGCTACATTGAGCTTAGCTGCTCATGAGAGGGAAGCTGCCAATTGGAAGGCTAGATTTTTTATCTTCCTTGAATCTTCTAGGTAAATGCCTTTAGCTATTTATTCTACTCCTGCTTTGTAGCATGTATATTTGTGATTGAGTTGTTATTGTCTAGAATTCTGTCTTGCCAAATGTAAATACATGTGCTGAAACCAATGTTTTAAAAAGTGCTAGGCGCTAGTCGGGCGGTCGAGGCTTCGAAACGACTAGGCCTAGGCGGGGCCTAAGCGGAATCTAGGCGGGATTTAGGAAGATTTGTATTTTTTATTTTTAAAATATTTTTTAATATATAAAAATATAAATTCAGCTAAAAAAAATTATAATAATACAAAATATAAAAAAAATAATTTAAACCAAATTCTAAAAAAAGTGTTCTGAAAAATCTAGTCTAGGCGCCGCCTAGACAGCCGCCTAGGCCGATTTTTAAAACAAAAACCCTTCAAGGACCGCCCAACTACCTCAAATCGCGGCGGTGTTATGAAAAATCCCACCGAGGCACCGCCTAGCCCGATTTTTAAAACACTGACTGAAATGGCATTCTCAGATTTTCATTTTTTGGACTGAAAAAGATTTACATATTATGATTAGAATTCGAGAATAGGGCAGAAATGAGGATTAGAATTCGAGAACAGGGCAGAAATGAGGAACTAACACATAGTTGCATATTCAGATAGACTGTAGTGAGAATAATTCATATATTTCATTGATAATCATTAAAACACCACCGATCTCCTTCTTCCCCAACCAAAATTGCCCCCACCAAATTTGCCCCTTGTGCTAGAAATCCCTCTCCATCCCTCTCCTTGTTCGATAATGCTATTTACTTTGAGGGTTTCCCATTTGATTGGTCTATTAAAACCCTCAACAATGTCTTCTTCTCTTATGGTATTATTGGCACCATTACCATCGCAAAGAAGAGGAACATCTGAAATCTCCGGTTTGTTTTTATTCCGCCTCACCAAGATCTGAGCATCTCTTCTATTATCAATCGCATCAACGGAATCTATATTGGTGATCGCTCCCTCAAGGCTTTTCGAGCCCGATATCCTTCCGTTCAACTCTCCAAGTCTCTGAACCCTAAAACTCAGCCCTAACGTCTAGTCCCCAAGCCAAAACCGAAACCCCTGTTTTCCCCTGCTGTTCGTGATTCAAGATCCTATGCAAGCGTGGTTGCTACTCCTACCAGCAAATCCTCTACTTATATAAAGAAGAATTCCGAACCAAAATGGATGGATTTCACGTGTATGGACAAATTACATGTTACCAGTGGTAACGTGTCAAACGATTCGGTTGTGGCTCCACCTGGAGGAGATCAGGTTATCGTTGGTTTAATTCAAAGGATGCAGTGATTAAGTTTATTGAAAGTGATTGGAAAAGTTTGCAAGAAATCATCTTTGAAGTCGGCCCTTTTGATCCCTACTTTCAACCATCTAAAGCTCTCAGGTGGTTAGACTTTTCAGGAATCCCTTTGACACTTTTATCAGAAGATTTCATCAATTTCCTGGCTGCAAGGTTTAGAGAATTAGTTTCAATTGATTTTGATTTCTGCAATCCGAAGAGATTGGATACTATTTCTTGTTTGGTTTCGGTAATCTTCAAGGAGGTGTTTTTAAGATTCAAATTCGGGAGAAATTTTATGACGTTCAACTGTCAGTGAGACAAGTTGCACAATGCTCTATGGGTGTGGAATCGTCTTCAGTATATGGTAGCAGCACTCCTCCTCGTTCTATACCAACAGCAATGGATCGTTTTTCATTTGGGGAACGACATTCCTCTTCGGTTTCTATGGACAGCAGGTCTCTTTGCTCCAAAACTGCAGCTTTAGATGAAATTTCGGCAAGGAATCGACAACCTCTTTTGGTTTCTATGGAGAAATTGCAATTGCATTCTGAACCAGCATATCTTAAAAAGGTTTCAGCAGAGGAAAATCATCATTATTTGTCTACAGAAGGTGTGATTCCCAACCAGAAGGATGGCAGGAAGATAGGGCCCTTTGAAGTACACAAGGCTATAATTAAGAAGAATAAGAAATTATTGAGAGAAGGATCTCTTGGTTCAAGTATCAGTGGATTTTCTCGAGAGGAATCAAGCATTGACATTTCCAATTGCAGTAAAATTATCCTTCACCAATTAACAGAGGAAAGTGATATGCCTGATGAGGTGGAGGCAACCTGGAGTGTTGGTGAGCAATTGGGAGTTTTTAGCAAAGAGAATAAAACCAAAATAATTCCAAGGATCAAGGTGGTAATGTCTTCTAGTTAAGGGTGTTTTCCTCCTTCCAGGTTATTCCTTTCCTTACATATGCTGAATTTTCTTGTTTGGAATTGTGGAGGTGGGGTTCATAATACCTCAAAAATGCACTTTATTCGCACTTGCATTTCAGCACATGACTTGCATTTTTTTGCATTGATTGAAACTAAAAAGGAATGTATTGATTCTGGGTTGTTGCGTAGTTATTGGAAACATTTGGATTATGGAGGAGATCCTTTATCGCCTTTTCTCTTTGTTTTGGCAGTAGAAGGTTTAAAGAGATTAATAGATAAAGCCGTCTCGGCGGGGATTCTCTCGGGTTTTCAAGTCACTAGAGCTGCACCTCAATCATCCATTTTGCTGATGACACCTTGTGTTTTTTACCTGCTGACTTAGTTCAAGTCATTGTTTTTTCTAGAGTGCTACGTTGTTTTGAAATTATCTCGAGGTTGAAAATTAACTATCATAAGAGTTCTCTGATTGGAATTGGGGTGGATGATTCTTTCACTTCTCATTGTGCATCTATTCTTAAGTGTCAGGTCTCCAATTTACCGATTACCTACTTAGGTGCTCCACTTGTTCATAGAAGTTTATCTGTTAAAGATTGGGACCCTCTAGTCAGGCGATTTGAATCTAAATTGGCGCTTTGGAAAGGAAATTGTCTATCTTATGCAGGTCGGCTGGTTTTAATCAGATCAGTTTTGAGCAGTCTCCCAATCCACCTTATGTCTTTATTCGGAGCACCATTGGTAGTTGCTAATAAATTGGAAGGGTATATGAGAAGGTTCTTTTGGAAAGGTTCTATTTCAAATGGAGTGCTATGTCGAGTCCTATGGGACACAATATGTGCCCCTTATCAACTTGGAGGCCTGAATTTGTGTCAAATACAATTGAGAAAGACAAGCTTATTGCTGAAATGGATTTGGAATCTGAAAGTTACTAAGGGTAACTCTTTGTGGAGTCAATTATGTACATTATTGTCTAGAATTAATCATTGGCATTCTTTACATGATTTTTTACCATTTGTTTCACCTATTTGGAGGGGTATTATTAAAGCTTGTATGTCAAATCCCATTTGGTGGAATTTGTTCATTTCTAAAGTGCATATGGATGTTGGTAATGGTAGAGGTACTCTTTTGGTTTGATACTTGGAACATGAACTTGCGCATGAAAGATGCTTATCCAGATTTGTTTGATTTGGCGATGAACCATTATATTTTTGTTGCTCATTTTGTTCATGAATTGCCCACAAATGCTAGGCCCACTTAGTTTAGAAGACTGCGTTTATCAGAATTACAGAGGAAATATGATCTAGCTATTCAGCTTTCAACTTTTGCCTTTTATGGCAGAAACGATTTTGTCATTTGGATTGGTAAAGGTAGCAACACTTTCACTCCTACATCTTTTGTCCATTTGGGAAAAAACCAAAACATCTCAACCTGTAGTAGGAAGGCGCACTTTAAGTTATGTTGGCAGTCGGCTAGTTCACCAAAGATCAAAATTTTCTTGTGGAATATCCTTCATGATTGTCTCCCTTCAAAAGAGTTTTTGAATCGCAAGATCATGCCATTTTGCATTGTAATGAGATTTACTCTATGTGGTTATCTCTTGTTGCTCGCTTTGGTTTGAATATCACTTTCCCAAGCAAAGTGGCAGATTTCTCTCTGTAGTGGGTTGTTTTCTTCAAAGACCCTGTTTTTGGATGAACTTTGTGGATGGTTTTTGCTTGGAAGATCTATAAAAGACGGAACAAGCTGGTATTCGACAATTCCGCTTCCTCAGAGGATGTAGTTTATAGTATTCTTTATTATACTGTTTTGCTTTTGAAATTTTGTAAGCATTCTTCTATTTCCATTTTTATTTGCCCTAGTTATGGATGAGTTGACCACCAAAATACAAGACGACATCGTATTGATTGATGGATCAAGGGAAGGGGTTAATAAGAAGCTAGAGGTGTGGAGAAATGCATTAGAGAGTAAAGGTTTTAAGTTAAGTAGAAGTAAGACGGAGTATTTGCATACCAAGTGCACCTTACAGAAGGGAGACGAAGGAGAGGTAAAACTAGGAGATAAAATCGTGCCAAAATGCAAACGATTTAGGTATTTGGGCTCCATCTTGCACGAGGAGGGGATGATTGATGATGATGTAATGAAATGGAGAAGTGTCACCGGAGTCTTATGTGACCAAAAGATACCTTTGAAAGTGAAAGGTAAATTCTACAGAACGGTGCTTAGGCCAGCCATGACATATGTGAGTGAATGTTGGGCTATTAAAACGCAACATATTCAAAGGATGAATGTGGCAGAAATGAGGATGCTTAGGTGGTGAGTGGGCATACAAGGATGGATCGAATCAGAAATGAGTGCATCCGCCAAAAGACCGGTGTGGCACATATTGAGGATAAACTGAGAGAAGGACGACTAAGATGGTATGGACATGTGCTACGTAGACCAATAGATGCTCCGATTAGAAAATGTGAGAACTTATGACAGAGAGTAAGGGTATAGGGAGAGGTAGACCTAAGATTACTTGGAGGGAAACTATTTCTAACGATATGCGTTTGCTCGGTATGGATGAAAATTTGACTTTTGATAGAGCTTCAGGGCGTCGGAAGATCCATATAGCCGACCCCACCCAGCGTGGGATTTAAGGCTTAGTTGGTTGGTTGGTATTCTTCTATTTCCAATTTTTCGGATGTATTCATGAACTCAACACATTATATTGTACCTCATAAGTTTTCAACTTGAGGACTTTTTAATGTTAGTTTTATGTGTCTTTTAGCTAAGGGGTTCTTGCGATGGGTGCCAATCTAGGTTGGATGCTCACTTTTCCTTGGCTATTAGACTATCTTTTGTTAAAAAAACATTACAATCCGAGACAAAGCTAACTGATGGGATGACAATGGTCCAATAACTTCCAAATTAGCGTAACCACCTAACACATTCAGGATATATATATGGCCTACTCTAGCTCAGGATTACTACTAACTGTAAATAACATCAGCTGTAAACACAATAAATACCATAACTGAATTAACCGAATAAGTAACTTAACTAGCTTGAACCATTGATCCTTTCTTCTTCCTATGATACTTGTCACAATTGATGAGCAGTACACATTTTGGTTATCTCACTCATCGAAGTGTCGTTTATCTGAAGTCAAAGTAGCAATCAATTCAAATTAAAATACTTGCATAATTCAGAAACCAATTCAAACGGATAAACTGCTTAGTACCTGACACTTATCCGTATATCCGAACCCCCAGAAAATTACTTCTGATCAAATGCAATTCCTTAATAACATCTCCCATCTTCTGTCTTTGTTTGGGATTATGTGTTGAGCATGGCAATCCAACTTTAAACACTGAAACCAAGCTTTCCTTTGGTTTACCATTGCGATCAATAATTGATGTGCCTCTTGTTGTTCTTGCCTCATGTTCTGTTTCTCCGGATAGCATACTTGTGTCCATCACCTCTAGCAGTGCTTGCGGTAATAAATCTTTCACAAAGTCATGGAGATTTAACCCGTTCGTAAACATTTCATGGGTTGGCTTTTTTCTTGAAAATAACTCAAGTACAAGGATCCCAAAACTATACACATCCCCCTCTTTTGATGCCATCCCTCCCATTCCATACTCTGTTTATTATGAACAAAGACAAAATTATCACATATTGTAAGCACATTATAAGAAGCAAAAAGAAGCAGTATAAACTGCCATTTTTTTTAGAGAAAGCAGATTAACTCTTACGGTTATTTTTAGTTATATTAATGTTTCAGTAAGAATTTATTAATAAACAGAAATGTGTCAAATGAAAAAGAAAGGTAACCAACTTTTACCTGGAGGAGCATAGCCTATAGTTCCCTTCATTCCGATTGAGCTTATTTGGCTTTGAGATCCATCATTGATGCTATAAAAAAGTTTGGCCAAACCAAAATCACTTAAATGAGCAACGAAGCTATCATCAAGAAGAATGTTGCTCGGCTTCAGGTCACAGTGAATGATTGGACCTTCGCAAAGATCGTGAAGGTAATGCAATGCAGATGCTACATCAATAGCAATATTCACTCTTTCGAGAAAGTTCAAGCTTCTAGGCTGATTTTCTATGGTATGATCATGAACAAACCACTTCTCTAGGCTTCCATTCTCCATGAATTCAAATATTAGAGCTTTGAATTGATTACCTGCATAATCCAAGCTAGAACAATATGTCAGAAGCTTCACAAGATTACGATGCCGAACACTCCTCAGGGCTTTACATTCGGCCATGAAACTTTTGAAAGCTCCATTTTCTTCCAGTTTCAACACCTTGATAGCAACATATCTTTCTATTTGACTGAGAAATCCTTTGTATACGAGACCAAAGGTGCCCGAACCAATCAAATTATTGGATGAAAATCCATTTGTCGCGTGGTGAAGATCCCGATAAGATACCTCAACATGAGGATCTGTCAATAAAGATGGCGCGGTCGGATTACTTTGTTTAGGTTTCCTCCTGTAATAAATGACAAGAATTGCCGACAAAGAAATAACAAACAGAGCGACACTTGCTGTAATGGCAGCTAACTTTTGAGAACGACGCTTTTTTTTATGAGTTGGCTCGGTTAAACATTTTGGAAGTCCCATTTCAGGCACTCCGCCACAAATTTTTTCATTTCCGATCACTGAAAATAAGCTTACATTGCTGAATATTCCTCTTGTTGGAACTTCTCCTTTTAGATCATTGAAAGAAAAATTCAAATATAGAGCAAATGATAAATTTTGCAAATCTGGTGGAATTTCTCTGGTTAGATTGTTTCGTGAAAGATCTAAGTTCTGAAGGCCTTTTAAAGATGAAAGAGATGAAGGAATTTTTCCGTGAAAGGAATTCCCTTGCAGATATAGATTCTCTAGGCTCAAGCATTCACCAATAGTTCGAGGAATTTCACCTGAAAGTCTATTTTCAGAAACATCAATTAGATATAAACTACTAAGCTTTCCAATTTCTTCAGGAAGGTGTCCGGTAAAGAAATTTCCAGATAAGTCGAGAACAATTAAATCTTGTGGAAAAAGTGTGGGTATAGTTCCACTGAGAAGATTATGTGAAACGTACAGTTGCTGCAAGCTCTTGCAGTTCTGAATACTGTTCGGAATACTTCCTTGCAGTGAATTTTGGGATAGGTCGACATGGAACAGGTAAGTGAGATTGCTTATGGAGGAGGGAATATGGCCTGACAATCTATTCTGTGAGACAGTAAAAGTTCGCAGATTTTGAAACTTGCCAAGATTAGAGGGAATGGTACCAGTGAGGAAGTTATTCTCGAGGGATAGCATAGTCAATTTGGTAAGGCTCTCTAGTGTACTTGGAATAGTTCCTGTTATTTTATTGTATCCAATAATAAATAGATCAAGTTTTGTGGACAAATTGCCTATGAAATCGGGTAACGCACCACTGAAATTGTTTGAAGATAAATCAAGAACTGCAAGGCTGGTACAGTTTGAGAGGGATGCAAGGAAAGCCCAGCCTTTTTCAGAACCACTTACGAGATCATTTCCACTCAAGTCTAACTCCCACAAATTCTTCAGACTCCCTAATGTATCTGGAACTTGCCCCACAAACATATTCTCTCCCATGCCAATTCTTTCGAGACTCGTAGCATTGAATAATGAGTTGGGAATAGTTCCTGAGAAAAGATTTCCTGCAATTGCAAAAAGTCGAATGTTTGGGAGGGTGAGGCCTAGGTTGTGAGGCAAATTCCCTTCGAACCGATTCAATGTCAATGAGAGGACATCGAGTGATGAAATGTTAAAAAGAGATGGAGGAATAATGGATGATAGATGATTGGTACTTACAGCGAAAACGTTTAAATTTTTAATCTGCCTAATTCATCAGGAACTTTTCCTAATAAATTATTCCTACCTACTGAAAAGAAGACAAGAGATGAAAGGTTTCCTAGGGAAACTGGAATTTCTCCTGTGAGGTTGTTTTCAGCAAGCGCGAACACTTGAAGATTTGCTAAACTGCCAAGCCCTTGTGGGATTTCTCCTATTAGATTATTCTTTTGTAAAACGATCATCCTGAGCTGAGAGCATCGGCTCAAATTTGCAGGAACTTCACCCATCAATGAGTTATTTCCCAGAAGTAAATATTGCAGTCGAAACAGATTACCGATCTCCAATGGAATTTGGCCATGTAAACTGTTGTTCATCACATCAAGAGTTCTAAGGAAACTCACGTTGCCAATATAGGGTGACAAGAACCCCTTCAAATCATGGCTTCCTAAGTCCAAAGACACAACTCTCTGATGGCGGCGACCGCATGAAACACCAAACCAGCTGCAGAAGTGGTTTGAAGCATTCCAAGAGTTGAATATTCTATTAGGATCACTGGTAATGCCTTGTTGAATTGGAGCAAAGCGAACCGGTCCGTCTCGTTGCTTGAACCATATGCTTGCAGCAATGAAAAGCTGATTATAGAGAAGAAAATTGTTAGTAAATGAATATATAAAAGCAGGGGAGATGAGCAACTTGGATCATAAAGCTTCATTTTTTTTCACATGCAGTTGCCTAATGTAGTTGCTTAAGGATGAAATTTTTAGAGGATTTTGGGCGACTTATAAAATAGAATGTTGAGTTGACTTGAGTCAACATCGTAGCTGTAGGGGCAGAAAGTTAAGCAAGGTCGGTTCATTTTTAGTAATTTAAAATGAAACAAATGTTTTTTTTTACTATTTTTGGGTTAGTTCATTTCAGTGCTATTTAATGTAGAGCCATTTTTAGATTAATTTTCTATTTTTGCTTGTGTGTCAAGAAAATAAGTATAATAGACTATCTACTAAAGATATTCTTATCTCTTAATTTTGCGACCATTAATAACAATTTTTTTTTAGTAATATGAGGTATTTTTGCCTATTTTCTTGATTGTGGGATTTGAACCCACAACCCCACATAACTTGAACTTTCCAAGAGGTGGTGGCCACTAGACCAAACCGTAGTGGTTAATAACAAAAATTTAGAGCCTAGTCTTGAGCCGGATGATATCTGTTGGGGAAATTATACGTTGGAACGGGTCCTTTGGACTCGTCTTCCCGCATGAATAGCATGTGTCCAAGAAATGAATAAAATAATAGAAAGTAATAAGATAATGTAATTTCTAGCACACATGTCAGTCATGTGGGGAAAATGAACCAAAGGATCTGGTCCATTGTATAATTTTCCTAGCTATTGGGGTGGAAATTTGAGATTGTTGAATTGAGTTTACTTGACTTTGACATTTCACTTGTAGAAAATGTGTGATTGCCACTTATGGGTTGATACAAATGGTATTTGTTATAATTCCACTTCACGAAAACCATGATTTAATAGGACTCAATCATGTGATCTGTGGAAAAAGGTTTATAATTAAATCAACGATAATGGTGGTCCGTCATGTAAATCATAGTCACAAAAAGAATTAGTGGGCAACACCTAATAAAATTCACTTCTTAGGAATGTGAATGCGGAATGATATTTTGCCATCTATCGAGGAATCTGTATCCTTACGGGATTTTTCATTCCAAAATGCTAAATTTAATCTTTAATAAAACTTTCATATTCATTATATGAAATTATTAACAGAAAAAATACTAATTCTTAAAAGGAACGTTTTATGGGTTCCAGGCGAAAACTCTCATCTCAATTTCTGGAATTGTGAGTGGTTGCAGCCTACTATTGCGGAACAAATTAACCCTGATGAATCTCAACGGCGATCATTGACGAATAAAATTTCAGATTTTTGGCAAGAAGGGAATTGGGGCAATTTACCGTATAACGAACCGAAATTTCCAAAATTTGCTTATAATAAATTATTATGGTATTAAAAATATCATGGAAATTATTTTTATTGTTATTATTGTTATTGGATATAAGACATGAGGAAATAAGAGCTAATTAAGTAAGAGGGATGAATTGGACATTTAATTATTTGTCCAAGGGCAACATTGGAAATTAAAAAAAAAAAAAAAGAAAATGCATACATGATGTCCAGCATCTTCTCTTACCACTCTTCACCTCCACCATTTTTCTTCTCTTCTATTTCTTCCTTTCCTTATCAAATTTTCTATAATCCAAAAACTTCCGATTTCTTCGATTCAACTTCGAATTCTTGTTAGAAATCGATCCTTAAGCCCTCTATCATCATCAATTTCAGTCAATCAAGACTAGAAGAGGAGGATTTCAGATATTAAGATTCGGATGAATAGTAACCCGAGTTTGAGGTGAGTGATTTTTGGTGAAATTAAAGCTTAATTAGTAGAATTCATGGTAGATTAAGCATATTTATGGTATTAGGAAGTTTATTTATGCAATATCTTGATAGAATTATATATGGCTGTTGTAGAGGAAGCTATTGCAAGTAAATCAAAGGCAAAAGAGGTAGAAGAGAGCTAGAAAGAGAATAGAAAAAGGTTTGTGTCTCGAATATCGATTTCTCGATTTATCAGAAAATTTTCCAGATTGTATACCTGTTTTATTTTAATGTTTTCTCTCGTTATATAAATCCGATTTGAACGATTCTTGATTCTATTGATATCTACAGAAAGTAAGAAACATATGTTCAGAAGAAACCTTATTGAATTTCGTTCGTTTTCAATGTGAAATTTTCGTTTGAAGTTGAGTCACGAAATCTGTTTTCGGAAAATCTCAGCTTGGTACACTGTTTAGTATTTTGATCATAACTTTGGTTATACAATTTGGATTTCTGTGATTCTGGTGGTTTTGGAAAGCTGAGACATGTGGATAATTATGTTTAGAAGAAAGTTCTTCGATTAGATGATGTTTTGATAGTGAAAAATGCAGGGAAAGTCAGGTTATGAAACCTGGAAAAATTCTGGAAAGTATGATATTGATTTTATTGAGTTTTAATTGAAGTTTGATGCTTAAAAATTTGGGATTTTGATTTCTTAATTACTGAAGTTATGTTGAATTATGATTGATGGTTTATACTGGAATTTTTAAGATGTTACTTTGATTTATTGCCCTTATTAAACGAGTAGAATACGGGTCAGGGTAGATTGGCGCCAATAAAGGGGGTACAGTATTGTACAAACAATTGAAGCTTTGGCTTCGGGCTTTGGCCGATATTATGATATATATGTATTGATATTGAAGCTTCGGCTTCGGGCTTGACCGATATGTTGATTTTGAAGCTTCGGCTTCTGGCTTGACCGATATATATTGATTTTGAAGCTTCGGCTTCGGGCTTGACCGATATATTGATTTTGAAGCTTCGGCTTCGGGCTTGTCCGCTCCCGTATCCATTTTACCGTTATTCAGGACTTGTTTACTTTGGGCAATATATGGTTAAAGTGTTTGGAAAAATTGGATATAAATTTGATTGTACTTTGAAAGGATTACTATATAAGTTTTGTGATTTGGTTCCATAAAGTTGGTTAATTTGTTTTTGACTTACAAATATACTTTGTTTCTATTTTAAAAATATTCAAAGTTGTTATATTTTTTTTATGGACACCACTAAGCAAATTGCTTAGCGTGTAGTTTTTTTTTCTACACGTAGGTGGAGAACTTGTAGATAGCTTGGACCAAAGTGGTACAGGTGGATCAGCTTAAAGAGCAAATAAGGAAAGACTCGAGGTGGATTTGTAATTTAATGTAATGTTATGGTTTGTAGAATAATGGCATGTACTAGATAGTGTGAGAAATACAAAGTAGCATTGAGAAATATTTGGAGAATAATTTGGAGTTTAAAATGCTATATTTGTATTTGTACATATGAAATCTAAGTATTGAACTTTATATTGTGGAGTAGAGTTGTTTATTGGGTGTTTATAGTTACCGTGGCGCTCCCTATATAGGGGAGGGCGTTACATTTATTGGTATCAAAGCCAGGTTTAGACGATTCTAGGACTAGTATGTATATGCCATTTAGGATATAAATATGATGTGTTAGTTGTTGATCCACTTTGGTCCAATTTTCAGGAATAAATTATGGCTAGTAGTAGTCACAACCAGAGTGAGGAAGAGGATGCTGAGAGTACGGTCCGTATTAGACAAGGGGATGAACAGAGACACGAACCTCCACCAGTTCATGGCTTTCCTGAACAACCTACTCCAGCACAAGCTGCTTTACTTCAGCATATGACTATTGAAGTAATCACACAAGTACTACGAAACATACAAATCCCTCAAGTTCCTATAGTACCTCACATTGAAAGAAGAGAGGAGAGAACTCCTCTTGAAAGAATCAAGAAGCTTCCGGCTGATGATTTCAAAGGGGATACAGTGAATCCTGCAATTGCAGAAGATTGGCTTGATCATACTAAATGGTGTATGACTAGGCTTCATTTTACAGATGAAGAGAGATTAGACTGTGTGCAAGGTCTACTCAAAGAACAAGCTAGGAGGTGGTGGGATAATATTATGAGAGAAAGGCGACCCAGAGAAATCACTTGGGGCCTTTTCTTGGAACAATTTGACAAGAAATACGTTAGCGAACGATTTAAGGATGAGCAGAGGAAATTGTTCTTATCTTTGAGACAGGGACGAATGACTGTATCAGAATATGAAGTTCAATTCCTCAAACTCGAGAGGTATGTTCTTGATATCGTTGAAAGTGAAGTAAGGCGATGTCAGAGATTCGAGGATGGGCTAAATGATGAAATTAGAGTGCATTTGCTTGCACAAAAGATTAGAGTGTTCAATGACTTGGTTGATGCTGCTACGGGCATTGAGAAGATTAATTCAGATAGACAACAAAGAATGGCTAAAAGGTCTGGATTTCAAAAGGGATCGCAGGGCCCAGCTAGTTCAAAATCTCCAAGTAAGAGACAGAAGGGAACATCAGAACAAACACAATCTTATTTCAGAGGGTTCTCACCGAGACAAACCATAAGTACGGGATCAGTGGCTAGTGTACCTTCAGGTAGAGGCAGAGGAAATATTCCACAATGTTCTAATTGTGGAAGGATGCATACAGGGAAATGTTGGGGAAAAGGTAGAGTCTGCTTTAAATGTGGCTCAAGGGAACATTTGATTGCAAATTGTCCTCAAAGACAGATAAGTATATCTGCACCTACAGTAGTTCCTACTCCTACAATGCAAGGTGGAAGAGGAAGGGGAAGAGGAAATGCTAGTGGTTCAAGTGGACATAATGTGGCTCGACAAGCACTGCAGAGTGGTAGACCGGGAGGAATGGCACGAAGTTATACAATCCGAGGGCCTGAGACTCGGGAATCTACTGATGTTATTGTCGGTAAATTTTCATTCTTTAATCACGATGTTTATGCTTTGATAGATCCCGGTTTATCTCATTCATATATATGTACTACATTAGCACAAGAGAAAGGGTTGCATGTAGAAGAATTAGGGGAAAATATAGAAGTGACTAATCCTTTAGGACACAGTGTGATAGTAAGCAAAATGTATATGAATTGCCCTATTATGATTCAACATCAACTTTTCTATGCAAATTTAATTGAGTTACCTTTCCGAGATTATGATGTTATCTTGGGAATGGATTGGTTATCGGAACATCGAGCTGTGGTGGATTGCAAAAATAAAAGAATGTCACTTCAAGTTTCTGATGGAGAAGAAATAATTATCGTGGGAGAAAGATCAGATTACCTCTATAACATAATTTCTTTTATGAAGACTAAAAGATTAGTTAGGAAGGGATGTCAGGCCTACCTAATCTTCGCTCTAGAATTGAAGGAAGGTGAGTTAGAATTGCAGAATATTCCTACGGTATGTGATTTTCCTGATGTATTTCCAGAATAACTACCGGGGTTGCCACTAAAAAGAGAGGTAGAATTCGCAATTGATGTATTGTCGGGTACCGCACCAGTATCCAAAGCACCATACAGAATGGCGCCTGCTGAACTGAAAGAGTTGAAGATTCAGTTGCAAGAATTGTTAGACAAAGGATTCATATGCCCGAGTATATCCCCGTGGGGTGCACCAGTGTTGTTTGTTAAGAAGAAAGATGGGTCGCTCCGATTATGTATTGATTACCGGGAGTTGAATAAATTGACAATCAAGAACAAGTATCCATTGCCAAGGATTGAAGACTTATTTGATCAACTCAAGGGTGCCAAATACTTCTCCAAGATTGATTTGAGATCGGGCTACTATCAAATGAGAGTGAAAGATGATGATATTGCAAAGACGGCTTTCCGAACCAGATATGGGCACTATGAATTCTTGGTGATGCCATTTGGTCTAACTAATGCACCATCAGCATTTATGGACCTTATGAACCATGTCTTTTACTTATATTTAGACAGGTTTGTAGTGGTTTTCATTGATGATATTTTAGTGTATTCTAAGTCACGGGAAGAGCATGATCAACATTTGCGGATAGTCTTCCAAACTTTGAGGGAAAATAAATTGTATGCCAAACTTAGCAAATGTGAGTTTTGGCTTGAAGAAGTTTCTTTCTTAGGCCATGTTGTTTCTGCAGAAGGAATTAAAGTGGATCCTAAGAAGATAGAAGCAGTTGTAGAATGGAAACCACCAAAGAACCCTACGAAAGTCAGGAGTTTCCTTGGCTTAGCAGGGTATTATAGAAGATTTGTGAAGGGATTTTTAGTCATTGCTGCCCCACTGACGAAACTACTTCAAAAGAATGCAAAATTTGAGTGGAATGACAAGTGCCAAGAAAGTTTTGAGAAGTTGAAAGCGATGTTAATAGAAGCACCCATCCTTACCCAACCAGAGCCTGGAAAAGATTTTGTAATCTATAGTGATGCTTCTCATAGTAGTCTTGGGTGTGTTTTGATGCAAGAAGGAAAAGTGATTGCCTATGGTTCCAGGCAATTGAAGAATCATGAAAGGAATTATCCTACTTATGATTTGGAAATGGCTGCAATAGTCTTTGCCTTGAAAATTTGGCAACATTATCTTCATGGAGAAAAATGTTATATTTACACAGATCACAAAAGCTTGAAATATTTACCAATACATAAAGAGTTGAATTTAAGGCAAAGAAGGTGGATGGAATTCATTAAAGATTACGATTGTCTTATTGATTACCATCCAGGAAAGGCTAATGTAGTGGCAGATGCTCTCAGCCGAAAGACAATAATGGCACTAAGGGCTATGAATACGGGGTTAGCTCTTACTAGTAGTGGAGCCTTAATTGCAAAATAAAAGATTCAACCTGTACTACTACAACAGGTTAAGCAAGCACAAAATGAAGATGGTGACTTAAAGATCATTCGAGCAAGGACACAAGTGGGTATCGTAGACAACTATATGGTTCGAGAAGATGGGTGTCTATATTTTAAAGATAGACTATGTGTGCCAAACAATGAAGAATTAAAGAGGAATATCTTACAAGAGGGGCATAGTAGTCCTTATGCAATGCATCCAGGAGCAAACAAGATGTACCAAAATTTGAAGAGCCATTATTGGTGGAATGGAATGAAGAAAGACATTACTAACTATGTTGCTCAATGTCTAACTTGTCAGAGGGATGAATTGGGCATTTAATTATTTGTCCAAGGGCAATATTGGAAATTAAAAAAAAAAAAAAAAGAAAATGCATACATGATGTCCAGCATCTTCTCTTACCACTCTTCGCCTCCACCATTTTTCTTCTCTTCTATTTCTTCCTTTCCTTATCAAATTTTCTATAATCCAAAAACTTCCGATTTCTTCGATTCAACTTCGAATTCTTGATAGAAATCGATCCTTAAGCCCTCTATCATCATCAATTTCAGTCAATCAAGACTAGAAGAGGAGGATTTCAGATATTAAGATTCGGATGAATAGTAACCCGAGTTTGAGGTGAGTGATTTTTGGTGAAATTAAAGCTTAATTAGTAGAATTCATGGTAGATTAAGCATATTTATGGTATTAGGAAGTTTATTTATGCAATATCTTGATAGAATTATATATGGCTGTTGTAGAGGAAGCTATTGCAAGAAAATCAAAGGCAAAAGAGGTAGAAGAGAGCTAGAAAGAGCATAGAAAAAGGTTTGTGTCTCGAATATCGATTTCTCGATTTATCGGAAAATTTTCCAGATTATATACCTGTTTTGTTTTAATGTTTTCTCTCGTTTTATAAATCCGATTTGAACGATTCTTGATTCTATTGATATCTACAGAAAGTAAGGAACATATGTTCAGAAGAAACCTTATTGAATTTCGTTCGTTTTCAATGTGAAATTTTCGTTTGAAATTGAGTCACGAAATCTGTTTTCGGAAAATCTCAGCTTGGTACACTGTTTAGTATTTTGATCATAACTTTGGTTATACAATTTGGATTTCTGTGATTCTGGTGGTTTTGGAAAGCTGAGACATGTGGCTAATTATGTTTAAAAGAAAGTTCTTCGATTGGTTGATGTTTTGATAGTGAAACATGCAGGGAAAGTCAGGTTATGAAACCTGGAAAAATTCTGGAAAGTATGATATTGATTTTATTGAGTTTTAATTGATGTTTGATGCTTAAAAATTTGGGATTTGGATTTCTTAATTACTGAAGTTATGTTGAATTATGATTGATGGTTTATACTGGAATTTTTAAGATGTTACTTTGATTTATTGCCCTTATTAAACGAGTAGAATACGGGTCAGGGTAGATTGGCGCCAATAAAGGGGGGGGGTACAGTACTGTACAAACAATTGAAGCTTTGGCTTCGGGCTTTGGTCGATATTATGATATATATGTATTGATATTGAAGCTTCGGCTTCGGGCTTGACCGATATGTTGATTTTGAAGCTTCGGCTTCGGGCTTGACCGATATATATTGATTTTGAAGCTTCGGCTTCGGGCTTGACTGATATATTGATTTTGAAGCTTCGGCTTCGGGCTTGTCCGCTCCCGTATCCATTTTACCGTTATTCAGGACTTGTTTACTTTGGGCAATATATGGTTAAAGTGTTTGGAAAAATTGGATATAAATTTGATTGTACTTTGAAAGGATTACTATATAAGTTTTGTGATTTGGTTCCATAAAGTTGGTTAATTTGTTTTTGACTTATAAATATACTTTGTTTCTATTTTAAAAATATTCAAAGTTGTTATATTTTTTTTATGGACACCACTAAGCAAATTGCTTAGCGTGTAGTTTTTTTTTTCTACACGTAGGTGGAGAACTTGTAGATAGCTTGGATCAAAGTGGTACAGGTGGATCAGCTTAAAGAGCAAATAAGGAAAGACTCGAGGTGGATTTGTAATTTAATGTAATATTATGGTTTGTAGAATAATGGCATGTACTAGATAGTGTGAGAAATACAAAGTAGCATTGAGAAGTATTTGGAGAATTATTTGGAGTTTAAAACGCTATATTTGTATTTGTACATATGAAATCTAAGTATTGAACTTTATATTGTGGAGTAGAGTTGCTTATTGAGTGTTTATAGTTACCGTGGCGCTCCCTATATAGGGGGGGGGGGGGCGTGACATACCGTTTCTTCCTCCACATGTTCGACAGCAGGTCTTGGAGATTAATCTATTGGAGGATTCGGATACTTGTCTATGGCGACCTTCGAGCATGGAAATTTTCAGCTTTAAGTTGTTTTATCAATGGTTACGTGGTGATTTGGAACATCCATCTATTTATAAATTCATTTGGAGTTTGCTCGGTACCTCCATCGCATTCTATTTTATGTTGGAGAGCGATTAGAGGTTATTTACCTACCCATGATATGCTTGCGAGGAGAGGTCTTCACATTGTTTCTAAATGCGTCTTATGTATTGATTCGGTCTAAACAATCAAACATCTCTTCATTGATTGTGTGTTTACAAGACAGATTTGGATGGGAATTGATTGCCTTTTTAGAAGGGACATCGATCTCGAAGGTATGTTGGGTTCAATTTTTGATTGGGCTGCCAAACTTCGATTTACTCCTCAAATTTCACATCTATGGCAAAGCGCTTGGATAAATATATGCTGGATTGTTTGGTGTACATGGAATTAATGGTTTTTTGAAGATAAACGACCCAACATTCATCTTAGTTTGCGAGCCTTACGAAATTTCATGAGGGAAACGGATAATCTTGGATGTGGCTGGACCCGTAATTCCTCCGTTGAACTTAATATCCTCGCCAATCTTGGCATAACACCCCGTCGACCTACTACTCCTAAAGTTATTAGAGTGTCTTGGATACCGCCTACTGAGGGACGGGTTAACGTGAATACTGATGCTTCGGTGATTGCGAATGAAGTAGGTTGCAGTGGTGTATATCGTGACGATCAGGGACGGTTTATAGGTGGTTTTGCTTTTTCAATGGAAACGAGTTTCAATTTTTTGGTTGAGTTGAAAGCCGCTATGGTTGCTTTAATGACGACCTCAATTAGAGGATGGAATAAGATTTGGTTAGAAAGCTATTCGACCTATGTTATTCAGGTTATCTTGGCATATAGTAGGAACATTCGGTGGCAAATCTACCGGGAGTGGATTTTGTGTCTTAACACAATTAAAGATATGCAAGTTATTGTTACTCATATTTATAGGGAAGGCAACCAAGTTGCAGACAAATTGGCCGAGAACGGGCGGCAACTTTCGGATTCTACTTGGTGGGATAGCGTTCCTACATTTTGTCTTGTTGTTTGTTTTCACAATTTGAGTGGCCGAAGCATGTTTCGGTTCATCTAACATTCATTACTTTATTTTTGTTTCTCTTCTTTAATATATATAAAAGGGGGGGGGGGAGAAACGTTTTCTGCTTCCCTTTTCCGACCACCAATTAAAAAAAAGTACTTAACATTGTAGCCGACAAAATTAGTACAAAAGCATCCATGCATGAGTTATAACTAGAATTTCCTTGTTATATTATGGTACGAGATTTGCGTTAGACAATACGGGTTTGATTCATGGTGGTCCATTGGAAACTATGATTCATCTACATTGTCACATACTTGGAGAGGTATTATAGCATGTTGTATTAGAGGTGGGGAGTGGTGGGAATTTTTTAGGTCGAGCATTCGGGTTGCTATTGGAAGTGGGGAAAATTGCTCATTCTGGCATGACAACTGGACGGTGAATTCGGAGTTGGCGGTCTTGTTCCCTGACCTATACCGGTTGTGTAATAGGAAATCGTGTTCGGTGGCCGAGGGGTGTCATTATCTTTTCGGGTCAACGGCCTTTTTGCGGCCGTTTTGGAAACGGAACTTAAGGATTTCAGGACAGGAGAGAGGTGCAGAACTTCGAAATTGGATCGGTATAAGCTGTCCGAGCTTGTTCCTAGAGGGTGACAACGAGTTGGGGCAGGCTCAACGGCAGCCTATCTTTTCAGGGACGGCTGATAGGTTTATGTGGGAGGTGGGGGAGAAGAAGGAGTACACGACAAGCTCCTTTTGTATGGGCTACTATAGTTCGCCAAAATGGCCAAAGCCGAGGCTCGAATTTTCTGTAATATGGGAGGCATGTGTGACCCCTAAAGTTTGCTTCTTTGGGTGGCTTGTTTTTCATGGAAGATTACCAACAAAAATGTTCCTTTTCCTCCGGGGCTGCCAATCTATAACGGATGGTCAATGCCCATTTTGTGATTTGGAGGAGACTATGCATCACGCCCTGCTCCATTGCAGTAACAGCTATAAGGTGTGGACGCAGGTGATGAGATTGTTCGGCATCTCGATGCCTATACCGTGGAAGGCGGTGGATTTTCTAGCCATGTGGCGCGGCTTCTTTGCTGATGGAAGGGGTAGAGAGTTCGGAACGGCGCTATGGTTCTTAATTGCTTGGGCACTATGGAAACGAAGGAATAAATTTGTTTTCGATGGCAGGATCGACTCAGAAGACATTATTGGATTATGCATTCATTTATGTTGGTTCATCTTTAAAACTAGGAGGCGGGATGTTAATTTTGTTACTTCTGATGTATTTATTTTCCCGAACTTGCTACTCTCGTGTAATTGATTTACTCATGTTCTCGCCTTGAGACCGTGAGTTGATTTTTATTTAATAAAAGAGGGGTAGGTGTTTTGTAGGTAAGCGGGGAAACCAGCCTAGCTGGAGACTCCGCCCCGAAATTTTCACCTGCTCCAAACTTTTAGCCTTTGAAGGGACACAATGTTCCTTCGGGGTTTTTCAAAAAAAATTATCGTGTTATTTATGCATTCATGGTCATGTTACTGTTCAGTTCAGGTACTTCAAATTTGATGCCAATTTCGATTTTCTTTTGTCAATTTCTTTTCATAAATAGAAAATCGGATATTTGGCATTCATTTTCATGATTCATGTAAAGAGTTTTGATTTATGCGCTATGATGATGTTGATAATTAGTCCTCTACGGATCAGTTAGGGTCGTGACAGTGTAATTCGATGAAAAGGTGAAATACAGAGAAAATCTGAGTCGAATAAATAGCTCTGCTAGATTGATTTGGTAGTTCCGTTTTATAAAACTCTATTAAAGACTCTGCATTCTTCCATTTAAAGGTATTTGATTATTTCCAGAGGGTGTGTTTTTTGTAGCACAGAAACGGAAACAGAAAACGTAACAAACACCAGGAATTGTTAAGTGAGTATTAAAAACACAATTTAGACAGTAAGTTCCGTACTACATAACATAGAGTATGCTCTAGTAGCATTGCTAAATAGGCTAGTTGTAAGAGATTGTACGTTACAAATTCGATTTTTTCTAGAGTTGTCTGCCGTCCACTTGCTGATATATCAGAAAAGAAGGTATTTTATCAAAATATGTTTCTTGTGTGGATAGGTTATGGACATTATATGATCCAATAACATGATGAGCAGTCATTGGATGTATTCGAGAGGGGCTTTTAGCCCCTATAAGCAAGCCATATCTTCTCACTAATGGCGTATGCTACATTAAGCTCTGACACTTGTAAACCGAGATAGAATTCGAATGATTGGTTGCATTTCTCTTTAGAATATACAAGTATTTATACAAGTAAACTGCTTAGTGCCTGACACTTATCCGTATATCCGAAACCCCTAGAGAAGTGCTTCTGATTAAATGCAATTCCTTAACAACATCTCCCATCTTCTGTCTTTCTTTGGGATTATGCCAGTCCAACTTTAAATACTGAAACCAAGCTTTCCTTTTGTTTACTATTGCGATCAATAATTGTCATGCCTCTTGTTGTTCTCGCTTATGGCGTCAACTGCATGAAACACCAAACCAGTTGCACAAATGGTTGGAAGCATTCCAAGAGTTGAATATTCCATTAAGATCATTGGTAATCCCTTGTTTGAATTTGAGCAAAGCGAGCCGGTCTGTCTCATTGCTTAAATTACATGCTTGCAGCAACAAAAAGCTGATTATAGAGAAGGAAATAGTTAGTGAATGAATATAAAAAAACATTGGAGATAAACTACTAGGGTGGCGTTTGGTTTGCGGAAATCCTATTCCATGGAATAAAAATGGAAATGAATGGAAAGATGTCAAATATAGTAGAGTATATCTCTAGAATCCGTCGATGCACGGAAAAGCTTTTCCTAATTTATATACATTTCACGTATTCCCTTTTGAAACAAAGGAATAACTTTTCCATGAGATGTACATGAACTAGAAAAAGTTTTTCCGTGCGTTGACGGATTTCATATAAATAATGTGTCATACTTAATATCTTTCCATACAATTCTATTTCTATTCCACGAAATAGGATTTCCACAAATCAAACGAGCCCTATGATCTTTTTTAGGTGCTTTGATAATAGTATTATAAGAGCACTTCGAGTGACTTATAAAAAGAGATTGTTTAGTTGGACTTGTGACTATTTGGGTCAATTTTTCCTGCTGTGGAAATTTATTTGTTCCATTTTACTTCCTTTTTTTTGGGCCATGTTTGAATTTCCATGATTGCACTTGCAAAAGTCCTTTGGCCAATTCTCTTGGAGTACAATTTAGACCATTTGAATTTAATTTAGTTTAGTTTAATTATGCGTAGTTATAAATTTACACTAAAATAAATTCAGTTCAGCTCACTTTAGTTCAGTTCAGTTCAGACAACTTCATTTCAGTTCAGTTCAGCTCTTAAAAGTTATAAAAACAGGGCATTAGCCAGCACAATTAACTTGCAATATACTCTCTCAAGTAAAAATGAAGGGAATTCGAAAAGCACTTTGAAAACTTGGTTCAAACTCCCTCTCCTCCGCGAAGATGAATTATCTGGGGAAAAGCACCTAAAAGCTACAAAAGTGCAAAATAATAACCAAAATGCCATAAGAATATGCATGTAACCTATTTGGAATATTTTGAAAACTAATTAACCATAATACGCTCATTACTTGTCTTGCAGTCTCCTTCCATCTTTTGCTCTTATTTTTATTTTTTCAGTCAAACTACAGCAAGTGCTCTCATCGGTTTCCTCTCATCTTCGGCCTCCTGACGAGCTCGGTGGCTTCAACAGCTCCGGCCACCGCAGCTCCTGGTAATTTCTCGAAACAGGACCTACGATGGAGAGCCCGATTCTCTTCATCACCATCTTCGGTTTAGCTATATGTACTGATTCTCGTTCTAAATGGTTGAATCTGCTCCTTTGACTAATCCATCGGTTCGGCGAGTCCGTCGGCTCAATCTGAGACTCTGAAACACAGAAGCATCCTTTCTCAACTTTCCGATTTGTTGAAAAACGATCAACAAGGCAAGTAAAATTATTTCATGAAATGCTTTTCATTTTGTAAATATCAGTACATTCTTCGTGAACCATGAAAATTAGTCGTTGCTAATTTATAGATCCACATATTGCATCATGATTGCTTGTATCTCTAATTCAACCTGATACTTTCAATATATCGTTCTAGAGCATAAGTTGGCCCCTTATTGGTCTGTCTAAACGCTGTATGTCACAATTGATTCAAGTGGAATGAATCAAGTAATGGAATGATAAGTTTTGGCATACCAAATCCGTCATATATCAGAAAAATATCAGAATTATATTAGATACGTATTATGATATATATCTGTTATATATCAAACATAATCTTTATTCTTCGTTCGATCTGCAATTTTTACTTTCCATCTGCAATTTTTTCTCACTAAAACAATTTCGAAATGATTTTGAGCAATTGAATAGGAATTCTGCTGCGTTTTTTTTGTTCCAACACTGATTTGGAAGAACATCTACTACAAATCTGTCATATATCAGAATTATATTAGAATTATATTAGATAGTATCTAATATATTTCTAATATAATTCTGTTATAATTCTAATATAAGTCTCTTTGTATTTGTAATGCTCGCTGAATTATTATATATCTACTATATATCTGATATATATGTGTTATAAGTCTAATATAAGTCCCTTATAAGTCTAGTATAAGTCTCTTTGTATTTACAATGCCCATTAAACTTATATATATCTATTATTAATCTATTATAAGTCTGTTAACAGAAATATATTAGATTTATAACAGAATTATACTCCCTCCATCTTTTTTAGTTGTCTTCTAACACATTTCACACTTTTTAAGAAATTAGTTAATTAAGGAAGAAAAATACTAGTTTGCCCTCTAATTAATGTTTAGTTTCCACTTCATTGCAATTAATGATAGTGAAACAACTAAGGGTATAATTGGAAAAATAATCCAAAAAGTGCCTAGAAATTTGAGAATGACAAGTAAAAAAATATTTGAAAAAGTGCCTAGAATGCCTATTTTAAAAAGATGGAGGGAGTATTAGATTTGTAACAGGTCAAAAAAAATTTGGAAAAAGTATATTACAATGGATGGCGTTTCGAGGATAAAAATGAGATGAACAAAAAACTCTAAAGCGGCATGCCGAAAAAACAAACGGTTTGAGAGATAAATGCAAAATAAGCCAAAAAAATAAAAAAACAACCTAATCGCATGGGCTGTTGATGATGAGCGTGTAAAAGTTAGTAAGGGCGTATAAAAGTTATTATGAAAACTTATTGTGGCTTTTAGGTTATTGGGTGAAACTTTGAAAGAAATTATTTATGAAAATTAAGCCAAAAGTGACAATTTCTCAATTACTCCCTCCATCTTTTTAAAATAGGCATTCTATCTACTTTTTCAAATATTTTTTTACTTGTCATTCTCAAATATCTAGGCACTTTTTGGATTATTTTTCCAATTAAACCCTCATTTGTCCCACTATCATTAATTGCAATAAAGTGAAAAATTAAACATTAATTAGGGGGTAAAATAGTATTTTTCTACCTTAATTAATTGATTCATTAAAAAGTGTAAAATGTGTTAGAAGACTAGTAGGAAAAAGATGGAGGGAGTATCTTTCAAGAGATCCGACTTCTAATGGACTTTATGGGCTGAGGTCATCATCCTTGCCAACACGGACCTCTTCTCAAAGCTTAGTACACATTTTGAGCCATAACTATAGGTAAAAAAAAGAGACAAACCTTAGAGTTTTAGAATTTCATTGGCAATAAAGTAACTGCATTGTTAAATACTCTGATTCTCTAATTATCTGCAATGAGAATCATTACCTTTTGCTATTATCTTTGAATCTCTAATTATGTGCAAGTTCATTAGGTTTATCGGTAGGTTTTATGTTTTGTTGAAATTGAAGTGCATGCCATTTGTTTGATAAAATGCTAAACTAGATATTTTGATATCAATGGCCAATTTAATTAGGCTGCTGGTGGAGCAATCAATTTTGGTGTTGAAAGGTGTGCTTGTATTCCAAACTAAGGATGAAATCGTTGTTTATTAGTGACCTGAATTATTTCCATATTAATCTTAGCATCTATTGAATATTTATTGAATGTCTACTAGGAAGTATTGGGAATGTATTGGATATTATTGAACTCCAGTCTAATCTTGGTTTTAAGCGAAGAATCCCGTAATTAGTGTTTGTTAATGGTATGCTTCTGACTTAAATGGAAGAACACTACAATTCTATTTGAGTCTCAGCATATATGATATGACATTCAATTAGATCACAAATACTTTTGGTGATTGATTGCAAACGCAGGCTATCTGTTTTAGTACTAGTATTTATTCCCATAGTGCATTAGTTGCTACTTTTTCAATTAGGCTTGAATCTTAGAAACTGACAATTTGATCTTTAATTCATTCATTTTTTACTGATATATGATATGGTTCATTTTTGGTTGCCGCAATGTTTGTGTCACTAGCAGCAACGCCTATTCTTAGTGTCCTAAGATGGGCTTTTTAGGCAATGATTAGCAGCATCAGGTTAATTAGCTCAAAAGAAATTTTTGGAGTGTCTATTGGACATCTATTGAACATCTATAGGACATCTATCAGATATCTACTAGATTTCTTTTAGAAAATCTATTTTGAAATTGATAATAGACATATGTACAAATATATTTTAATTTTCAGTTGTCACTTATCTTAAAGTTGATATCAGACATTTGTACAAGTATGTGTAATTGACTTGTGTGTTTTCAATTGACGTTTCAAAAGATTTCTAATATATTGTTATCTGATATTTTGTATATTGAATATTGATCCTTTTAAGTTACTATTTCTTTTTTGTTGGAGTAAGTGATATGCATTAGTTGTCTATTGGATATCTATTGGCAAACACAATATCATAACTATTAAAATTAAACTATGTTCAAATAAACATCAATTCCAACTACTTAGATCCCTAATTACACAAGATTTTTAGAATTCTAACATAATTGATCCAATATATTACTCGTGGCTCTCAAGTTTGTTTTCTAGATATTCCCTTCCCTGCCTATATGTGCAGCTAGCCAACTGTGTTCTATGGATTTGGGCATCAAACGGATCTAGGATTGGTTCCACTCAACTACAAATCCTGACAATGAATTACAAATAAGAACCAAAAGAATTCTAAAAGAGACCCAATAGACATTTTATATACATCAAATATACATGATAGTGCGTTGAAATTCCTTGCAAAATTGTAAAGAAACCTATTCAGCAGTGGCAATGCGATGTCTGGTTTAGGAGGCTTCCAGTATTTCGCATAACAAGAATCTAAAAACTAGGCCTAGATTTGTAAGCAGGGGCGCTGACCATAGCAATTGATATCTCTAAATAGTCAACCAGAACATGTACAATGTCATGCAACATATAATGTCGTGCGTGCCAGCCGAACTTGGAAAAGAATTAATAATATGAAAGAACCAGTAGAAATCCAACAGACATCCAATATAAATCCTATGGAGATCCAATATAAAACAAATTCTCATTAATCAAGCTTCAATTTTACATAAAGGAGCTTAATAGTCAGTGTTATTTAAGATTGAAAAGATGAAATATTGACATTTGATGGCGGGTATAACATAGTTGTTACAGGTGGATGCGCCTCAGGCACAAGGCGCTCGAGGCTCAAGGGTTAGTACCTCGCGGAGGGTCAGGCGAGGCGAGGTTCATCAGGTGCGCCTTTGTGCACCTTAGATGCGCCTTGTGTGCCTCAATGCAAAAATGATAGTTTGTTTGTGGTAGCAACTAATATTTATTGCACTTTTTTCTATATGCGCCTCAAGTCCCTCGAGAGCGAGCCTCGCCTTACGCCTCGGTGCGCCTGACCCTCTGGCACCTCAGTATAACATCCCATTTCATGCATTATATTTGCATTTGTCCACATCTGTTACATGTCATGAAATTATTATATTTAATATTTTACATGTTATATTTATTAAAATTAGTTAGTTAAAATAATAGTTATTTTAACCATACAAAACACTATATTTAATATCTAGGTACCGAATTATATAGCTATAGAATTTTAAGGAATAAGTGGAGTATAGTTATGTTATAGATATAAAATGATTATTTGAACATATGAAGTTGAATAATATTGTGATATATCATAAGAATTTAAGTTAAGCATTAGTATTAGAATTATTATTAATATGGTATAGATATATGTATATGTATTTAGTATAGTTAGTATTTGTATTAAATAAAGAATTTGAGGGAAAATTGGTCTTTTGCCCCTCAGATTTTTATATGGCCTGATAAGAATAGATTTGGATCAGGTCTTCATCTCCTAAAAACAAAGGAAAGAACGAAGCATAAGGAAGAAGAGAAGAAGAGAGCTAGAAGAAAGGAATCAGGTATTTTAGTAACTTTGTAGTGTGATTTTTGTTAGGTTAAAGTTAGAATTAGAAGTTTTAGTAAGTAGATGAATTGTTCGTCTTTATGTCAGGGTTCATCCTGCAAAATTTAGGGATTTTATATTCATCTAGTTTTTCTCTATGATTTTCAGAATCCAAACTGTTTGGAGCTGTTAGGTCACTGCAATAGAGTGAGATTCAAATTAAGTCTGAGATTTTTATACTAACTTTTTAATTCTAAAATTTTGATATGTAGTACCCTCATATGTCTATTTTTAGTGGAAAAAGGAATCAGGTCGATTCATATTGTGTAGAAAGAGTTATGATCGTTTACTAAGATACTGTCCAGATAACACAAAATTGAAATAAAGTATGAATGTAAAATTCACTGTAAATAATACTAAGATCAGAAAATTTTAAGATTGGAATATATGATGCCCTTATGTGTTAGGAGTAAAATAAAATAGGAATCACTTAGTTTGATTTAGTAATTTGAGAATTTTGAATTTGTAAGTGAAATATGGTCAGAAATACACATGCTAAGAACAGGATTTTGGTTAACGATGATTTTTATTAGAAATGAAATAAATTGTATGTACATTTAATATGTGTTTATATCTATAGGAGTCCAAGAGTGTGAAGGGATTCAAGAGGAAGGTCCTAGTCGTTTCTGAGAGGGTTAACTCGGATAATCTGTGAGTATAAACACGATATGAATTTATGGGTAAAATGGTTTGTTATGTGATATTTGGATGTCTGGTGAACTGTTGTGAATTGAATGATTATATATTATTTGATGAATTTGAATTATATGCGCATATGTTTATTTGGTGAAACATGAGTTAATTGAATTATACATGATATACGCATTTGTACAGGAACAAATGAAATAAAGAGAGACGTTGTGACATAGCCGATCAAACATTGCAATACATGTTCTGTTATCTGGACCTATATGGTTTACCAATTGCAATATTTGAAAAATGGATGAAAAGGTCAACCAATTGTTTATCTGGACCGAAAGGCAACCTATTGTTATATACTTGGCCAGCAAATCAATTGACAAATGTTACAAATGTTACATGTTCTCGGGGCAATAGTTTAGCCGAAAATGTCACAATAATTAAATAAATGAATCATCAAATAGCATATATGAATAACTGTATATTTATTTTGAAGGTGTAACTGTATGTGATTGTTAAATTCATTGATTATTTATGTTCACTGAGTGGCGACTCATATAAATTGCTATGTTTTTCTAGTTTGACAAGGTTGTAGATAGACTTTTGGTCCAGAAGGTCCTTACCTGTAGTTGTCATGGAAGAAAGGTCTGTCTACTGTGTCCATCTCGCTCTCTCTCCTCATGTGACAGGCATATAGAATAGAGGGGGTCGGGATTTGGTTTTGCTAATCAAACATAATTATGGTATGTAATATAAAGGAATGATATTAGAATTAATGTAAAATATTAATGGTTGTGTTAATATCTGAATTTTTATGTACGAAAAAAATTTTATGGTATTTTTTTATAGTTATTATATGATAAGGGTGTTTCATTTGGTATCAGAGCTGGGATATGACCATAGGGACACATACAAATGCATACATAATATGAGATTAGTATAGGTTAGCTTATAACATGTTATCATATTCGTATAGGGCTGATGAGAACCAAAATATAACTCGAGGAGAGAGGGACCAGCCGCAAATCAACCTATAGAAACCTAACCTATTACATTTGCATCACCTATGCATTCTCATGTATCAAGTTTGCAGCATCATCAGGATATCCTTGTTGTGCAAGCACCTGCAACATTTGTCCAAAGAGAAAGAACGTTTGCTAAATTGAAGAAACAAGGTGCAGAAGAATTCAAGAGAACTACAGATCCTATAATAGCGGAAACATGGTTAAAAAGGCTGGAAAGAGTTTTCAATATGATGCATTGTACTCTTGATGATAAGTTCAATTATGCTGTATTTTTACTTCAAGATAATGCTTATGACTGGTGGGAGACTATCCCGGGGAGTACTGTTCAACCTCCTATCTTGAGTTGGGATGATTTTATGAGGGAATTCAAAAGTAATTATATGCCAGATGTGTACATTGATGATAAAAGAAGAAAATTTTTGAACTTGAGATAAGGGAGGATGATAGTGGCTGAGTATGAAGTTAAGTTCAATCAGCTATCCAATTATGTACCAACATTAGTGGTGACTGAAAAGGATAGATACAAGAAATTTGAGGATGTGCTTAGATATGAAATTTGAACCAAAATATCATCATTTGTACTTGAAAGTTATCTAAAGTTGAAAAATGCTGCAGTTAGGGCCGAAAGACTACAAAAAGAGAAAGCAAATTAAGAAGCTAGAAGAGGTTACAATGATTTTGGTGGTGACTAAAGTAAAAAGTCTGCTAACCATCAAACAAATTCTTCTCCATCACAGTTTACAGCTAGAGGAGGATATTCTGGGAATAAAGGAGGAAGAACGATTACGCAAACTCATTTAAGACAAAGTCAGGGACAAAGCTCGGGACAAAAACCTC